>JAVHLV010000011.1:0-547186 GCA_036785495.1 Colletotrichum neosansevieriae
TTGTCTTCGTCAATTGCCGCGAGATGTTTGGCGGTGATGACGGCCACCGCGCAAACGCAGCTGAGGAGATGCCTGATGAATCATGGTTGCTGACGCAACGTTGTAGATCCAGGGATTCATGTGCCAGGGCGGTGACTTTTTGAACGGCGACGGCACCGGCTCGACCTGCATCTACGGGACCACCAAGTTCGCCGATGAGAACTTCAACTTGAAGCACGACCAGCCGGGTCTGCTCTCCATGGCTGTAAGCTGGGGTTTTTTTTTTTCTCCCTCCCCCTTCTCCTTCCCTTGGGACTGCCTGAAAACCTGCTGCCCTTTTTTTTTTTTGTGCAATGTGTGGGTCGCTGACATGCCGTTACAGAACGCCGGCCCGAACACCAACGGATCCCAGTTCTTCATCACGACCGTGCCGACCCCGTTCCTGGACAACAAGCACGTCGTCTTCGGCAAGGTCGTCGACGGCATGGACGTGGTCAAGATGATGGAGGCCACCAAGACGGGCTACCGCGGCAAGGACCAGCCGAACCAGGACGTCGTCATCGCCCAGTGCGGCGAGATGTGAGGGTATGATTCTTCTTGGAATCATGGGAATGTCTCAGTTGGAGCTAAGGGGGATCACAAACATTTTTTCTAGAGGGGCGAGGTCACCGTGGGGACTCAGGACCGCGGTCGCCAGAAACACACCTTTCGAATCAAAATGTTCTGTATTCCACCCTCGATGACTGAGGATCAATTGCTCCAGGTCTTTGATGCACGCTCTAGACATGAGAATTGCACGCTCAGAGGTAGAGGAGGCCTGAGAATAATACCAAGGGGGGGGGGGGGGGGGGTGCGACCTTTTCTTCATCCGTACACAGCAGTGGTTATCCTAGTAGTGTTCGAATATACACCAAGTGCATGTGCGGATCAAACAGCTCCTACCAAGGCAAGCTCTGTACCAGTTGTGGTTTTCCGTGACTGTGAGGGGCGATGACGAGGTTGACGATGCCTTGGGAAGCCACGAGACTTCTATGCAAGCCGGGCCATGAATTGCGAAGCCATCGGCCTTCGTCTAGAGTACGCGCTATGTCTCCCCATATGTCTGTATCAATGACCGCGGGAGTCCGATCAGCTACCTACTCATATCGAACCTAGAGTCGATATTCACTCGCATTCAGACTTTCCTCTCTTGTCGGAGCGTTCTCATCACGAGTTGAGTTGCGTCGATGGCTAAATAGATAGGACGGAGAGATCACCAACCCAGAAGAAACTGAATCACATTCTTAAGTCGACTCAACGTCTTCGTCAATCGTACATCCGTCACGGTCCGACCCACAAAGCCACATGGATCCCAACACAGAAAACCCCTTCCAGGATGTCGGCGACGGAGCCTTCCCTCGCGCTAACCCAAAGTCCGAGATTTCACCATCACAGTCTCACCATTCGTTGTGTTGCTTGGATGGCGAGGCTGGATATGGGCTATCTTTGGGCCATCTGCGACCTGAGGCATCTGGCTGGCGTACTCAACGTCCTCCTCCTATTCATTTCGCTCTGAGACCGTGTCAAGAACTCGAAGCACTCAGTGTGACGCGTGAACTAGCCACCTGGTCTCTGGTATGATCATTGCCCAGCTCAGTGGGTCATCGCCATGACTGTCACAAACATTCATGAGCAGGCCCAGGAGCTTGATACAAGTAGGACACCTCGGCTGGCGACAAGCAGATGAAATAACATGAGTAGAATCACGAGGCATAGAACACTGACACCAGCGTCTTGCCCTGACAAAATCTGACGGTTGTTGATGCTGAAAGCACTGGACCATCGAGGCGTCTTGATGGAGCATGCCACATCGTCAGCGCCTCTCATGATCTGCCCTAGGCTAGGTACCCAAGAAAACACCTAGCAACTTCTTTAGAGTCAATAGGGCCAGTTAATGTAAAGGACTGATGAGATCAATGTGCTTGAGCAAAATTTCAATGCTTACTCATCGCAAGACAGTCAGAAAAGCAGTTGACTTACTCTGGTGAGTCAACCATGTCAAGACAGCCCAGCTCCAAGTTACGGCACAGCATTGCCACGCGAGTCACATATTCATGCGAGAGACACTGAAGTTATTGTACTTGTTTCCGTTTTACTGCAGCTTCTAGCTAAGTGTTCAGTCTCTGTCCTGTAGGAGCTCAATCCTCCGAGGTTCCGTCCCAAGTCAGAGCCAGCCATCCCATGTCCCTTAAGCGCAGCGTCAAGCCACACAACCCAGAGGGGGACGCAAAGGCCTTGAGGCCAGAGAGGCCTCGCCGAGAAACCCGACGACAGAAATCCTGGAAGAAAAAAAAGAAAGTGGTGGTATCATCCGAAAAGGTCAACCCTCCCCCAAACGCCCCAGGACATGCAAGTTCCGTTTATATGCCCAAGTGTAATGTGAAAGAAAAGAGAAACCCTGACCATTTTCCAACCTTCCCAAATTTTCCCACCTGGGGTGAATCCATTGGTATAAAAAATGAAAACCCGAATGCCCGTTTCGTACTCCGTTGTCCTCATGATCCTTTATCTGGAGGTGAAAGAGTAACAATGCCTGTCTCCTTTGTATGTACTGTATTGGCCTGGTGGTAGAATGAAAGAAAGAATGCCTCAAAGGTTGGATGATGCAGAGGTGTTGGTGAAAGCGTGGGGCTCGTCAGCGTCAATGAGTCGTGATGCGAGAAAGAAAGAAAATCAGTCAGAACAAGGAAATCTTGGATGTGTGCACATTCAAGTGCAGAGGTTGTTGCCACAAGCTGAGTCCCAATGCTGGTGCCTGGGCGAACTGGTCTCTGTGACTTAGACGCGCTTCTCAAAGTGCCAAGAGTCCTTGCCGCGGACGTGGCGGCCCTTCAGACCATTCTTCAAGAAGGGAGTGACGGAGGCTGGAGCAGCACCCTCAACAACCTTAGCTGGGTTGTTCAAAGGAGTTGGGGTCGACTGCGAAGCGATGGTGACAGTGAGCATTGAGTAAAGAGTGACGGGCGCAGCCGTGACGGTGATATAGCGAGCATTATCACCAGCAGGGGTAGGGGTGGAAGACGGGGTGGAAGAGGAGACAACCCGCTCAGTGCCATTGTGTCCAGCACCAGTGCCAGTACCAGCGCCATTACCAGCGCCAGGAGTGGTAGAGTTACCAGACTCACTGCCCTGGACATCAACAAGGAAGGGGTTCTGGAGCTGCTCCTTGACAGCGTTGTCATTGTAGTTGGTCTGGGTGGGGAAGTTGAAGGCAGCAAGGCTGTTGATGTTCTGGCTAGAGGACTTGTTGGAAGTTGAAGCAGACTTGGCACTCTTGACCAGCGCCTCGCCCTGGACCTTGATGGTGGAGCAGCTGGTGTAAATCTCAGCTGTGATGACGTCGTCCGAGGTGACAGCACGCTTGTCCTCCTTGAAGCTAGAAGGGAAGTCGGCGTACTGGCCATCCTTGGATTTAGCGGCGGCCTCGGTGTTGAGAGTAGGCCAGGACCAGACCCAGTAGAGGGTGTACTCGGAGTTCTGAGTGACATCCTCAGGAAGCTGGACTGCCGACTGGCACCAGATATCCGGACCCATGGGCTGGGCGTTGGCATGGGCGAACTCTGTCTGACGCTCCTTGGAGATGGGCGAATCGTTCATCTGGTAGCACTGGCCGTCGTCGTAGTTGCGAGTAGCCAAGAGTCTGCCGCGTCCATCACCGCCCTTGCCATCAGTAGTCCACTGGCGATGAACATCGAAGAGAGTGTCTTCGGCCTTGGGCTTGGTGGTGCCGTAGATGAAGACGGTGCCGCGGTTCAGAGGCTTGCCAGGGGGCGTGTCAGGCTTGGTGACATGGCCGTTCTCCTGGTAGCGCATGGAGACGTAGTCGCCAGGGGCTGCGGTGAGGAGGGGGAACTCGGGGCTCTGCTCGCCTTGCAGGCCCTGCTTACACATGGTGAATCCATCGTTGGGAATGCGGTTGGTGAACTTGGGGTCGCTGAAGCCGTTGAGACGGCCAGACCAGCCGTTGGAAAAGCCAGCAGGGCCGACGAGAGTGCCGTTGGAGGCGACTCGGTTGAGCTGCTCGACCCAGGTATGGGAGCTGACAAGCTCGGGAGCACCGAGCATGCAGGCCACAACGAACGCGAGGGTGTTTCTGCGGGCCATGATGAATTTTTTGGTGTGGATATGTGCGAGAGAAGAGTAAAGATGATGCTTGAAGAGGGGAACTGGGGTATTTGTGCGGGTGCTTGGTGATAAGTGATTCCGTGAAGGTCTCGCGATTCAGGGAAAAAAAATGTGAATCGGGAGAGGTTTGTGGGAGAAATCACAAAAAGTGAGTGAAGGACTGAGAAAAAAAAGATTAGGGTGGGTGGTTGTGAGCAAGAGGAAGGAGGTAAACAAACCAGGAGTGTTAAGTTGCTGTGAGGGAAGGAGAGGGAAATCGAGTCTTCCAGAAGAGTCGAAGTTTGCTGTCTTGGAATCGAAGTGTTTTTTTTCTGTGCCTGCAGTTCGTCGAAAAGAGTGCAGAGAGAAGTCTCGAGAGGTTTTTAAGTAGAAAAAAAAAGGGCACTTGTGGACGGTGATGCTGAGTCGAGGAAGCCCAGTTTGTGAAGTGAACAATACCGAATAAGGGTTGATGGTGTGTGTGTAAGTTTTTTTGTTTTTGTGATTAAGATGTCCAGCGCAGTCAGGTACCAGCTGAGTCAAGAATCGAACAAGACTACCTAGTAAAGAGAAAGAGAACAAAAAATAGGCGGTCGTTTTGTGTACTACCTGCGGCACGTGGTTGAGGCCAGCGATGACTTTTCTCTCGTTTAGGTGGGGACAGCAAAAGGTGAGGTGAGGTTCGACGTGGTGGTATGTGGACTGAACAGTCGAGTTTCTCAAAATCGAAAACCAAGGAAGGAACAATAAGGCCCGTTAAAGGGAAAAGTTGCGGTTCCTGCCCGCCTCAAGCGCGCACGACAAAGAAATGACCGAGATTAGATGGTCTCGACAATGGGCCTCAGAAGGGAAGGGAAACAAGGGGATTGTTTCTACCTTTGGGTCCCGAATTAGCGAGGCGGCCAGCACTGGAGGAGTAGAGAAGGCGTTGATGGGTGAGGAGGTGAGGTCAAGACCGTTTGGGGATGTCGAGGCCCAGGTCGGGGTTTAATATCATGAGTGTCACCACACCAGCTGCCGCCTTGCTACCTGCTGCCCTGGCCCGTCCCATCGATGCCTGCTCTGTATTCATCCAGACTCATCTTTTTCGTCCCTCTCTGCTATGTAAGGTAGGTCATGTCTAGAGTGGAGGAAGCAGAGCGGGTGCCATGATCGACGGAAATGGGACCCGAACGACAGGCAAACACCCATGCGGCGCATCTTGGAAGTCGCGATCCAAAACGACAGCGGTGGAGCGCACGCGGGCGGGATGCCACTCAGACAGGGGGGGATTCTGGCCAAAGAGCGAGCAGAGGTGCTCAAGTGCCGGGATGTCGGCCATAGGGTCGGACGGGTCTGATTATGGGATGAAAGAGCGCACGTTTCTGATGGGGACCGCTGGGCTCCAGTCGAGCGCGCAGGTTGATGTTTGACAGGGAAGGGAAGCGTTGAAGTTCGAGGTATGAGTCTTGGCCCTCCCAAGACAGGCACAGGTTGACGGGAGATGGACTGCACTACCGTACCTTGAGGTAGGTACCTTACACGCCTGGGTGGAGACTACCTATTTGATGGAGCAGATACCCATACCTACTAGTGTAGTACGGTACCATGACGACGTTGGCCCTAAAGTACCACTTCGCGCTGCTCTCCCGCCGCGAGGTACGTGGGGCCCTAGTGGGGTTGCACCGACCGATCTTGAGTAAGGTAAGGTAGCCGCCACTGTCCCTGGCCGACCAGGGATCACCAGCGAACGCCGAAACGCGTACCGTCCCCGCGGAAAATGTATGGCTGTGGTACTTCCGTTCCCAGGCTTCACTGCAAAATCTGGAACAAGGGGCTCGCGCTCCCTCAGAGGCGTCGATGCACCTCATCCAGTAAATCAGGTCCATGCGGCCCTTGTCAAAATTTTGCGAGCTCCAGACTCGAGGGTCCGCCACCACTTTGACTGGCAGGCGCTGCCTGCACCATGCGGCGCCTGCCAAAATTGGCATCTCAAATGGATAACACTTGAGAAAGAAAGCGCACTCGAGTCGAACACCTCAGTCGGGCAGCTTCGAGATTCGTACCTGCAGGCCGCATCTTCTTGGGCCATCCGACGCCATTCCCGTCCACTTCTTCACCAATTTCTTCCTTGTTTTCCCACAGTCTACAGACATGTCAAGCATCGACCTCGACTCAGCCACCGCTTCTTTGCCGCAGCCGCCAGAGACATGGGCCTGTTCGCAGCTCACCTGCTCGATTGGCTACCGTTGGCGCACACTGCCGCCGGAAGAAAGCGAACGTGGTCCAGGGACCAGAACAGCTTGTCTTCCAAAAAGAAAATACGGACCGGAATCTCTCTGCCAAGAACCTGGAAGCCCCCCACTCTCAGGTCTCCGTCCGAGGCCAGTGACGACGGCGTAACATCCAGTTCCCAATGGCATTTGCGAATTGCCTTGGCGAGAGCCAAGAACCCCAGTCCCTCTTCTAGTCCCTCTTGCCGCTGACAGAGTCGCGGATATACAAGAATTCAACCCGCCTCGGGGCACCGACCAGCTTCAAAACTTTCTCACCTAATCCATGATCCGACCCAATCTCGACGCACATCACTGCCGACCCCCCAGCCAAGCCAGACGGGACCGAGTGCAGCATACAGACAGAACTTGACGCTTGGACGTGAGAAATCTTTGCCACCTACGGGACATCGCATGGCGTCTAGAAGAGAAAGCCAATACGACGCGAAACACGGGCCCACGACCCCTACCTTAAGCACCTAATCACCAAAGTCAACGATACCCTGTCTTGTCCGTGTCTGGAGATTGTCACCTTCGCCCCCGTGCTCAATGCCCTGGACTCTTCTCTGTCCTTCTCTCTCGCCCGCCAAATCTTCAACTGAAGTCCCGGCCTGGTACTGGTCCATGATCTACTCTCTGCGACTCTCACTCTCGTGGCTCTCCCCAGTGGATGGAAAAGCAATTCGCAAATCTTCCCACGTCTCGTCGTCTGTGCGCATCCCGGTTCGCCCATTTCTGCTCAGAGGTCTCCACAGCCCCATCCTCCGCCCGCCGCCTCCGGATCACGGCTCCGTTCAGAAATCGTGGCTGCGAGGCGCAAATCTTGACAGCGCTTGTTCGTTGCCGCCGCCAATCTTGGGAACCTCATGCCATCCATCAGCCATGACCAGACCTCAGTCGACCGTCGCGCGATACCCTTAACGACCACAAAATAATCTGTTAATCAAAAGACCAAGTCGACCGGAACAGCCCCTCCTATTTCGCCACCACCCGTTTTCGCCATATCACACACCTCGGTCGGTCGCCCAACGTTCAGACATGCAGCGTTTCATCTTGGCTGCCGCCCACGTTGTTCAGACCACACACACAAGACACTTTGGAGTCACCCCGTCAAACCCTCCGTCCGTCCCAACACAAGAGCAGACATAGGGAAATAACCCTGCGAACATCTTGTCATGTTCCCACTGATCACCTGTCCGCTTCCCAAAGTACCACCCGCTCTCGCTCACTTCTCGACAATGGTGCCGCAGTATCCACGCGGTGCATACTGCGCATATTTCGTGCTTTGGAATTGAAACATTTTCAACTCCCATCAGTCCCACCGCGTGCAGGGTTCAAACAAATCCTCCCACCAGATCTCAATCCACCCGTTGAAAAAGGTCCGGGCAGCTACGCGCAAAATAGCGAGTACGTACGTTGTACGCACGTCGGAACGACTGTGGTTCCCGCGCGCGCCCTCATGGAATTTACCGAGCCGCCAGGTCTGTTGGCCGCCGTTTTGCGAAAGGGAGGGAAACATGAGAGTGAACCACGACCACAGGGCCCTGGCAATGAGGATCGTCTGAAGTTTTGAAGCTTCCATCACCTCAAACGCTGATGAGAAAAAAAGAAAATCGAGAACGCCACAGAATCACATACTGAACGCTGGCGAAATGCGTTTCATCTCATCCTCCTTCCCAGACATGAGTGTACGACATGACAGGAGAAACAAAGACACATTTCCGTCGCGAAACCCAATTCAGCTGCGAGGTAGAAACCGAGTCAATTTCTTTTTTTATGCCTGCAATTCCTGTTACTGGCTTGCTTGCGTGTAAGGGTAGGGTTTAGCCACGAAGATCTTATACAAGAGGAATCCCTCCACTAACTCTGAACTACAGTATTATGGTATCAAGAGAACGTTCCATTTTTCTTTCTATATACGTCAAGTATGTCAAACCACACAACACTTCCGGTCCTCTGGCAAGAGATCCTTTTTGAAGCGTTTCACACATGAGTCGGCCGTCAAGTCATCCCACACCCATCAACTCCCATCCACCCCTATTTCTTTTTGCTTTGGTGCGTCCTTCACCCCTAAAAGGCCCGCCATATGCAGGGCAAAATCAGTCATCTCCCGAGGCACATTGCATTCGTCTACTGCCCGCCTTCGGCCAAACCATGTGATGTTTCAGTCCCAACTCCGGTGCCCTTGACTGCCCTCGTCCATAACCGCTGCCGGCGCTCGATGGTGCACCAGTTTCTGGATGGCCGTGGCGGGGAAGTTTTCTCGGCTCTCCATGTCCAGACTGTTGGAGCGCGCCCTCTTCCTGCCGGTGAGCGACTTGAGCGGGCTGATGGATTCCAGAGAGGGCAGCCCGCGCTGCTGGTCTAGAGGTGACCACCCCGACCTGCCGTCCGTGCCGGCCACCGCCGCGACTGCCGACACGGCCTGAGCCCACGGCTGCTGGTTCCATGACTGATGATGGTGATCTTTGCTGCTCTCCGCCCACAGGTTGGCGTTGGCCGCCGTGCTGCGCTGGTTCTCGCTCTGCCACTGCTGCGTCTTTGCGTCCGACGCCTCGTTCCAGCCGTTCCAGTGGTGGAGGCTGTGGAAGGACGACGTCGCCGTGTCCCACTCGGAGATCCCCTCGACGTCCGCCTCGTCGTAAACGCCGACGCTTACGCCATTTGAAACCTGGATGCCCGCCGTAGCCGACAGGAACGGGTCGGCCGGGGTCGGTGTCATGTCGGTGACGAGCGTGCTCTGGTTGTCCATGGAAGTCGTGCCAGCTCCAGACAAAAAGTCGAGTTGGTGGTGAGGCCCGTTGCCCAGTTCGTGGCCGTCATAACTGCTTGCGTAAGACGAGTGAATGGACGCTGTCGGGGGAGGCGTGGCGAGTCCGTGTGAGAAACTGTCCATCAGGCCGAGAGTGCCGGTGGACGCTAGACTGGGAAGCTGGCCGGGCATGGTGACGGAATCCCAGGCGGAGCTGAGGTTGTCGTTCATGACGGCCGCCAGGTGGTGAGAGTAGGGAGGGGTAGGCGCCATGAGCATGTCGCGGGTGGGAGCGGCGGCGGGGTTGACGCAGACGTTCTGTTGATGGGCCTGCGAGACGGGGTCTAGGGCGGTAAGGAAACGCCAAGTCGTGCCGGGAGGGTTGAAGACCCGCTTAGGTCGATCGCCGCGTCGCGAAGAGCTATTGGGCTGTTCGTCGCCTTCTTCGTCTGTAGGTCGCTTGCCCTTCTGCGCGGCCGGCTTCTCGAAGATGGGGTTCCACTTGTCGTCGAAGGCGTGGATCGTGCGGAACTTCCACAGGATGATGCCACGGCGAGTCCAGACACGACGGTCGGTGTTGTTGTCCGGCGGTGCGGACCACAGCTCTTGGAACATGCCGACCTGCTGGATCAGCTCGGCTGTGGTGCGCTCTGCCTCCAAGGCGGCTTCTTCCGCGGCCTTGGCCCTCTCATCGTCATTTTCATTCTTGTTCTTGTTCTTGTTCTCGATAGGCTCGAGGTAACTGGCACAAGTGCTGAGGATTCTGGCCCAATATGCCGCCGGGAACGGAACCCGGACATCTTGTCTGGGGCGAGAGCGGCAATCGCAGTCGAATTTGTTGTCCTGGCATCCAGGCCTGTGTGTATACTGCACACCAACCTCGCTGGTCTGCTCCACGACGCAAGGCTCGTTATCGCCGCGCCGAAGCTCCTCCGGTCTGGCTAGCTTGGTGACACACTTCCAACGATGATTTTGGAGTGCGGGTAGAGAGATGCTTAGCTCGACGAAGCCGTTGAGTTCCGAGCCGCCGGGGAAGTTGCTACGGGGATGGATCTCTAACGTCACCGTCATCTCCAGGATGTCGAGCCACTTGTTGTCCGAAATAGCGTACTCGAGTGACTTGTGCAGCGGCGTGAACTTGGCCTCCCACTCCTGAGAGAGTTCTGTGACGGCCGAAGATTCCTTCTGAGCAAGCTCGCGGTTATACTCGTGCAGGAGGACGCTGCCATTGAGGCCGCGGGATAGGCCGTCTTCCTTGTGCATGTTCTTCTCCAAGTGGGGATAGTCTTCATGGTCGAGTAGTTTTCCATCCTTGTCGTAAGCGTCTCCATTCTCCTCCATTCTCACGTTGGAGGAAGCGACAAAGATCCAGCAGGTCTTGGGGCGCATGATGACGAGGGAGTCCATGGCGAGAATCTGGGAAAAGTATTCATAGTTGGGACGAACGTCGGGAAGACGTCCCTCGGAGAGAGCGATAAGAACTGGGTTGTCTTTGAAGGAGGCCATTTCCAGGTTGTCCTTGAGGCGAGCTTCGCTCTTATCGGGATCTTTCACGAAGAAGAAATGATCTTTTATTCATTAGGCCGTGTCCGTCTTTTGGAGATTGAGGCTTGGACTTACAGCATCGGTGCTTTTCGAACATTTTCTTGACTACTTGGATATGGCTGGACACCTGCTTTCGCTTTCGTTCTTCTGCCTTTTGTCCGGGTTGCAAGCTGCAGCAGTACGCAATCCATAGATATTCGCTGATCAGCATGTTACGCCCGAACTGCTTGCCCTGCATACTGTACTTTTTCCTTCCCATGTGAGGGATGATGAGCAGCGCTAGGTGACAAGTCAGAAACGTTTCATTTTCCATGGAGAAGAATCTTACAATCAAGGAAAGCATCTTCTAAGACTCGAGGCCAGATCTGCTTCTCATTGGGGTCCTTCTGATCCTGCTTATCCCGGTAAGGGCGAAATTCAGGGGCATAGTAGATTGGGTTGATGTCGTGTCGAACTCTTCTCGCCATGTGAAGGGCATCTGGCCTACGAAGGCTACTGCTGCTCCTGTAAGCAGCCCCGGCCTGGGACGGGACCACGGGAGGGGTAGGGATGTTGGCCAAGCCCGGCGAGAAGAGACCCAGCGGGCTGTTACGGCATGACGAGGCCAGACTACCCAGGTGAGATCCGGGTTGAGCATTGCCGGTCGACTCTCGCAGAGGCTGTCTTCCTGTGGGCGTACATCGCCTGCTATCGTAACTGTAGACTGGGGAGAGGGAGTACCGCTGTGACGGAAGGACGGGACGTGGATTCTCCATATTGAAGTTGTGCTACGCCTCGCGAGCCTAACGTTCGTTTCTGGGTATGCCAATGACGGATGGCGGTGATGCGATAAAGTTGGCTTCCGTTCTTTCTCTCAATCGTCCCCCACTGCGAGCCCGGGGAACGGTATGCGTTTTCGATATTGACTGGATTGTAAACGGATTCCTTGAGAAGAACGGAACCCCTGAGTGAAAGAATGGAAGAGGGCGAGGCAGGAAAGAAAAGGAATGACTCTTCAGGAATTTCGAGACGGGGCGGGACAGGGTTTTGATTATTCTAAGAGAAGGGCGAGGACATGTGTAAGAACGCTTTTTGGGGTGTCTCCGTCCAATTCCGCCTCGGGGTCACAATTCCTCGAGAAGCTGATCAAGGATAGGAAAAGAGTGGAATGAAGCGGAATGATGGGAAAGTGAAGGTGAGAGAGTGTTTGTTTTGCCGGTTGGCGAAATGAAGGAGTGTGTGAGCTTGAATTCCGGAGCTGTCAACAGAGGGTTGGGATGTTCCCGTGCTCCTGCTTTGTATGACCAGAGCCAAGGGCGAGCAGTGTGTAAGGATGCTGGTCGTGGCCAGAAAAGACGGCTTGAGGAGGTCCAAAGGCGTGGCACTGGCATGGGACGTACGTCAATATAAGTTCCTGAACTCAGGCACACCCGCTCGGGGTCTGGTAGAGGGTAAATGGGAGGGCAGGGGACGGAAGGAACAAGATCGTTGGAGGTCAACACAGAAGGTTATCCGCAGCTTGCCGAGAGAACAGAAAAGTCTGGCAGAGAAAGCCTCTGTTTGGTTGAACACCCCGGGTTCAGATTGAAGGTTAACACCCCTCTGCTTCATCGTCCTCCGCGTCCATTCCCTAGGCATGCCTTGCCTGGGATCTCAGACCTAGCCCTGTGCCCCTTTGGACCAGAATAAACAGAAGGGTACGTGCCCCGCTGAATTGGAACTTTAGGCATTCGAGGAGGGAGAAAGCAGATCACAACTTTCCGACCTCCGGGAGTCTAGATCAGCTGATTGAAGGGATGTAATGGGAAGGAGAGAGAAGTATGGCCGTGACGAGAGAGCGACACAATGAGGTAGTTCGAAGTCAGGTAGTCTACAAGCTCTGGCCAAGCCAAGTCGGATCGAGACTCTGGTGGGGAGCAGGCCATGTTGCGATGACCAAAGCAGAGCACCGTGGGTAGGAGCATGGTCGAATACTGGCAGGGCTGGGGACGTGCTTGCCAGAGGAAAGACAGAGAAAGAGGCTCCGGACATGTGGATGAGGGAGAAGGGTGAGAATAGCGCGGTAGTAACACTGATACAGCGAGTTCGTGGGGCTCATTTTGACTAACATGACTTGACAGCTCGAAGAAGGTCGAGGGAATAAAAAGCGACATGTTGGTTTGTTCCCTTTGCCCTGGGTCCAGAAGTATGCGCATGTACGTTCGTATGCTGACAAGGGTCACCCCACATGGCGAATCGATGAGCTAGAGGAGCTGGAGGGGTAGATGAATCGAGGCAATGGCATGCAAGGGGGTTGGTCGAGGAACGTTTGCTCATGAGGACAGGCCAATCGGGCTTAGGAAGCACTACGATTTTGGATCTACACGTACGACCCACCCACCACCACCTCACCGGTTCATCTTCCCGTCCAAATCCGCGAGCCGTCGTCGCCTTCTTGACTTTGATAAAGGTGGTCATCAGGATGGGCAAGACCGCATTGAGAAGCAGAGTGCGAGCGTGGCTTCACAGTTTCCAAGTTTGACGCCAAGCCCAGACCTCGTGCGAGCCTTACGACGAGAGGGCTGGGGCTGGGGGAAGAAAATCAGCTCAGTCTGGGAACACTCAGAGATAATGGGCGTAGCGTGAGAGAAGGTTGGCACGCTGACCCGATTAGAAAAAGACAAAACAACGAAGAAGGGGAGAGCTGCATTCCTCGCAGCGGGTCCGAGGAGGCGAGGGGAGGTAGACGGGGAGGGTCGTGGGAAAACTGCCAGTCTTGGATGCCCCTCCACCTGATCCATCGTGGATGCTGATGATGCTGATGGTAAATTGTAATGGCAATGATTCCCACAGTTGAAGCTATTGCTAATCCGTGTTTAAGCGCACAGAAGCCAACAATAGCAGCGATCATAGTGAGTTGCAGAAAGCCCTCAACGACCCCACGTTTGGCCGACTCCTTGGTTCCCCATCTCTGCATGATATGGGGAAAGTCAATAGCGGGACAGTTTATCACTCGCAGGAGGGAGGTAAATTGACCAGAAGGGGAAAGGGGCGTAGGAAGGGCAGGACAGAGCAGGGTCTGCGGAGACCAAGTCTTGGGGCTTGCCAGGGATGAGTGAGACAGACGTACGTACAGAATCACAGATTCGGGTAGCCACTGAAGTTAAAGAGAATGATTTCACAGGGGGCGAAAGTAAACCTACGGCTTTTTAACACATAAAAATTCATGTCACTGGACAGGAAAACTGGTTGTCGCGACATAATGGTACAGCGAGGCAGAAGCATTTTGGTACGAGATGTGGGTGCCGCAATTGAGGCACAAATGGATTATAATTGAGTTCGAGTTCATCGGATTCCTTCCTCTGAGTACTCTTACATATCCATTTCGTCGGTGTCGTCGCCTCCGATGTTGACCTTTTTCCTTCCCTGGCCCATGAGCTGCGAGATGGCCACCTTGTTGACCTGGCCACCGATCTTGCGTTGCATCTTGGCGATCTCCTCTTCCGCATCGACCGCCTCGGCTTCCGCGAAGTCAAGAACCAGCCTGCGGCCAAGCAAGTGGGTGTCTCGTAATGCATTGAGCGCGTTTTCCGCCTCCCGCGGCGTAACAAACTCGGCAAAAGCAAAACCTCTGGTCGAGTTGCCAAACTTCTTCGGCAGTCGCACTGCCCTGAGTTGACCATAGGTACCGAACAAGGTACGGATGTCCTTCTTGGTTGCCTCGAAAGGCAAGTTCTTGATGACCACCTTGGTCCGTTGCCCTGCCGCCTTGCGAGCCTTGTCTTCCCGGCGGCGCTCCTCTGCTGCATCCGCGGCCTTGTGCGAGGCCTTGACAGCAAGAGTGTGTCCCTCGAGAACAAATCCGTCCATCGACTTGAGAGCCGCTTGAGCCTGCTCCTTTGTCTTGAATACTACAAAGCCAAAACCCATACTGAGAACCTGTCCAGGCTTCTTAGGATCCATCTTTGTTTTCACACGTGCGGAGACAAAACCGTCCAACGGTTTAAACGTCTCTGCCAGCTTCTCCGTGGTTGTGGAGAAGTTCAAGTTCCGGACGAACAGCGAGGTTGTCTCAAAGTCTGCCTCACCTTGCTCATCCCGCCCCAAAAGCTCCGTTACGCTCAGCTTCTGGACACCAGTGGGCCGCTCCTGTTTGCCCTGCGGCATGTTTACTGAGGCATCAGCCTTGAAGAGGTCCTTGGGGCCCTTCTCCAGGAACAGCACGGTGTCCTTGATACGCCTGTACGCGAGCTTGGCGAATGCCGCCTTCGCATGTGCTGCCTGGGTGAACTCCACGATGGCAATGGTACCACTGGGTGGCATCAACACCCTCAGCACTGTGCCATGCTCCTCAAACATGGTCCTCAGCTCCTCCATCGTCGTCCCGAACGGGAAATTCTTGACCAAAATGGTCGTGTCACCCCGCTTTTGTGACTTGAAGGCATCGAGATCGACACCATTGGACGCAAAATATGCCTTAGTCTCTTGAATGATCGACGTCTCGGCGATGGCCTGCTTCACACCGGCATCTGCCGACGTGGGATCGAGCAGCTCTGATTTGGACACGCCCAGGCGGCTGGCGACTGAGGCGTTGACTGCGTCCTGACTCATGTAGAGAGAATTCCAGTTGAAGGAGCTAGACGCAGCTTCGGCCTTCTTTCGGATCAGGTTCTGCTTTTTCAAGGGCAGCTTGGAGATTGCGAACTCATCCAGCCCCGTGTCGCGCTTTTCCGCAGCGGGCAAGATGTGTAGGAGTCGCCCTTGGAAAGTCTGACCATCCGATGACTGGAATGCGGCAACAGCAGAGTCGGCACTCGTGAACTGGACCATTGCAAAGCCCTTGCTCGCGCCGGCAGCAGTGACGGGCAGATGTACCTGTCCAGGAGATTAGCAATCTGAGTCCAATCATGATATCCTCATGAGAAGCTGAGAAGGTAAATCATTTTCAGAAAGTCAATGCATCTACTAAAATACTGATCCAAGGTTCGCATCAAACATCATTCGATGTCAGCTGTCCCTATCTGGGTTCATCACATGATTGTATATCGCTCGATGGAATTCAAAAGAGAATCTCATTGCTTACCTCTTGAAGCTCTCCGAACTGTTCGAAGTGTGTTCGCAGGTCATCTTCGTTGACGCTGTAGGCCAGATTCCGCACGAACAGCCTGGAGGTTCGCTTAATGGTGGCAAGGGTGTCATCCTCGTCTTCCACAGCCTTCTTCCCAGAAGGGGCTGGCGCGTTTCCAGCTCCAGCTTCGGTCTCTGTATCGGGCGTGGGATCCTTGGAACCCTCCGCGGGGCCTTCATGAATGACAGCGGATGTGCTACTGGCTGTCTCTCCAGTGTCTTGTTGAGCTGGAGATTGGAGCACCTCGTCGTCATCCACGAGATCCAAGAGACGATTCGTCCTTGACCGGAGCCAATCATCGTCCGAGGCCGCCGCGTTGTTGTTTACGGCAGCGGGGGGAGCCTCCTCCTGAGTCGCGTCTGGTGTCGGCCCAGGGATTGGGGTAGCGTCCGGCATTGCCTCGTCCTTTTCAGGTAAGGGTTCCGCGGGGCGCTGATCTCCCTTTGGTGCCTCCCTCATTTGCCGTTTCTCAGGCCGAGCCGGGATGGCTTCATATTCATCATCACTCTCGTCGCCTTGCAGCAACTTCTTCTGCTCCTTGACAGCGGCAGCATCCATCACATCCAACATGTCATGGGCTGCAGACTTTTTGCCAGGCTGGAAGGTCTGTAGGTACTCGCGCAGCTTGGGATCGGACTCGTCCAGCTCCTCGCGCTTACGCTTCTTCTTGTCCTCTTTCTCAGCACTCAGTGGCGGAGCGGCGGTAGGGTCCGATGGCTTTGCCACGGACGACTGTTCGCCCGCGCCCTTGGTGTTTTGGAGGGCAGGATCTGCAATCTAGAGGGCAGAAGACGTCAGTAAAAAGTCACAATGGGTTTACCTCAAGTTTTCTCCAACGTACCGGCCTTGCGAATTCCACGTTGATCCTCGACATGCGGATGTAAGACTTGTTGAAGTACTTCACGGCCTTGGTAGCAACCTCAGGCGTCTTGAAGCCGACGTATCCAATCCTTCTTTGGGGTATGACCTTGACATCCGTAACCTCTCGACCTCCAGCCGAGAAGTGTTTTCGAAACTCAGCATCGGTGATCTTGGGGGGTAGTCCTCGGACAAAGATACGAGAGGTCTCCAATGGAGGAGCCTCAGATGCAGCGGTAGTAGCCATTGCGAAAAGGGGGTATCTTAGGAAAAATAAACAAACGTTGGTAAACAGAGGAAGAGAATATTATGCGAGCGTGACTGCTCTGGGGTGTGCTGGCTATAAACCCGAGGCCATCCTGTCGTGATGGTGTGAGGAGGTAGTTTGGAAGGATTTGTTGATTTCGAAGGGGAAAACGGGACTTGCCTAGAAGTTTTTTTTTCTTCTCATGATCTTATCGTTATCAGCATGTGACCTGTGGCCCCGCAATGTCCACTCTCCAGGCCGCAGGAGATGCCGGGAAGGTCGTATGGCCCGTGCACCATGGCAACCCGACTTGATCTGATGGACCCCTTCCCGTCGCGGGCACTCTGTCAGATTGACCAAAACACGCGACGACACCTCACCAACACAATTTCAAGCCGAGCCAATCCGTTCTCTCGGGCCTCACAGTGCGAGTGGACTACGTGCCATTTTATTTTGCGCTTGTTAACGGCTCCGCCATAGGCAGACAGATTAAGTAAGTGGTTCTGAAGGCGCGAGGCGTAGCAATCGACGACGATCGAGAAAAGGGGTTTTGCTTCGAGTACGCAAGACGAACTGCCTGTTCTGAGGCTAACGACGGCACCATAACCTCAGTCCTCGCCCTTTTCTTCCGTTTCCGCAATGGCCGACGTCAAGCCCAGCACCTCGCCCGCTCCCCGGGACAAGTTGGAAGGTATGTTTCAAGATCCGGATTCTGCTATGTCGCAGGCGAGGCTGACGTTTTTCTGGGAATCTAGCTCAGGTTAAGAGCGCCGACATGGTGAGCTCGACCCGGCACCCGAACAACACCATCAAGACGTAATATTGACGATTCCAGACCGAGGACATGCAGCAGGAGTGCATTGAAGTCGGTACGTAACGTCATCTCCGGAGGCCACTCTTGTAACCCGGCCGCCGTACTGACGAACCCTCCACAGCCCAAGAGGCCATGGCCAAGTTCACCATTGAGAAGGTGCGCATCCAGACGTGGAATTGAAGTTCTGCTCGAGGAAGCCGCGGGCAGCCATTAACACTATTTGCAGGACATCGCTCAGCACATCAAGCGTACCGTGAGTCTCAATCCTGACCTCGCGCTACTCTTTTATGAAGGCTGACTTTCCGGTATGCATAGTTCGATGAGCGGAAGGGTCCTACATGGCATTGCATTGTTGGCCGCAACTTTGGAAGTTTCGTTACGCACGGTACGTCCGCAGTCTCCTCCTTTCTCGTTTAGAGACCGCTGGGCTCCGCGATCCGCGATCCCATGAGAAGGACGAAATACCGCCGACGCAAGTAACTGATCTCAGCTCGTTTACAGAAACGAAGCACTTCATTTACTTTTACCTCGGCCACTGCGCCATCCTCCTCTTCAAAACTCAATAGACGAAGCGAGCCGAGCCGAAAACAACCTGTTTACATACGAGCCCATGAAGACGACGCATTGTTAATATGGTGTACGAGGTTCTTGGGGGCAGCTTTCAGAACTTGCGGCCCGATATGGGATAATGGGACATGATACTTTGTGCAAAGGCGCGTGTGCGGATTGCTTCGATGTTGGAAGAGTACTCAAAAAAGGAGGAGTTGATATGCTTTCTGTCTGGCATCTCGACATGATTATCCTTTACAGTAGGCGAGATCTCGTCCAGCGCTACAATACAGATCTTTAGTACGACTTCGTCCCATCCAGAGAGGATGTCTTCGAGGATAGCCAGCCTGACGTAAACCAATGCTCGTCATCAGGGGTCTGTTTGCTGCTCAACTTGCTTACGGGCACATGTACATGGGAGGTTCTCTGGTTAAGAGGCAGCTTGTTATCTAATAAGCACATAATCTCGGCGGCTCGAGGTACCTCACAGATTGCACTCCCAGAGCTGTAGCATTCGTTCCTGGGCAACAGTGAGAGCATTTCATATCCTCTCGTTCGCCACTGCTCATGGCCCACCGTGAGAAGCGCTTTTTCAGCTACCCGCGACGTCAAACACTCCTCTGCCTCAATGGTCGTTCGAAGCAGCAACTTGTGCAAATGAAAAACCAATATAGTCTGGCCGGTGTATTTGGCTGAGGTGCTTCATGATAGCCCGAACCTAGAAGTGCCCATTTATCTGGCTGTCCCCCCTTGCTTCATCACGCCGTCGAGCCCATTGACACGCGACGCATCTCGAGTACATGTCGTAGATAGATCGACAATTCCTACTGAATAAGGAGCACCTGCGAGCGAAGCGGGCGAGCTTTCATCACAATAGCGCAAAGGCCAGAGCGATCGACCATGCTGGACTTGAACTTATCCAACCCACTAATGGCATGACAACAATTCTGAGTCTTTAAGAGCACCAGCCTGGCGACGAAGAATCACACCCCCTTTCAATATCCTCTGGCATCTCGAAGCCGACGGGTGCCGTCGACGAAAACAAAAGCAAGCGAGAGAAGGAAAAGAAGAGGCCGGGGGGGTAAAAAGAAGGTACAAGCGAGATTGGTTCCGTTTCATAAGTTGTATTCTATTTTTCCTCCCGCAGTGTTAGAGATTTGACGAGTTTGATCTACAACCACCACAAAATCAATTATTGAATCCTTTGGGGAATTGCGAGATCCATTAAGAAAGGCAAACTCGTAACAGACGGCAGGGGATGAGGCCAGTGCTTCATCACCCAAGAAAAAGACTTTCATTTCGTCCCAAGTTTCTCGCATCTCACTCCGCAGTACTTTTCTGACGCAATCTACGGATACATCCTTGGAATTTTACGAACCCGACACTTCGGAAACCGGTTGGTTTCTCAGCTCCCCTCCCTGTCCTTTCCTCGGCCGACAGAGAAGTTGTTCTGCGAACAATCTACCACTCTTCTCTGACGGGCCTGGCCTTGATGAACCCGCTCATCTTAGGGGGGAGGGGGCGGGAGCTTGAGCTTGAGCTTTCGTTCTTCGTTGCGTCGGATCTTCCGCAGGCAAACGCATACTGCGTAGAAAGGCATGACCCGTTTTTGGCCCGCGCGGATGTTGGTCCGAAAAGATCGTCGCAGTTCGGAGAGACACGCAGGGCAGCCTCTCTCCCTCTTTCCTTCAACCGCTCCACATGGGTTCTCCTCTGAGGTACGAAGTGTTAGGTCGCATTCGAAGTGGCAGCGTGAGGCGCGAGTACACAGCTGCTTGCTGTCAGGCACCCAGCAACTACCCGCGTGTCGTCGACTGTCAGGCAAGGTTAGGTACCTCACCGTACCTCCGACGTCAAGATACGTACCGGGGGGCCGGATGCACACGGGACAAGGGGGGAAGAGCCAGAGGAGGGCCCACACCACCACACCTTCCAGTTTGAAGACACCCGACCTCAGGTGGGGTTCCATTGGATGGCTTCCAGGTTGGCTCTTGAGCGCCGCGGGTGGCAGGTCTCGGGGACCCGTCCGACTGTTGACTTCTTGTGCTGGGCTGGCTTGGAACCCATGTTCCAGAATTCCTTCCCATCGATCTTCCTTCTGGGCCCGCGCGCCCGTCCCGCCGATTCTCGTTCGCTTTCTGAGGCCAAGAGCGATATGCGCTAGAAAGGCCGAGGTAGCGCGCTGCTCACACTTTCACACACAGACACAATCCCATCCGCTCTGCGGTGGACTAATACCTCGGTGCCTGTCCCTCCAGAACGATGGAGGTGAGGACCTTAGACTCTGCGGCGGCCGGTGGCTGGCTGCTGCCGGATCGACACACCGGAAAAGGGAAAGGATGCAACGGGGGGTTTAATCGTCGAACGTGGTGGTGGTGCCACATTTCTGGGATATCAGGAATTGCTCCAACACTATTAGCGATTTCAGGAACCCTTATGCCCATCTGCGGTTCTCCACGGGCAAGTCAAGGAACATGTCCTTCCGATACAGGTCCGGTATGCCGGCATCGTTAGAAAACATGACGTCGGGAACTCTGTCAATGACCTTCCGAATATTATTTTTCTCTCGGGGATCTCAGCATCCTGAATGGCCAGGCCACGCTACAGAGCGTCCAGACCCGTGTGATCTGAGGGTGGTGGTGTACGTTCTGCCACCGTCGCCGTTGTCCGCGCTCTCCACAAAACTCAAAAAAAAGGGCTGGGCCTAGGTACTCGTGATGTGCCTTTACTTGCCGCCATGGGCTGGAAGCGGGACAAGTTGCAATGGCGGCCGTCGGAGCAATTAATCCATTATCGACTTATCCCGTGTAGTTGCGAGAAGAGGTTTGGTGTATGGGTAATCAATCCCTCTCCTTGTTAGCAGGAAGAGGAATGTTGAGCAACGTGGTCCGCTTTGCGAGGGTCCGAGGGCTCCAGGGACAATCAATTCAGGGTCCCGGTGCAGGGGGACGATCTCTAAGATCAGGTCCCGAATCGAGCTCCGGAACGGAGGGTCGTCAAGCGAGGCGGCATGTCGAGTGCGGTTGATTGTCAATTTGCCCCTCACCACCATACCTATTGCTCGATTGTGCGTCGTGGACAAAGGTACTGGTGAGGGGAAATGCCATCTGCATGATTCCCTCGTCTGACTAGGTCGAATCCCTCGAGTCCAGAAGAGGAGATAACGGTCGCTGATTGGGTTCAGGAGGCTCAGTTGTGGTGGGCGGAGCGTAACCAGCCCGGCTGGCTTCTGCGAGTCGGTTGATCCGCTCGTCTTCCCATGAAAAGGTTCGATACGCACGGGACAGTAGCCGGTCTTACTTATCCGATCCGAACTCTCTCATCTTGTCTCTGCCTCAGCTGCTCGAAGGTGTCTTCTGGGCATCATTGGTGCCCACCAGCAACCTTCCCCTCAACGCTAGTTCCTGTGTGTAGCCGTCCAGCATGCCTGCCATCTTCGGATGGAGTAGCCCGTTCGAGCGGTTTGTGCAACCACAGCCGTCTTACATGTCTTACGCTGATGCCTCTGGCTCGAGGCGTGGAAGTGCACTCTTCAAAATTTCCCCAGGAATCGAGTCGAATCGGAGGAAAGGCACATTATATTGCGGCCTGAATGCTCCTCGCTGCGTCTGGGCTTGTAGGGCGACTTCGGCTAGTTCTAGTAAGCCGAGCGGCAGCCATGAAAGTGAGGGTTCGGAGTAGGTCCTGCAGCGCACGACTGTGCTACGGCATCCAGGCCCCGAGTTGGCAATGAGGCGGGGACCGGAGGCATGTATCTTGTGTGTACTCCGTACCTTTACCCTTTCGGATGAGCTTGCATCCACCAATCAGTCTCGAAATGGCTTATTAAATCTCCCGACTGATTCGTTGTGCAAGACACGCTGGCAGAATGCATCTAGAAATGTTATCGCCAAAGTCCAAGAAAGAGAAGCATGGACTGCTTTTTTACCCTCGGCAGGCAGATGCGTTCTGGCACATTGAGGCAACCTTGAGGAGGATTCGGAGGGGTCGGTTGGGAGAATACCATCACATGATGCGCACGTCGACCTGTATCCCGACGCAATAGATTAGGGAAACAGACGTGCAGCACGGTGGCAGTTCAGTGAGACGTAATGTTAGCGTCTCCGAGAAGTAGCCTACACAGCTTTAGCAAGGATTAGCCATACCATTTACCGAAAGTTGAGAACAAGTTGATGTTCTTATTGCGTATTCCTCCCTCTTCCTCCCTCAGCCCACGGCTGACAGTCGATGGCGGACATACCCGAATCTTCGCCCGCGGATGGATTTCGGTCCTATCCCGGGCCCCCAGTAAGCTGATGTTAGCCGACTTGAGCTGATCGTTCCTTGATGGCCCAAGAGTAGGTCACTGAGGCTATTCTGCGTGCGGTCGGATCATATTGACAGACGGCCGCTGAACGGTTCCTTGTCGTGTCGTTGATGGTGGGTTTCTATTCCTGCCTCCGCTAGCCAACGTGGGATCCGCCAGATATATTTGGGTGAGGACCACGCTACCCCTTGCAAAGAGCAGCCGACGAGCCTGGTACCCGCCTGGGCTCGTTTCCGTTTTCCCGTTACAGGACATGGATAGGCGCGGCAGTGGCAGCATCCATCGAGGGTTACGCCAGCAGTTCTAGCGACAGCGTCAAACATGAGATTGGCGGCAGATAAATTAAAAGATCTGAGGGGGGAAAATGGCCTCTACTGGCAAGTTGGTCGCCAAAATCAGAAATTGGACGTTTATGCTGTGTCCGTGGAATTGTATCAACGGCATCTGACCTTTTTTGGCATTGTCCAATGCTTATTGCAGTGGGGCAACAGATGCCTGTCTCTCTGTTTGCTACTGACGGTACACTGCGCGGCAGCGGTGTCCCAGGGTAGCTTCAAGGTGCCTGAAGTAAGGTTATCCGTACCTGTTGCTGGCAGGTGTCGCTAAACAACAGCTCGTATTAAGGTTCCTTGCCGAGACAAGGCCGCCGAAGGATGCCACAGTTCAAGGTCTCGTCAGCTCTGAAGACCCCGATTTGAATGACTGCCCGCCTTTGAAGGCTAGATCATACTGCTGGACAGGGTCGTGTTTGTTGTGGTTAACAGAAGAGAATTGATGCAGAGAGGGGGGCCAAGAAGCAAAGCCAGGGACGAGAGAGCTCAGTGGATGATTGGAGAACGGCAGGCCAGGGGCGGGAACGCCGGGGAAGGCTGATCGAGGCTGGCTGGTTGGCTGGCTGAACTCGCGGTGCAGCAACCGGGTGCGTAGTCACCACTGGTAACGGGCTGGTAACTGGAATGTGGTTTGTTGATCGAGATAATTGCTTCTTCCCTCGAGGCGGCAGCGGATCGTCGATGCGTCCGTCGATGTACGTCTTGGATCGTGCAGGGTGCGCAGAGCGCAGACGCAGAGAGGCGAACCATCGCTAAGGCATAAGGTAGTCCGGCTGCCATGCCGTCCGTGCTGGTGAATGCTCTGAGCGTTGGAGTTCGTCGGGTTGGCCTTTCAAAGTAGCCTCAGGATCTGCATCGTCTCAAACGTAGGTTGGTCGCTTAGTTGTCCGAATTCGTTATTCGAGCTGGATGGAGGAAAGTCAAATGGCGGGACACGGCAACTTGTTTCTTCCTCGTTTCTTGGTCGAAATCAGTGTATGACGGCATTGACCACGGCAATGGCGACCCGGGCCTGTCCTTTAAAGCTCTCTCGCCTTGTTTAGCGAGAGTGGACAGCAACAGTTGCGATTTCTGCGAATTGTGTCGGCGATTGCACGTGATATTGGTGGTGCATTACTTCTTCGTGGCGCCGAAACACTGCTCGAGTGACATGCGTCGCCAAGTTATCTGCACAGTAGCTTACCTCATGTGCCTATATATGTAGGATGTAATGCGACATCAGCCTTGGACGGTCTGCCCTGCTTGCTTGCGAATAAGGGCCTGATGACGGCCAGTGGTAGAAAGGTGGCTTGCGCAGGCTGTTTCCTTTTGTCTCTCGTTTTGCCTCGTCTACGTAGCCTCAACAACCCCTTTCTACCTAACCATTGTAGTAATGTACCTGTAAAGCAGGCGTCGGAAGACGAAGCATGATTACTGTTGTTGTAGTTGGGCAACTACCTGCCAACAGAAAATACATCTCATGTCAGCTGAGGTCTCCAGTGATAACCGACAAAGTCATTTCCCCAGTTCTTTCGTCATGTCAAGCCCAGCCAGGGGGAAACGGCAAGACCGAGACAGCAGAAGGGATAAAAATCCCAGAAGAGGTGTTTCAGTCGAGGTTGAGACAATAAGACGCACCTACCAAGACAAGCACGAACTGTTCGGCTTTCTGAATCTGTCTGGTGGGCGGCCCAGACGTGCGCAGCGGTTTGCAGTTTGCAGTTCCCGCCAGCTCAGATTGCGCCGGGACCAAATAACCAGCTGCCGTCAGCCGTTCTCTCGTGAGATGTCTCAATCGAATCAGGCCAGCCCATTTCAACACGAGTGCGCCGCATGTGGCAGTGTTCAGGTGCTATTAGTGCGCAGCCAACCCTGTCACCGGGATGTTGCCAGGCGCTGCTAACCAACACTGATCGGCGGTCAACCCAGAAGCTGACAGAGACAACGATCGTAATTGGGGTTGGAACAAAGCTGCCCACCACTAGCAACCAAGAAATCAGTACAGAGCCTGAAGTAAACCAAGGTTCGGGGATACGTATTGCGCAGGAGGCATAGAAGCACCGTACCCAATCCTTTGCGTTATAGATGTCCCGTGTGACGTCCGCTACCGGGCGCGGGCGCGCAACAAGTCCCTTTGGCAAGGACAGCCTAGAAACGTCTCTGACTGTATACTGCTCGGTCGACATTCTTCTCGAATGCTTGTGGCTGAACATGGTGGGTGGCAAAAGGCACTAGAAGAAATACTGAGGGTTCTCAAGTGTGTGGAAAATCCCAGGACAAGGCAGAGGAGCCCCTTCGGTTCAGGCCTCATCCCGCATGATCCAACTCAAGCCTCTGTTTGGCTTCGAGGACGCTATCACGGATCCATCCTGGATCCATTTGTTCTTCTGATTCCCACGGAGACCCGAATGGCCCACAGAGTGCATGCTGCCTCCCGACCCCAACACCTTACTTCTACGCAGTACGCAGGAGCAACACAGCAAGGTGCTAGGCCTTCATATGTCGACTCAATTCCAAAACCATCCGAGCCGTCCGCTGAATAAAGAAAGGATTCCTCGCAATGAAAGATGTCAAGAGTTGACGGAGATATATGCCTGGCAGGGGATCCTGCGGGAGGTCAATGTTCGATCTTGATGGGAGGAGACGCAGTGCTGATTTGGGCTTTTCTTTTTCGTTATTCCGAACAGACCATCTGCTCTTGGGGCCAGAAGTATTCTTTCTTTGGAGGTGTCGTCTAAGATGTCGCCGCTGCTAATGGAGGCCACAGATTTGCCAGCCGGTGAGTGTGGCTGCTCCAGAAGGAAGGAAGTACCTTAGGTACTGTCCAGGCAGGAGCAATACGCCCACGCCCAGACGGGATCCACACAGCAGCTTGCCTTCCACTCCACAGCAAGGTACTGCAGCGGTACATGACCTCGTGGCTGCACCCAAAAGCGATTCTCCCGCGCCCCTGGCACACTTCGTCTCCGTCCGCTTGGGCACTGGATGGGAGCGGGAACGGCAGCAGCAGCACCACCAGCATCATCATCATGATCATCATCAACCGCAACGAATTGCGCGAATAACAGCCCGATAACAGGCATTCCGAGTAAATTGTCGGTGCCAAGTGTGTCGCAAGAAGGCAGCCAGACGACGAGCCATCATCTTGTCGACCGCCTTATATTTTATGTGTTGTCGTTTCAAAGGACCACGAACGGGAACTTCACCCACGCATTTCTCACAGCCTGCCATCTTTCCTCCTTTTTTCTTATTGGTTTCTTCTGGGTTATTGGCAAAGTACTGACCCCTAACCCCAAGACCGTTCTTGCCTCCTTCCGCAGCTGGTCCGGATATCCAGGCAGCCGCAGTTCCCAGGAGATTTGCGCAACGTCCATCACTCAATGATTTGTGGTTCATGCCAAACCAACCGCATCGTTGTGGTCCCCATTCGGTGATGTCAGTGACTCAGGAACAACACAACATTGCCGCAGCGTGCAACCGCAGGGCCCAGCCAGACGCTCTCTTCAGTCTTCACTGCATCCACAGGCTCGATAACGGGCCACCGCGCCAGGGAATCAAGTGACAGCGCAAGCGAGACTGGATCCATTGGACCCTCAAGAGGTCCGCTCTGCTGCAGCGTGGGAAGCCGAAGGAAAGGGAAGAAAGGATGGGAAGGCCCAGGTACACCCGGCCGTCCGTCGTTCCACGACAAGAGACGACCTTGACGACGTAAATTGCTTCTGCACGCTCCCCCTCACCTTGCTACTGCGAAGTACTCTACTGAAGTATGCCTACTTCACTTTACCTTTGCTTTAAGGTACGGACGGAGTACGGATCCTCGCACTCCGCCCTTGCGCCGAACCCCAGCCGGGACCATCGCAATGGAATCGCAGAGCAGAGCGAAACTGCGACCCAACTCGATCCCGCGAGTTTGTGTATTGAACCGTTCTTCCGGCGGCGTTAATAGCGGTTCCCATAGACTCAATGGGTTAGCGGTCTACGTAGTCGGCCATGAGTCGAACGAATGCGTGGTGGGTGGTGGTATTCTTGTACCCTGGAACAGCCACTAGAGCCCCTGTCTACTCCGAATGGGGCTCGTCAGGCACGCACCGCGGCACCAGTGACAACTCACGGCGTGTAGGACGACGGCGTACCTAGCGACGTCGTCTTACATAGTGGTCAACGTTACGCGCGACAGAATCCCATCGGTCACCGGCCTCGCCCGAAAAGGGTCAAGTCGAGGCAAAGGGAAACCCAAGGCCTGAAGAATTGAGGTCAGCAACGCCGGCCGCACCACCTTGCTGGCTGTCAGCCATCCACACACCAATGCCAATGCTGCCAGGACGATGGAGGATAAACACACGCAGAAACTCGGATTCTCTATCTGTAGTTTACCCCTGACTCGGCCGTCTCCTATGTTCGGTTTATTCTTTCGCAATCAACAAGACGCTCCGACTGCCAAACGCCCTGCGGACGACCCGTTTGACGGGATGCTCCCCCGGTATCAAAGTCAGCAATCATTGTCAATCATCAAACGACCGACATTTGTCTCCATTCGAGGCCCGGCAAGGTGGGCACTAGCCGCTCCTGGCTCAGTACGCCCACCACACTCGGTCGCAGCTCAGAGCCTATGTACCCGCAACGTAGGGATAGGCCGACTTCTGCAGTCAAGGTACGTGGGGAGAACTCAGCCCACCCAGGAGGGAGTACAGTAACACGGCACCAGGCAGGACAAGACAGGAGACCATCTCTCACCTGAGGATAGCGCTGGACCGTAGCACGGGAGTGGATCGGCTTCGTTTCTGCGAATACAAGTGAGGGACGTGGACTGTCAAGAGTGCGAGCCTGCGAGGGATGCAGAACATGGATGGGAAGAGAAAACCCCAACTTGGTCGTCTCCAAATCACTGCGACTTCACAAAGCATGCCGAGTGGTCTCTGTCGTCGCACCTCATTTGTATCGGCTGCCAGCGGGATCACGTATATCCGCATACTTCCCAACGAGGTTTCCCGAGCAGCTGCTGTTGGTGCATACCTACACTGCAAGTTGGAGTTCGGCGATGGGGAGGGAACCAGTAACAATGTTGCAGTTGAGACGGCGAGAGCCACGTTCGGGTGGCAGATCCGCTAGCTGCGGTCGACCTGGGACTGGGCTGGGCCGGACAAAGCGGTTTTGCCCTTGAGCGCCCCCATTCAGATTCCATTAAGGTTCGCGGCCGTGTGTCAAGTTTGGACGGATATCCCGTCGTTCAAACATGTTGAAGCAAAGAAGCAACAGGAAAAATCACCACTGGGCTATGAGCGCAGTACAACAGGCGAGACGGTGGGATTTCTTTTAGCGGTTGATAGAAGCCCGACTTTCCAAAACGGCGTCTGGGTCGCCCCCAATAAGACCAGAAACATCATCAGTGAAAGATATTGGATTGAGGCACCAATCCATGGAAACAGCGAGACAAAGACAGAGACGATGGCGGGTCATGTTGCCACGCCATGTCTACCGCCGTTTCCGTTGCCGTTGAGAAGGGGAAGCGAGTGAGTGCTCTTCGAGACTGTTCCCTTTTGAATATTATATTACGGCGGAGGGCGTGATGAGAGCAGGGGAAAAGGAATACTTTTCCTTCCGTGGGGTGAGAACGGGCAACGACATATCCAATCAGTCCCGAAGAACCTTTTTGGCAATTCGAATGGGAAAGCTGAGGCCAAAAATACAAATCCAGATACCACCTACCCTCTGCAGCTCGGCTCGTGTCTTTTCAGAGGCGAGGCCTAGGGACTCTCGCTCCCTGGTCTGGCTTTCATGGCGATTGCTCGAGGCGCATGTTTTACAGTCTCTTCTTCATTTATTATGGTTTCTTCACGTCAGTTCTGTCATCCTGACAAGTGGAACCCCGTGACTCCAGTTGCATATGGACGGCGAAAGGCTCAGTTGAGTGCCATGCCGCACTGCGCAGGAGCGACAGAAGGCTGGCTAACTGGTAAGAAAACATAACAAGGGCTTCCTTACCTGACCGCAAAGAACGAGAGGACCTCGGCGGCCGCTTGTCGGGAGCCATACCTAATACCCTTGGCAGATGTTTTGATGCGTCTGTCCATTGCCCACTCTGTCCGTCATTGCGGTGGTGATTTGACCAACATGGTCGGCAGACTGGTCTTGCGGTGACTATTATTCCATGTTCTCCAGCTCCAGCCCCAGCCCCAGCCCCAGCCAGCAGCGTCGACCTGATGTGTATCTATCTGCCCATGTGGCACCACGAGTGCGTGACTGGTTCTGAGTGATCCAACTCACCACGTCCTCGCTCATCAGTCAGCAGCCCCAGGTTGTCCTGTCGTGTGCCATCGAGGCCTCACACTCTATCCCATCTTTTGCCTCAATTTTCCTCACTGGACTGACCGAAGCTAGGACTGTCAGCGTTCTGGGCGGCAGGCTTTTGGCTTAAGGATCCTTGGGGGAGGGTTCTCGTACGCCAGTAGATGAACATGCTAAAGTGCCTCAGTATTACCGTGGAGAGCGACAACGGGTGTGCCTCGCCTTACGAAAAGTATCCCATATAGCAAAGTACTTATCTGGGCTCGCCCCTTGTCCTGGGCGACCCCGATAGCCCCTGTCGTTCCGCCAAAAGGGTTGGAAGTACAAGAGGTATTCGTACAGGCACCAGGCGACCAGCAAAAGGTGACCAGACCCCCGACCGCGACCGGCTACCCAGCCAGTGACAGACGCCGGTTGCCCATGAGATCGCACGCAGAGTGGATCCCGTCTTCCTCATTCTTCCCCCCCTCCCCTCCCTCCATCACTCTCTGCTGCTAACTCAGCCGATGAACTCAGCAATGTACATGCCAAGTACCACTTGCAAGCCAGGCGCGGCACCCTGTCTTGCATGGGGATCGATACATGAGCTCTACTTGTCTCACCGCAGGGCCCCAGCTTCCAGATCAGTAGCTCCCCACCTTCTAGTGGCCTTCAGCGGACTTTACAGCGGTCTCTTCCTGTCGCCCACCGGAGACCCCCTTGTACCAGCGAAAGTATCTGCACTAGTTAGTGCCGGTGGGTGCCCTGTTGCGTCTGGAGGCGGCCATGGTGGGTGGGTGCTCTGAACTTGGGCTGGGCTGACTGGCTAAGGTAAGGTAAGGTAAATGGAATGGATGGCCGTACCGTACCGTATTGTCTCCTCCTGTTCCTGATCTCGACTTTCTTCCCTCACCTTCACCTCCTCCTCACCACTTCCTTCTAGAGCAAACTATTCACTGCTTTGTTTTTTTCAGAACTGTGCCAGATTGGTTTTTTGTATTTGTTCAGACGAGAGGTGATTCGCCGGCACAAGCGGGCTTTTCTCTCCTCCTTAACTGCTTGCGACCGAGAACCACCCTATTTCTACTGGCTATGGCTATGTGACGTCCTTCCTACCCGCCCCATATCCGCCTGCGAGAATAATACACGCAACCCGCGACGACAACGAACCACTACCACCACCGACTCTTCCGACCGATTTCTCCTCCCTTCGAACCCCCAATTTCACACTGGTCTTGTTGTTTTTCTCGTTGCTCCCTCAAACATCTGAGCCAGAGCATGCAAGGTGCGACCTGCGTTCAACAGAACCGATTCGCGTGACCTCTCGAGATCCACGATGCCTTCCATCAGGGTCCCGGATACCGGCCTCATTCTTGAGAGCTCGGCCGCCTCTGGGAACCCCGTCCCGCCTCAGGCCTTCACCATCAACCTCTCCGATCATGTCCTCGAGGACCTGATCAAGTGCGTCCAGAATGGTGAGGACCTCCAATTGTCCCTCGGAGACAGCCCGGTAAGTAGCATCTTGTATTTTTGTTCTCCATTCCGAGCCCTCCGACCACAATTCCATTGTCTCGCCCGACGGGAAGAACCACCGCCTGTATCTACCTGCATGCATGACAAACGCTGTATCGCTATCAGTCGAAGACATGAGTGGGGACGCTCTACAATTCCAAACGACGATATGCCATGCAGACGGGCGTGTGGTATTTAATGTATGCTAACGAGGCCTGTCGATATAGACATTGCTGTACGGCGCCGACTCCCACATCCTCTCTCCGACCTCCGACTCCTTTCCCTCCGACCTCTTCCTCACGAAACCCTTCGACTCGACAAAACGAGCCACACGATTACCACAACCGACCTCGCTATGGAAGAAGCTGCCTGGCTCTGAGGCCCCAAAGAAGGCCGAGCGGGCCAAGGCCGCTCCGAGGGGTGCCCCTTCGACTTCGTCGTCCGGCATGGATTCGGAGACAGAGAATCTCCAAAATTCCATTAACGCGGCGAAGGCGTCGAAGAAGCAGTATGTGGACGGTGACAGGGTCACGGTGTTCATGGCACAACTAACAAGGGCAATAGATCGCAGGTAATGGACAGGCCGCTACCACCGAAAAAGACTACCGGCAAATCTACCAAGTCCAAGTTTCTGGGCTCATACAACACCGGCGGCGTGTCGTCCCCCTCTTCACCGGCTCTGGTAGCCGTCAACTCGGCCAATTCGCCGGCGACGAACTCGGTTTACTCCTCTTCGCAGCAAGTCGTGGAGAAATTCAAGGAGCAACGATCCATGATTGTCCACGAACTTGCCGTGCAAGACCGACCGGAGGACTACTTGGCTGATCTGTGGGAAGGCAAGGACGAGGACTTCAAGCCTGCCCTGGAGAAGGTGGCCGACCTAGAAAAAGATAACCAGAGGTGGACGTTGAGAAAGAACTACTGGAGAGAGTTGGACGTGTGGAAGTACGAATATGATACCCAAGATACCCGACAAAAAGCGATTGACAACGCGATCCGTCAATTCGACAAGATGCGATTGGCAACAACGGAGCCCGAGTGGCAGAAGCTCCTCCCCAGAGAGGAGCGCGGAAAGGGCAAGATCCTGAGCAAGCTGCAAGCAAACATTGCCAAAGCTTCCGCCGCACCACCACCAAAAATCAAGGTGCAGGAGCCCGCCGACGACGACGAAGACGTTCTCAAGATGAAGGGAGGCGAAACCATGTCACGATCGTCTTCAAACCCGCTACCGCCCAAGCCAAAGAAGGCTACCGACACGACGGCGAAGAGACTGTTGTCTACGAACACGAAGAAGGCTACTCCGAAACCTGTCCCGAGCAAGAGCAAGGAGAAGGCACCTGCACCTGGCAGAAACGGACGGGCTCCTCTCTCAGCTGAGTTCGTCACCAACTCAGATTCAGACTCGGAATCCTCCGAGGACAAGCCAATGGCAACCATCGCGGCTACCAAGCCCAGGCCTGCTCCTGTTGCCGCGCCTACACTCAAGAAAAAGCCCGAGCATTCGCTACCTCCCAAGCCGAAGATCGCTGTTCCCAAGCCTAGGCCAAAGCCAGTCGAAAAGCCCGTCGAGCGACCCGTCGAGAAGTCAATTGAGCGGCCAAAGGAGAGGACAGTTGATCGGGAGACATTCAAAACAGTCAAGTCGCAGCCGCCTAAGCGACACCGAGAGGAGGAGGCAGATGACAGCAGCTCCAGCTCTGGTGCACCACTGGCAAAACGGGCGAAGCCAAAGGCGCCGATCAAAGCACCTGTGAACCTAAAGCAGCGACCCGCGGATAGCGCGCACGCTTCGTCCCGCAACTCGTCCGGGGTTTCGTTCAAGAGCAAGAACACATCGCCAGCCAAGTCTTCGCCTCTGGCCTCGTCACCGCCTACGAACGCTTCAGACCTGGATCAGTCAGCACCCAAGAAACGCAAGGCTATCGAGTCTTCCGACTCTTCGATCGACAGCGCCCGGGCCAAGACCGTCCCCAAGCGTCAACGCATGCTAAGCCCCGACCTGGTCAGCAAGGCCGCGCGTTTCAAGATGTTCTACGAAAAGTATGAGGCTCTGCACTGGGAGATTGCCGACATGTCACACCCACCTGAGGAGAAGATGGCCGATCTCCTCGACATGCGCGCACGATTGAAGCTCATGAAAACGGAGATTTACAAGGAGTGCCCGCCCCCGATTGCGGTTGCTTAGAAGGCGACCGAGGGAGGACATCAGAGGAAACTGCGTAAGAGCAACGCGTCCACGAGACCAGCGAAGAAAGACACGGCGGAGAGACGTGCTTGACGTTGGGGGGTTTGATTTCTTTCCTTGCACAAAGCGATAATTCTGAGGGATATCTCGCCAGATCCTGGATAGGACGGCCACAAGAAACCAGCATCAGCACCAGCGAATGATTATTTCTTTTTCTTTTCTCTTTTCATATTATGGACTGGATGGATCTGCATCAGGGTCAGGCGGCATCGGCGACCAACATATAGGATTGCATGGACAAAAAAGACCAACAAAACAAAACCTCAATCGAACTGGAAACCCCGTGGAAACGGGCCAGAATTTCGCGTCGTCTCTTGAGAGATTTGGAGAGGTTTACTCTTTTCTCGACCCTCTTATTTTCAATTTTCTTCTTGATACCATGAGGTAGCAAACCAAAACAAACAAATAAGAATCTGAAAATGATGACAACAAAAACGACCCTTTGTCTGTTCCCAAACGCAATGCGATGAACAAAGGCCATGTTTATGCAACGGCCCGCCTAGTCTGGGGGCCCCTTTGCCGCAAACAAAGCGTTGTAATCGTAAACCTTTTTCTGCCTTTATGCAAAACACCAAACGTTATTCCTGCCTGCTCCACAAGTAAAGGGAAGCATGCAAACAGCCGTGCGCTCTGCGGCTTGGGAAAGCCGCATGTAATTTCCATTCAAGAGGTGAAGGGGTCCGGTCGCGTCCGCCGCCCTCTAATCTGCATAACCGCATAATCAGACGCAAGGACGAACAATGAGACAACCAACGGGAGATGGGAAATTTGGGAGAGAGGGAACCAGAAGAGGCTTGTTCCGTTCCCACCACTGTATACGGAGTGGTTTCTCCGTTTCGTTATTTTTGTAGGTAGTCTGACGTCGATCAGTTCTCCACAGGAGTTCTCTGGAACTCTAGAAACGAAAGAGAGAGAAAAAATTACAACCTTGGAGGTCCCCAGAATTCCCTGCCGTTTCGAAAGGTGAAAGAGGTGCCCACTTGAGCTCCCCGCAAAATTACCAACCAGGTTCCAAGCGGGGGGAATGTCAAAACCTGGGCCGTATTAGCAGTTTTCCCGTGTGGTTAACAACCCGCTTCTCCTTTCCCATTATCTTCTTTGGCTCATTGAAAGTTTTTGGATTGTCCTAAACATTCTATTCTCATCTTAACCCCTTTTCGTGTCGGTATGCCTCGTATCAATTTTGTACAGCTTCTTGCAAGCTTCGTGGAGGTGCTGCAGACGGGAAGTGGGAATACGATGAAGGATGCCGATCTCCCTTCTGCCAATTTTTTTTTTTTTTTGGTGGCCTTACCTGCCCTCCCGCCGTGATTCTTGCTTCCTTTTTACCTGTGTCGGATCTCGTGTGTTCATAAACTTTTCCCATCCTTCCTTTTTCCCGGCAAAACCTCGTAGATCGAAGGGAAGGGATGGGAGGGAAAGGATCACATCTAGACAGGAAAAGGAATCGGCACAGCGCATGAAGATGGCTTTTCCCCCCCCCTGGGCACGGTGAGCTTTGGCTTTGCCCTCTGCGGTGGCGATGTTCTTCTTTTGTGTGCGGTGCCCATCCCGGGCCCTTTTATTTCTTCTAATTGAGTGGACCCCCTTTTGCTCATGCTCGCATCCGAAGTTGCGCTGAGAAAGCTTTTTCGCCGTTTGGATAACTTGGTATGGTAAGAGCGAATATGGGTGGCGAAAGGCACTAGAAGAGCGAATGCCGCCATGAGCAACAACATTCTTTGCTTTCCTTGCCTGCGATACATGGAACGGGTCCCAACACGGGAGAGCCGTGATATGGGTGAGGTGAGGGAGGGCTAAAGGTAAAGGTAAAGTGATATGACGGAGTTGCCGCATTCCCCCGCCCGCTCTTTTTTCCTCCGCCGCGGGTTCCGGGCCGTGGTGCAGCTTAGGTGGATATTAAGCTTTTTGTTTGCTCGGGATGACGGCGCTCGGCGCCCCGGCCCACCCCTCTTCCCGTTGTTACCCTGCCCTCCCACCTACTGCGACGCGGGGCGACAGCCTGCGGTATGGGCCCTGCGGGTGAGGATGATTCTTCGGTGAAGCTTGTACTGGGTGAAAGGTGGCTATTTGGAATAATTTGTTGGGATTAGAGTCTGCTTTCTGGATATCATCATGTTTATTCTGCTCCTTTGGGTTCTACATGCGGGTAGGCTTTCGGCCAGCAGCTCTGCTTGCGTCTAGGTTGTTGTGGATAGCTGTCGAATGCTCTCGCTTAGGTTGAATAGACAGGTTTGCATTGTGCTTGTAAGCGTGCATGATACTCATTCTTTGTGCGCCGGCAAGTGTCCGGCAATTGATTGTGCCTGGGTGCTGCTTTACCGGCCTAGACAAGAAAAAGAGAGGACCAAGGAAACTACAGCAGAGTATGAGGCAGCTGACATGATGTTCGCCGGCACAAGCCCTCCACGAGTCTCAAATATAGATGCCTCATCACCATCCCGCTGTGGTACCACGGAGTTCTGTTGAACACGCGACAGCGCAGAAGTTTTGTCTGCACCATTCAGAAACAACCTCTCGAATCAACCCACCGCAATGCCGCCGTACTCCTACAGATCGCCTCCCTCGGGACGATACTTCTACGACGCGCCGCCGCCGCTGCACCAGCAGCACTCCGGCATCCACTTCAACGACTGGCAGACGGCCCTACCCGTGCCGGACAATTTCTACGTCCATACCTGGGTCGCGTCTCCCGCCTACGGTACCTACGGTGGACCGCGTTCGCCGGGGCGCTCGCCCTCCATGTCGCCCAATCTCAACGACGACCGGACGGACTGGCCGATCCGCGAGGAGCCTAGGCGCTCGGGACGAGGCAACCGCGCCGCCGAGACCCCCGAGCGCGGTCGCAAGGACAAGGAGGGAAGTAGTCGGGATGCTGGCGAGGGTGACCGAGAGGGAGAGAAGAGCAGCGAAAAGGGCAAGGAAAAGACCAGCAGCAAGAATGGCGAGAGGAGCAGCGAGAAGACCGACAGTAAGACCGGCGGCAAAGGCGGCGAGAAGAGCGATGGCAAGACTACCGGCAAAGAGATTGTTAAGGCGGTTCCAGTTCGTGCCGACCCGAAGGCAGCTCAACATCGAGAGCAGAAGCTTGTCGAGGTTCGACTTCTGCTCTCGCAGCTTCGTGATCAGCTCAGCACAGCATACCACGTCCACAAGGAGGCTTTCGACGCTTTTAACAGCCATATCACGTCAGAGTTGAAGGAGTTCGCCGACGAGCAGACGTTGGTAAAGCTATGGATCGACATGTTGCGGGCGGACGCGAAGAAAAGTGAGGACAAGAGGCCTCGGGACAGGCCTGTCGACTTCGGCACCGCTACAGCGCAGGTCAGTCTCTGCTTAAGGCATCTCGAGAGTGCTTGCGAGAAGAAGTTGCCAGCCGTCCCTGGCTCCGAGACCAAAGACGCGGTCGTTGACAACCAGACGAGGATTGTCATCGCCGCTGTTAAAGAAGCTTTATCATGGGCAGAGAACGCCAGCAAGAACTATCAGGCTTGTGAGGAGACTGTACATTATCTTGACAGAGCATTCAACATCACGGATACCCAGGGGCAATTGTGGAAGGCGTTGTTGGACATCCCCGCGGCGTCTCTTGCCCAAAAGGCATTCGATTGAGACATGCAGAGCTGGCGAGCAGATGAAGACCATCGTCGTGAGGCCGTGAAGTGCTGGAAGGATCGGGTCGTGCAGACCGCGGCGGCAAGAACACGATGCGGTCGTGAAAGCTGTGATATGAGATGCGATGGAGTATGCCAATCGTTAGTAGTATCCTTGGAATCCCTGGCAGGTGCACAAATAGAGATCTGCTTACCTGTGAAGAAAAAAATTTGAAGCACCGTCCTCGACAGAATGATCGGAATTGAATTGTCAAGTTCCCCCGGCCAGCCGAAGCCGGCCGAGGAATCCAGACGCTGCGTATCGCACTCAAGTGCTGTGCACAATCTTCGCAACGGCTCTCCCAAAGGGACACCGAGTCCAGAACCCCCTCGTCTTCCCCCGGAGGGTATACACGAGCGGGACGGCTGCGGGCCCTGCTTTTCTGATGCCAATTGCAAGCGTGAAGTCACGCCAAGCCCTCGCGGGCAGACCCGTCATCCCACCAAGGGCAGGAGACATTGGGTGTTTGGTGAAGATGTTACTCCGAATTTCTCATATGCCATTCTGAAGACAATGGGCGTGAAAGCCCCTGCCTTCGAGAGGATCGAAACGCATGCGCGCGCGAATTCTCTCCGTTTGTAGCATAGAAACGCAGCGTTGAGGAGGACGGTGCTTGGGAGGAAAAGGAAAAGAAGGTTTGAACGGCTGCAGAGATTGCAGCCTATTTATACCTCAGGTGTTGTGACGTGGGGCCGGGCTGGGTCTGTAACTCCGCTACAGCCTTGCAAGTGAGGCCAACCAATGAACAGTCGGGACAGGAGCGAGGGAAAGACCCTTCAAGTAAGGTACGGGTACCCACCAGCCAGATCTGGACCCCTCATTTGTGGGGCACTCCCTTCCAGCGCACGATAACGATAAGGGGTCCCTATCGGCGTTAAGCGTTGGTCTTAGTGGTGTTTTTGGCGATGGGGTCCCTTGGTAGCAGAAAGTCCAGACCGCCGCCGAAATTTTCAGAAAGGGAAATAGGCGTGTTTTCTCATTCTCACTCTCTCTCCTTTGTTCAGCAACCACGTCTTCTTCTTTCCTCTACCCGCGTGGTTTTGAAGATACAAACCTTTGAAATAGACAAACTTCACATAGAGAACCAATAATCAACCGCAAGCATGTTACTCGAGCCGAAAGATTTCCCTCAGATGTGGCAGAAGCCGTCAAGTGAAGACTTACTCAACACACTGAAGCAACTACAACTCAGCCCGCCGATATGGAGCCACAGACGTAAGCGATCCGAGATCGTTCACGAGCAGGAAGCCACGGCATACTTCCGCCGCGAGGTGTCGATGTACCTCTCCTCGATCGTCAAAAGCGGCCTTTCCTGGATCGAAGATGAGGATGAGAAGGAGGCCGTATGGTCTGAGGCGAGCAAGCGTCTGAGCGAGCGCTGTGGGCGGACAGGTACGTCAGCAACGGGTGGGAGGGCGTTTGCCGTTGATACAGGTTCTCACGAAGAGTAGCAATGGGCGAGATTACCCGGCGGTGGCCATTCAGAGAAGATGCTCTCTCGCCGTCATTCGAGCTCATCATTCGGGAACCGCCCTTGACCGGCGACTCGCTCGGCCTCAAGACCTGGGGCTCATCATATGTCCTGGCTCAGTACTTGCCCAGTCTGGGCCCCACGTCGCTCTTCCGGCTCTTCGATGAGTCACTTGGCCAGCCCTGTCCGTCCGTGTTGGAGCTGGGATCCGGCACGGGACTCCTTGGTCTGGCGGCGGCTGCTTTGTGGAAGGTCCATGTCATCTTGAGCGACTTGCCCGAGATCATGGAGAACTTGCGGCATAACGTCGAGGCTAACCGGGCCACGGTGGAGAAGCTCGGCGGATCACTGGATGCGGGAGCGTTGACTTGGGGCGGTTCGGGTGAGGATGAGGTAGACCAGGGCGTTTTCGACAAGAGTCACCAGTTCAGAGTGAGTGGCTTCCGATGTACCCTTTGCAGTGATTATCCAGCTAACCGTCCACAGGTCGTCCTGGCCGCCGACCCAATGTACGACGACAACCACCCCGCCCTCCTGGCCGGCGCATTCCACGATCAGCTTTCACTGGAAGAGGACGCCCGCGCCGTCGTCATGGTTCCGTTGAGAGACGAAACGACCAAGCGGTTGTTGAAGACGTTTAGGGAAGCGATGGGCGATCAAGAACGTCCGCTTACCTGCGTCGAGGAAGGCACTCTCGACGGCCAGGATGACTGGGGCGAGGCCGAGGAGGGCAGCCCAGTGAGCTGCTGGTGGGGAATTTTTGCGCGCAAGCCGCAGGCATGAGACGCGGAGTTTGTGACAAGCGAGCGAGCGATTTTGATTGCAAAAACGATAGAAAGATAGACGAAAGAAATAGACGTCACGCGGACAGGCATAGATAGATCCAGACAACATGACAGACGGAGCGAGTTCCGGAACTGAGAAAGATTCGGACGAAATTCGGATACGCAATACCAGTCCCAACATTAAATTCTGTTGGCGTGACTTCGTTAGTGGTTCGATTCCCACTGAATCACATCACATTGCTGCTGCAAGATATCTTCGTCGATCGGCAGCCGATTCAGACTCTCTCCCCCGCTTACCACAAACATCAATTCCAGATTTCTCAGTCAATCAGTAGACCAATCATACTTCACCGATATCTCACGGCTTTCCACATTCTCAATTGATAAAGCACGTTGGAGCAGCCGGCATGGTCGGCCAGATTACTTACACCGAGGACCAGATCCTCTTCGTCCTGCGCCTCACCCTCGACAAGATTAACCGCGATTCCATCTTGAGGCAATACAAGAAGCGCTTCAACAAGACGCTCACGCCTGCGCAGCTTCGGTACGTCAAGAGCAAGTACGGCCACGATCCCGAGTTCGGGTGAGTACAAAATCCCTTCCACGAGAGACTCAAACCTTTCTCCCCGCGTCCAATTTATCTCAGTTCTTCTTCTTCTTCTTGTTTTCACGTAAAAGTCTAAAAAAAACCAATGCTCACATCGAGGAACCGCAGAACTGCACTTATCAACGGATCCCTCCCGGACAACGGTGGTAACAGAAAGACGGCACCCCCATCACCCGAAACGTAAGTCACATCCCTCAGAGAACAAACAACACCACCAACAGTTGCTGATCTTCAACGCAGGAATAAATCGAATTTCCGAGAAACCCCGAGCTTCTATGACCCAGCTGGCGACACATCTTCGATGCCATCGTATTCACTCGCGCCCCTCGCCCCAACGACCCAGCAGCAACTCAACATCCCTCTTCCCCCGTTATCCGACCTATTCCCAAGGCATCCCCAGCAAAACCAGTCACCGTCCCAGAACGATACACATTCACACCTGGCACCTGCCATGCCAGCCCTCTTCACCATGCCGGCGGTCGTCCCCCGTCTATCAGCACACGAAGCACCAATCTGGGATCCCAATAACCCCTACGGCGTCCAACCCGTTCTACAACAATACGAGCTTGAGCTGCAAACCAACTCGAAGAAGCGTAAGCTCGAAGGCTATCAAGAGGAGATCAAGGAGGAACCGGGTCCGAGCAGCGCCGATGGTGTCCAGCACACCGATCCCAAACGCTTGGAGCTCGAAGGAGAGGGCAACTCGACATCTAAACGCAAGTACGAGGACTTCGAAGAGACCACGACGAATCGGAAGCCAGGACTGCCCGATGCTACCGCCGCTCAGAATATCGATCCCAAACGCCAGAAGCTCGAATCCCCCACTGCCATGCCAAAACCCGAAGATCAATGTGACGGCCCAGTTTCCATACAAAACAATATCTCGGCGCCCGAGGTCTACGAAGGGCCCGAAGCGGACAGACTTCTCAACGAACTCATCGACCAGATCGACGCGGAGACCAAGGCGCAAGATACCAGCGCAACGCCGTTAATACCAACGATGACCTCAGCTCTGACGCCGTCGAAAATGGCATCTAAGTCTTCCATGTACGCAGAGCAAGCCACGCCATACTTTCAAACACCACAGATGAACGTATACAACCCTTGCAGCTATGGCCCCGTACAGTACGGAATCGCGACGAGCATCATGCCGTTCTCGGCCACAAATCCGAATGCCGTGTCACCACAATCAAATCCGGGCCTCACCTACTCAGAGACAGACGCAAACCCCTCCTGGAGCCTCTGCTTGGACAACATCGACCCCGTCAGCTATTGGGGGAGCGTTTCCAATCCCTCGACGTACACATTCTCAGCTCTGAACGCATATAGCCCGGTCGTGGATCCGGCGTTGGCTCCGTACCTAGACCCAGCCCTAATGGGTTCCGTGGGTAGCCCAGGTCATGCCACAGCTGAGTCTCACGACCAGTGGGGGCTCGCCGTCGGTGCTGCTCAACCAACTTTCCCAGATCGAGTCGTAGACCCTGCACTGGCTTCAGATATAAGTCATGTGCTTCTGGGAACCGTGAGCAACGGAACCAACACCACGACGGAACCTTACGATCAGCAGGGGCATGTGCCGCTTTATGGGGTATCATCTCCACCGGAGGAGTATCAGTCAGGCGGGCAGGATAACGCTGATGCCTTCATGGGGTTCGACTGGGGGCAAATGGTTTCCTTCGATGGCAACACCACTTCCAACAATGATGCGTTCCAAAATTACCCGCCACTCGAGTAAGATTCGTATGGTCGAATTTGGACATCAATGTAGATTAGAGCATTTCAGGAGGTTCGTGTGCTGAGCCAAATTCCAGATCTGGCATTCCAACTTGGAGTTGGATTTCACCGCGAAGAGAGCCAGGTGTAAATGTGATTGGGGATAGTCATTGCGACGTAAGCTATATAATTCCCCTCCAGATAATGCCACAATGTCTATCATGACGCTCATAAAACGAATGATGATAAACCTCCAGCCTGTCTCCTTAGACAGCAAAAGTCAAAGACGATTTTTTGAGTTTGTTCAAGATTCCTCCCAGCGCCGAATTTCATCCACAAGGGGGGTATCTAATTGTAGCAGAAACGAACAGACAGGCACCCGTCTTCCTCTCCCCTCCCAAAAAAACGTGTTGCTGTAAGCCTTCTTCCCTCTCCAAGCTAATCATTTAAGTGCAATGAACCTATTCGCTCTATGATTTATGACGTGAACCAAGCGGTCGGAATTTTCATGATTAATCATAACTGGAAAGAAAATATCGAAGGAAAAAATGCGAGTGAGGAGAAGTCCTTTAAATAGCGATGCTGATCGTTTTCCGCGATTCTCCTTCCTCTGTGGGGAAGCTGAACACGAGTCTGTAGAGGTCGCGCAGGAAGACGTACTGGCTAGCACGGCCAGCCATGTAATTTACGCTCTTAGCCATGTCGTTTGCCGCTATTCGTTTTCCTCTGGCCGGGAGCAGAGACGAACCCCGGAATGACGCATCGGCCTGCACGAGGTTTTTATAATTCTGCAACAATGTCGCATGTGCCGAAAGTGAACCGAAAGATCCAGTGGGCATTTGCTTGACAAAAGCCTGTAATGCGGCCTTTTCTGCTTTGCTGTCGAGAGCAGGGTCTCGAGTGTACCCGACGTTCATGGCTGCTTTGATGACAAGGGCCTTGATACGGCCGGTATTGCTTTCGTCGCCTGCTGTCGTGGTCGTTGCTGTGCTTGATGTCTTGTTACTACTTTGCGAGTAGCTAGATAGTTGAGAGGCGCTGCTCGACCATCGGCCTCCACGTCCGCTGTCAGATGTGGTACCGAGCACAAGGATGTTGGGAACTCGAGGTGATTGGCTTTCTGGAGATATGGGAGTGTCCTCGAATTCCGTTACTGGTGTCTCGGGAACTGGAGGCGGTTTCCGTGGACGATCTTCGTTCGAACTCTTGTGGTTCTCCCGCTTAGAGTAAGAAGAACGGTTCGACGCCCTGCTCTCGCGACCTGAGGGCTGATCGAAGTGTTGTTGGTTGTTGAAGAAGCTTGTCTGGCTTGGTCGTGGCGTGTTTCGGTCTGGTCGGACCTGAGTCCATCCATCTCTGAAGAGATCGCACAATTCCCAGCAAGCCTGCACCGCCGAGCCCAAGAGCTCTTCATCAGGGGCCCTACCATCTCGATTGTTCTGTCTTAAGCTGAATAACATCTCTGCAAGCGACCAACATGCCTTCAGTAACGAGTCGGTCTCTTCGGCTAGCTCGCTGCGCTGTTTCATCAGTCGATGGCAGATGGTGATGTAAAAGTCCAGTGTTCGCTCTCGGAATTGCTCCGGCAGATTGCGGATGTCTTGCGCGCTGTATAGACTAGCACGAACTTAGTGTCAAATTGGTCATTACCGGCCCGCCAGACTTACTGGTTGTTCAGCTCGAAGCTGACGCGAAGTATAGAGTCGGCAGTCTCATCCTTCTTCTGTCGCACATCGAAAAGAGATTGGCAAAAATCGCGGCACAAGTCCAGGTTTTCTCGTACATCGTTTCCGTACAGATCTTCGTCTTGGTTGTCGTACAGCCGTTGGCAAAGTTTCCAGCAGGCCATCCATGCCTTTTCGTGTGCGTCAGGTGTACCCGAGCTGTTGAAGACCCTCATTCGGTGTATCGAGCTCAAGTTGGCCAAGGTATTGCATAGAGTCCAACATTCCTGTAGAGCAGTTCGCAGGGCCCTAACCTCGGGATCCTCAAGCGGTAGAGCAGGAGTAGCATAGTCTTCGTCGTAATTTTCGGCATCTGTCTCTTCTCCCCTCGCTTCATCGATTTCTGCCTCGCGTTAGAACGGAACAGATACACGCAAAGGGATCCCTCACTTTCGAGACTACTGGTACTGCTGGAGCGAAGTCTGGAAGACTCGCTGAGCATGTCTTGTAAGTCTTGCGCACGTGGGGTAGCACTGTCCACGCTATACCGAACAGGCCTCACATCGGTGGAGAGAGGGGGAGGCGTAGGCAGGCCAGGGGACCGTGACTATTCCAATCTTGTGAGCTCAGGTCGTTTTCAAAACCTCAGTGGCAGCTTACCTTAGCCGCATGCTCCGTCACAGGTGGATGGCTGATGGTGTCGGTCTTTGGTGAAGACCTTGGATCAGATTTCGAAGACTTCGTGGACTTTGGGGAAGACTTCGGGGATGAGTGCTCGCTAGCTTGGTCTGGTTTGACTGTCGGGTCATTTGAAACCTGGATTACTGTCAGCCACTGCCTCGCTTTAGGCATGCCGAGGTGCGTTACCCAACTGTGGAAGCTTTCGGGGGCATGGATGACTGAAACCGCTTCTTCACTGCCACTTTGTCGCACATGGTCTGGAATGTTCGTGGTGAGCATCACGAGCTGCAAGTTGTTAGCAATGTGAGCCAACCGCACACGCTCAAGACGCGCACCTGAGGATGAGGCAATGGATTTGCCGAAGTTGGGCGGGCCCGGGCTTCATCTGCCTCCTCGTCTTCGATTTCTGTCGTTTCTGTGCCGGTTGAGGTGACAGGTGACGGGCCGACGATGTCGCTGGGGCTCATGAGGTGCATACTGTTCGAAGGCACTCTCTGTATGGAATTCGGTCGGAGGGAGTTGGAATTGGAGTGTTCCGAAGTAGCTGACGACCTTGCATGAGATGTAAGTGTCTGTCTTGAGCAGTTGCGCAATATTCGGCTTACATGTTGGAGAAAGGTGACTGGAATGACCCGTTGTCGGGAGAGGAAACAGACATCTCGTTATGATGCGAGTAGGCAGATATTTGACTTCCAATGGATGATCGTAGGGGCGCTTCGAGTGCCATGATCAGCAGCAAGATTGACTGTGATAACACCGAAATCCCTGTGGCGGCGATGCAAAAATTCCAGTCTCTGAAGAGCTGTTGGCCGGTGGCTGTGAGTGCAAAAGAACGCCTTGAGATTCCTACGCGGTGCGCTTGTAGGTTGATATGCCCAACTCGTAGACCACGCTGACTGCTGGTCTCGATCCTGGAGACCTGGAAGGATTGACTGAAGCTGTGCTGGATGTTCGGGTCTCGTTCACGACGGCCTAAGGATCACCGCACCAAGCTTCGAGACGAATAGCAGCAGGCTGGGAGATGAGAGAGCTTGAGAAAGCGAGGGTGGGGAGGGTGGTTTAAGAGGAGCTGTGCCTATTGCAGCCTCAATGTTGGGTCGAGGAGTGGTAGACCGGGGGGCTCCAGGCGGACCCCTGTTGGGCCTCGCTCACGCGAAATATCGACAGGGCCAGGCTGGTTTTGCAGCGTTGCGGCGGGTCTGCGCTTGCTGGTCGAACGGCAAGGGGTGACGGAAGACCCAAGCAGCAGCTCTGGCAACTGAAGGATAGAATTATGGGGAAAACGGTGGGGGGTCGGAACGACCTGCGGGTAACGCGACCTGACTTTCGCTTCGACGCAGGATGGAAGAAATCGAGAGGACTGCAGACTACAGAATCAGGCTGAGCTGCGCGTTTCTGCGATTATGTTGCAATGCAGATGTGGGAGGGGCGATTGAGAAAAGCTGCGGCTAAGACTCGACGAAACGAATGATAAGCACAGCTCCACCGATTGTCTCGCTGTCCACTCAGTCTTGCGCAGCCGGCCGCTCCTCAAGTCAAGCCTAGTAAGCTGGTGGTATTGACGACAAGTAAGTGATGGCGGTCCTTGAATGGAAAGCGTGCGTTGCAGAGGAAGGGACGGAGAAGTGTTTTGTACTCCGTGACTGAGTTGTTGGTAAGGTACCCGAGAGGATCTGGAGTACTGCGTAGCAGTAGCAGCGGAAACGAGACTGATGGCAGAATTCTCTGTGTTGTGTGAATGGCTGGCTGAATACCTCTCCGCCCTATGGACAGGCACCTCACATGGATAGAAGGCGCCAACGACGATCGAGCGTTGCTTTGCTGGCCGAATCAAAACGGAATTTGCCGACAAGACGAACGGGAAAAGGTGCGTTCGACTCGATCAGCCGAATTCGTGGACCGAAGTGTGCAAATGATAACGAGACCATCGTCTTAGTCGGCAGAAGAGGGGTGAACTCGACGAACTGGGCTTGGCCTGGGCAGGTAAGGTAGGGCAGGCATGTTGAGTCTTGAGAGCGAGAATGGGCCACTCTTGGTAACCTTTATGTCCGAAAAGAGCGGGGTCTTTTCCACGCCAAATAATAAATGAAAACTTAGTAGTAGTTACTAACTACTATGATAATTTAAAGCAAAACCTTAAACTAGAAGCTTAGAATAAGCTATAGAACACTATAAACCTTAATAGATATACCTTAATAGGTAATTTAAGGTTATAAAAATAATCTTTAAAGTGCTTAAGTATAGCAGCAAATCTATAAGTATTTCCTATTAATCTAAAACTAAACTACTAAGATACCTTAACACCTATTCCTTATAAATATCCTTATTATAATAAATTGCTCTAAGTATTAAAAGAACTACTAATATAATAAGCCTCTTTATATTACTCTATTTAAAAAGCAGAGATAGTTCTATCTTCTAGTAATTAAGGTTATATAATAATAAAAATATCTCAAAAAGCAATAACTTTAACTAATTAATAAGATTAAAATAAAAATCAAAAATATTATATAGCTAGCCTCTGAGAACATAGCTAAAGTTAATCAGTTATATAATAAGCAGTATACTAAGTTTTTCAAAGCGCTAAAGAAGCAGATTGCAAAGTAGGGGATAGGGCGAGGGTGCTGGATTATCAGGGGCAAGGATATGTACTTCCAGCTCTAAAACATTCCACATATTGGTGTTCCACAAATTGGAGAATGGGCCACTCAGATGTGCAGCTGCGCGTTTGTTCCGTGGATGAGAAGAGCGTCGTCGAGATGTGGGCTGCATTAAGCAGACAGGCGTCGGCGCTTAGCAGAGGGTGGGCGTCGCATCATTCGACGAACCACAACCACCCTTGGCCCTGCAACTGCCCCACATGCGTCCGGAGGGGCCTTAAGCTTGAACGGAAGGAAGGGAAGGGAAGCCTGCCAAAAAATAGCGTGAGGGTAGGAACAGGGACCTCGATTACTACAGGTGTACTGAAGTAGGTAGGGCAAGACACCAACTTGCGAACTATAACAATCTCCAAGTCGGGATTGGCTGGACGGGGGTGGTCTATGACTTTGATCTCCATCTACCTTACAGCAGGCACCTCAGTGAATATTAACGATGTACACCACGGTGCTCCAGTGTACCTTAGGCACCCGGGAATGTTGGAGATGATGGTGAATAGCAGTTGGATTGGAACCAGACATCAAAACCTTGCAAAATCAAGCCGTGAAGTCAGGATTCATATCAGTTCAAATTCAGCTCTAGTGTGCTGCGCGTAAGACTACCACACGGCACCTGTCTTTCTCTCAATGTCTTGTGTAGTAGCCCACGGTTCGCGTCAATAAGGCAAGGCAAGACCACAGAAACATACTTGGTATGTTGGGCCTTGATGGTGTCAACCATCCTGCGCATTTGGATTGGGATTAGAAGTCCCGTCCCTTCTCTGCGCTGCGCCTGCTCGCGCACTGAGTGTGGATGGACGGATATCTCTCACAATCTTCTTCCCAAGTTCTTCTGCGCCCCCCAGATCCAGACACAGCGACGGGCCAATCCCCGGATGCCGTGTCATGGGAGACGCGAGCACTCAGTCACGCTCTCCAGACGTGCTTGTGTATTGCATTTGGGGGCGGTGACACGCATGCGTGTTCGCGAACGGCTCTGCCCGTCCGGCGTGTCTCCCGCCAGTCAGTCGCTGTTTTGCCGCCCTGGCGAGACGTAGACAGCTTGTTGGTCTTCAGTCATGTATGATGTGAACCTCATTTGTTGGCTCCAACACAGCGAAAGCAAAAAGTGGTCTCGACCGCTATTCTTGGCAAGGATCTGTCCATGGAGGCCTAAATTGGTCTGTCAACAAATAAACAAAAGTCCTCGCATCATGATCCCCATTGCCCGAACCAACGTGTTGATGGTTTTGCCTTGCTTCGCGAGAGTATGCCTGACTAGGTCTCGAGATACCAGGCCTAGCGCGACCCGAACTCTTGGTAGGATGCCAGGGAAAGAAACGAACAGGGCGGGCAGGTTGAGGTAGCTACCACTGGACGCAACCATCATTCGGAGGCTGGAAGTCATGATCATGCCGTCATCTGTGAGCCGTCACCATCACAGTCATCTCGTTGGGAGAGGCCATGGCCAAGTGTCCATCTGTACGAAGTACTGCCTGCCACTGTGATAGCAAATTAGCACTATAGGTAGGTAATGGAGTGAGTGTGTGGACGACAAAAAGGCGTACTCTTGCCGTCCACCCGACCTTAAACGGTGAGATCTCTACGTACTTCTTCCCGACCACCCCAAACCTTCGATTTCTATTCACGACAAGATTCCCACGATTTGGGCCCGGCGGTTCGTTGTTTGGTGTTGAGGGCGCCGTCTTCCAGAAGAAAAGCGGGACGCCCTCGCACTAATCGCCATTCCACTCAGGGCACTGACACGCTGAGTCTGACAGGCCCGGCCAGATTGCCCTACCGTTTGCGCCGAGGAGCAAGCTCGGTCCCAGTAACGGCTTTTAATCCTACTGGTGCGCACCTTGTGCCTGTGCCTGTGGTCTCTCCTCACCGGTCGCTGTTGACGTTGTTGGTTCCCCGCGAGAGTTTGTTCCTGCTTTCCGTCACTTGACCGTCGTTGCTGGTTTTGCCTTTTCGTACCGACAAAATTTTCTTCTTTCTTTTTCTTGTTCTGGCGCTCTGGCGCTCTGGCGCACTGGCGCTGTCCATCTTCATCCTGTGTCTCCCCCGTCTTGCCTTTCGGGTTCTTCTCGGGATCGGTTGGAAGCAGCAGAGTCCTCAGACTTACTCTGGTCCCAGAGGACCGGAGATACGGATGGACGCCCTGTTGGTAGTTGTTCTCGAAATACCCGCATCCCTGGAGCTCCACGGTCCAACGCCGATGTCCCGCAGCTACAATCATCACCTGATGGCACCTCGCTTCACGGCTTCCCCAAAACTTGGAACGCCATCTCTTCTAAAGATCTTTGGCTATTCAGCTCAAAGCTCCATAACGGTTCTCTTCTCGTCAATTCCAGTCGTCATCCTTCAATAGTTCTGTCCCAGTCATTCACTTAGTGTGGTGATGACCCGAAACTTTTGGTAAGGTGAGCTCGTTCGACCCCCGGCGATGTGGCGGGGTGCCAGCTCCGGGACCCAGGAATTCGTGTCGGGGACACCAGTTGCTGATCGCCGATGGAGGGGCAAACCAGGTTGCGATTCACACCATCAGATTAAACCCCTATTCCGGTGACTTGGAGGATTGACTACGATGTCTATATCACCGACGACTGCCAATATTCCGTTCTTGGATATCACGGAACGGAGCAGAAGGACTATGTGACAAGGACAGACCGTTTTCTCAGTCTTCTCCCGGGATACTCTACAAGTTCCTTTCAACCCGCACATCAACATCCAAAGAACGAATGGCCAGGGCTCCGCCGGGCATCCCTGCCGCCACGACCGCATCACGCATGCAGGCCAACGCGCATAGGCGCCAACAAGTTGTTTCCATGAATGGTCTCCGGCTGATTCTCCCCAATTGGGACAACGCCTCCAGCTTGTGCAACCGATAGGAAGCTGGGCTGCTTTGCATTCTGGGTACGGCTTGCCGCTTGTAGTAGCAGTTGCGCGCCAGTCGAATCCTACCGCGGTTACGACGGAGTCGTATCTACGAGGTTGCCGATTCCATGTATTTCAATGAGTGGAGTTTTTGCGAATCAGTGTCTCCTGAGGGCTGTCTGTCTGAACACAATGCATCCGTCAGGCGGACTCAATTCCAGACACTGCACGCCGTACGTCAACCCAAGACGTGTGGTGTTCCCCAACGAATTATCAGCGCCAGCGAAATGAAGGACTGGGTTCCGGGATCGCGGATGGTGCCCGGTTCGGGAAAGTCTGTCGGTGCTCAAAGTACTCGTCGCAAAGCGTCGCGTCATTTCCAGACCCTAGGGTCCTAAGGTCGGCCACCAGACTCATCCTACGGCCTGCGCAGCAATTGCACCGATGCCTCCTCGATCCATACCTTGGGCGACAAGTTGGATCCGTTAGGTTGAGCAGAATGGAAGACACCGAACACAGCCAGTGATTTAAACATGCAGCAGGCAGCAGGGCGTCGGTTCCATGGTCTAACCTGTACGCAAACACACAAAATCCCTCGGTCTCATCCGTTTTGTCGAAGACTGTCCAACCCAGAAGACGACATGATTCTTTGGCCCCCAGGCCGGGCTGGCACAGTCAGAATCTAGTAAATGAGGCTCTTCTGGCCGAGTCAGTGGACGCAGTTATGACTATCAGACCCGCTCTGATAGAAACCCGTAGGTGGTCAGCGACTACAAGCTAGTAGCTGGGATCTCAGTGAGATTACTCCCAAATGGCCTACTGAATTCTTCTACCTTGACCGCCAGATCGGGGGACGACCTCCAGGCTTGTTTGCAAGTGAAATAGGTGCATCAACTCGTAGCGGATCTGAGGGCGCGGTGCAAAACTGAGACTAGAGAATATAGGTTTCCTATCACAACCAAATCGTCACATACGACCATACCCATTAGAGAATTCAGGATCCCGTCCGCTCTCCTACAGACAAGCTAATGAGGGCTGGATTAGTAGTTGGGTCGGTGACGACCAGCGAATACCCGGTGTTGTATGTCTTTATCCTTTTGATATGTTTTGCTCCGCCTGCCTGTGGAGGCTGCACTGCGGTACAGAGATATAGTTAGCCTAGTTGTCGAGTTTTGAGCACCAACGCTTTAAATAACGCACTGCAGCCACATTGGCCACGGCAATGCTGCATCCTTGTCCATTAATGCGCCTAGTATATCCAATCCACTTTCACCATTGTGCAGAGTCTCACATTCTCAGGTACTGCAATTGTGGGAGAGAAGCGCAGGTCTCACTCAGTACCTTAGACGTGGCTAGGAATAAGGAGCGGCGCGTTCTTCGTTGATTAGGACTCGGCGTGCTTCCTAAGCACATGATGAGCGGCGTAACAACTGACATGGTCAAGTTCAAGTTTGCCTGTCTTCGATGATCATCTTCCCAGCCACCGCCAAATGGACGACTGATTTTCTCTAGATCCCATCCCTTTCTTGGCATCTGTGAGACTGTGACTGGAATGGCCCGCTTCCCTCCTCCAACTTGGCCAGGTGCTTCGGCGGATGACTTGCGCAAGAAAGATCCTCGCGGCATCGACGGACTCAGTGTTGCGTGTTGTTCGGGCTCGACTCCAGAAGGCACAATTACCGCCGTTTCCTTGCCGCGGATGGAATTTGACCCAGACGTCTCAGCTCCCATTCTAGGCACCCAAGATTTCCATAAACGCCATGCAATGCTCTCTAAATTTGAACTCCAATGGTATTCTTTCCTCCGACCATTACGGGTTCAGAGACATCTTCTTCTCGTTGCGGCCGTCGGGGGTGTACCTGGAAACTGTGTGAGCAATCTCGAGAGCCAGCATTGCTTGAGAGCTGGGTATGCATACTTGAGAAGCTTCTCAATGAGGTCAACGTGGGTCATGACCATTCGGCGGCAGCAGTAGCGCTTCAGACCCAACTGATCCATGGCGTCGCTGTTGCGCTTCGCGTCAATATCTTTGTTCTTGGTGCCTGCAGCCAGCGACTTACCCATCCGTAATGCCGTCGTCAATCAGCTTGAGGTAGCGCTCCCAGAGATCGCCGGTGACCTGGGGACAAGTCAGATTGCGAGTCTTTCGCATTGAGGGGCCGCGCTTTCACTAACCTTTCCGCAGGAGAAGCAACGGACGGGGATAATCATCTTGACGACGTCGGGGATGCGCAAAAGTGACTGCTTATCTATGAACTGAAGAGTTTTCCGTGTCGTGGTCGACGAACGTACGGTTCGCGCAGATGATCTTTAATTGGGAGTCGCGCCGTCGTCGAGGAAACTTTTTGATCGCGTCGCAGAGCTCGTGGTGAGGTAGCGCATAGGCAGATCGCCAAGACCCGACCAGACCCGAGAAAATTTGTCGGTCCGGGGATTCTCCGGTTCTTATCTTATCGATGTTGACTGTGGGATGATCCACCAATTGCATGGCCCAGCGACAGAAGCGGGACCCAAATTTTCTTTGGGAACTTGATCTTTTTTTTTTCTGGAAGGGTCGTGTGCAAGCCGAAGCAGCAGGAAAACCAAGCCAACTCGTCGAAGGTCTGACGGCCGAACTACCTTTTCTTCTTGAATTCTGCCTCAGACCCCCGGAAACGATATTCGCTCTTTAAGTGCATTCGACCTGCCACGCCACAAAATGGCCGGCCCCTCGAACCCGAAAACTCGGGACGTCGACACGAAGAAGCGGAAGAGAGACCCGAGCGACAAGGACAGCCAGACGAAGCGCCTTAGGCATAAGGGAAGCAAGGCTACGAAGAACGGCGACACTGAGGCGGGCGACCTTCGCGACAATGCCTTGAACATCCTTTCCCAGCTCAAAAAGGACCTCACGGACGACCAGATCGAGACCCAGCTTGTCAACCTGGGCAACTCGGACGTTCAGGCGACGGGATGGCAGGTTTCTGCGCCAATGGGTGGTCGCATGGCCGATATCGACCCAATCTTTGTCGAGAAGGAGAAGTAAAGCTGTCTACATCATGGTCTAGTCGACTTGTCTAACGTTCGCCTAGGTACTTGATCGTCACTTACAACACCTCTCTGCAAATCTACTCTGTGGCCGAGTCCCTCCTCATCCGACGAATCACACTCCCAGTGGTACAAAACACGTACGTCGACAAGTCTGCAGCGCCCGTAATTGTCGCGACATGTCTTTCGCAGACCAACACCGACTTCGTCTGGGTCGCCTGCTCGGACGGCAGAGTCTGGCGGGTGAACTGGAAGAAAGGCACCAAGGTCGCGGACGAATTCCGCACCGGATCGCAGACCGCGTTCGATATGACGGTTGCCGCAATTGAAAAACAAAAGAGCAATGTGGAGGTCATCTACGTATCGGAGACATCGAAGCAGAACAAGGGCGAGGTTGTGGCCTACTCTGGTCCCGACTTCACACAAGAGGTTCTCTTCACGACGAAGCAGGCCAACCGGGAGATCCACCTGCTACGCGCTACCGCAGACGGGAATACCATTGTCGGAGCTACTAAGGATGGCCTCATCGTTGGAACGGTCAAGTCCGAAGGTTCCCAGACGAGCCTCGGTCTCGAATCCGAATTCTTCACTTTCGACTCCACCGACATCATCTGCTCCCTCGACATTCGAGTCGCGAAGAACAAGAAGGGCGGCGCTGACATCGTTGATCTTATCGCCGGAGGCGCACGAGGTGCCATCTACTACTACAACGATGTCCTCAACAAGCTGCAAAATCTCAACGCGCCCAAGTCGAAGCGGGATGCCCTTCAGGCACGCAAGTACCATTGGCACAGGAGAGCGGTTCACAGCGTGAAGTGGTCTAAGGACGGTAAGTTGCTTCAGGACATGATCAGACTCTTGCAAAGTACTGACAGCGTGTTTTCCAGGTCACTACATGATCTCCGGTGGCTCAGAAAATGTCCTTGTCCTGTGGCAGATGGACACTGGCAAAATGAACCACTTGCCTCATTTGTCCGGTAGCATCGAGAACGTGGTTGTATCGCCCACGGGCTCATCCTACGCCTTGCACCTCGACGATAACTCCGCAATGGTCTTGTCCACTGCTGAGATGAAACCAACAACCTACATCTCCGGTATTCAATCAGCCGCTCGCTTTACCTCCACGCCGAAAGACTTGCTGGTTCAGCGTGTATGGTCGATGGCCGACGAGGTCCGACACCCGGTGCCCGCCGCCCTGAATCCTGCAGAGCCGTCCAAATTGTACATCTGTACAGGCACTGGTCAGCAAGCGATGCTGGCTGGCGAGCTGCAATCCGCTCCTCTGCTACAGTCCTTCGACATGGAGTCGTTCAGAAGTCTGTCGAAACAGGCTCTGGCCAGAACCCAGCCGACAGACGTCAATATCACCTCCAAGGGAAACCCAATCTCAGAACCGCGTATCACACACGTCGCGTTCTCACCAGACGGAAACTGGCTGGTCACCGTCGACGACTGGCAGCCTCCCAAGCGCGATGTGGAGAAGATTGCGCCGGAGGCTCGGGAGCAGTTCGTCAAGTCTAGACGCGAAATTTACCTCAAGTTCTGGGCTGCCGGCGAGGGTGATGAGACCTTCGCTCTTTCTTCCAGAGTAAACAACCCTCACGTCACAACCCGGCCCGAGACTGTCCTCGGCCTCACCGCAGACCACACGTCAAATAGATTCGCCACTCTGGGAGACGATGGCATGGTCAGGATATGGCAATCCAAGGTGAGACAGCAAGATGGCGTCGCAGCCAAGGGCAACTCGGGCGAAGCCTTGCGAACCTGGTCATGCGGCGTCGCCGTTGCGCTTGGAAGCAACATTGGAGCCGATGCTCTCGCAATTACTGGAGAGAACGCTACCGAGCGCAGCGGCAGTCTCTGTTTCTCGGAGGATGGCTCCACCCTGTTCGTCGCTTTTGGCAACTCGAACGACGGCACAGTCTATGTTGTCGACACCCAGACTGGCGAAATCAGGTTAACGCTGCAGAACATGTGGAAGGGACACATTCGTCGTCTGCAGGTCATCTCCCCTTACGTCATCACTCTGTCCGATGACTTGAGGGTATACGACGTCGTTGCCGACGAGCTGCAGTACGGCTTCCAGCTGCCCAGCGGGCGCGACGCCGCTGCGACCAAGGAGTTCAGCCACCTGGCGATCGACCGCAAGTCACGAACATTCGCCGTTGTGGTACCAGGCGGCCAAGCCTCTCAACTTGCCGTCATGAGACCGGAAGAACCCGAATTGTTGTGCGTAAAGCGCATTCCCCACCGCGTCACCAGCTTAGTCTCGACCGGAAGCTCCTCCGGTTTCGTCGCCGTCGACGACGCTGCTCAACTCTGGACCATCGCCGAGGCGTCAGACCCGGGAGCCGTAACCCTTTCAAGACCATTGGAGGATATGCAGCTGGACGGCGAGCCTGCTGCGAAAGATGCGATTATCGAGGACGAAGAAGCCGAAGACGAGGAGATGGCCATCGACAATGACAACGAGGCCGAGGAGCCCAGTGAAGAGATGGATTTGGACGACGACGATGCCCAACCGGCCGTCATTAATAGGCAGCGCTTGGCGGAGTTGTTCGACGCGGCGCCGGCCTTCGCGATGCCTTCTGTTGAGGACATGTTCTACAAAGTCACCGGGATGTTGGCCACGAAGCCGCTGGCCTCATCATAGGCTCGAAAGGTTGTCAAAAGAAAAACTTGTGCAATATACCCCAATAATAGAATGACTTCAACAGTAATCGCTCTGAACTCGAGGCATGGGATGATTTTACGGAGAGAAACGGCGAGATTCCGGCCTTTCAGCACCGGCTAACATCCGTGCTATGCGGCTCCGATGTGCGGGGCAGGATCCGAACGCCCAGGAGCCCCGCTACCGCAGCACGCCATCCCGTCACGTCATTGGAGATTACGGTACTCCCTACGCCTTACGCGCGACATGAGGAGAAGGCCAATTCTCTACAGCTCTCTTTCTCAACTTAAGTTGGACTCGCTGCAACCTGTTTTCGGGGTCCATAATTCTAGACCGTGTCTCACAATTCGCAATGTCTTTCACTTCGATCCCAATGCTGGATCTCTCCTTAGCCCAGAATCCTGAGACAAAACCTCAGTTTCTGAAGGACCTCCGCAGCGCTCTCATGGAGGTCGGCTTCTTATACATTAAAAATGTTGGGATTCCTGATGACCTGTTCCAGAAGGCGATCAGAGAGGGCAGAGCCTTTTTCGACATTCCAAAAGAAGAAAAGTATGGTAAAGCTGCCCGACAGAAGAGGGGGGGGGGGGGGGTAGTCACTTTAGGAGGAGGGAGAACCAGATGACAAGAAAACTGACATTATCCACCTTCAAGACTCAAAATCGAGATGAAGAACGCCAAGTCGTTCCTGGGCTACTCCCAGCTCTCCGCCGAGATCACGGCCGGCAAGATAGACCACAGGGAGCAGATCGACCTCTCCACAGAACACCCGGTCCCAGGCCCCCAAGACCCCTTGTACTATAACCTCCTCGCGCCGAATCAGTGGCCCTCGGAGCAAGCACTTCCCGGCTTCCGCGACACCTTCACGGAGTACATGGACCGCATGGGCAAGATCTCCATCGCCTTCACCTCGCTCATCGCCGAGGCGATCCAGCTGCCGCCCAACGCCTTCAACAAGTACTTTGACGAGAACCAGCAGCACAAGCTCAAGATCGTAAAGTATCCGGACGTCAGCGAACTCGGAATCGAAGCGGGCTCCGGCGCGCAAGGCCAGGGGGTCGGTCCGCACAAGGACAGTATGCTTACAAGCTACCTCCTGCAGGCGAGCCACCACCGCGGGCTGCAGGTGCAGAACGTCAGGGGCGAGTGGATCGACGCGCCGCCCATCGACGGGACGCTGGTCGTGGCCATCGGACAGGGCCTTGAGGCGCTGACGCAGGGCGTCTGCGTGTCGACGACGCACCGCGTGCTGAGTCCCGCGGCGGGCGAGGGGCCGCGGTTCTCGATTCCCTTCTTTCAGGGGGTCAGGGGCGATGCGGACTTTGAGGATCTGGAGGCCTTCGGGGTCGGGCAGGTGCCGCGGGAGGTGCAGGAGCAGAGGAGGAAGGTTGTTGAGGAGAACGGGGGACGGCTTGACGATGTCGAGTTCACGTTCAGAAAGGGCGGGGTCGCGAAGACGCTTGGCGAGGCGACGTTGAGAAACCGCGTAAAGAGTCATCCGGACGTTGGTGAGAGGTGGTATCCGGATATCCTCGCTGCAATCCGGGAGGAGCAGGCGAAGGCGGCGGAGAAGGAGAAGGCAGGCCCGGATGCTGGCGCTCCTACGTCGGCTCCGGTTCCTGTGTCTGCGCATTAACATACGGAGCCTGCTCCGTTATTGAGATATATTGAAGATGAATGAAGACTTCAGCGACTCTATTGCAACTGCAAGACTTGTGTGTGATCGTGGACTCGTATTTATCTTTTTTTCCGATATAAAGAGAGCAAAATTCCAAAAGTACGCCTTCGCTGATACTTCTCTCGCCCGACCACGCCTCTCAACTCAACTCCATGTCACGCCGTTCTCCCAACATTCCGCACACCGCCGCAACTCCAAAATTCTAATCACAACGCGTAGACTATGCGGCAACGAAGGAAGGGAAGCAGTCGGCAAGACCCTTGCTGTGCTTGTTCTCGGCGTGCTCGGTGAGACTGATGCAAGGGGAAAATGTCAGTGTATGCTGCGCTTGATAAGAACGGCCATGGAAGACGTACGCGGGAGCCTTGGTGGTCTTGAGGAAGGTGGACTTGCAGATCTGGCACTGGATGTCCTTGGCGGCAGCGTTCTGTCATGGTCCTTTGATCAGTACATCGGTCGCAAGGATGCGTCTTCAAGATGGAGCATCGCCAACTTACCACCTTGAGTTGAGAGCCCTTGGGCTTGGCATCCTTCGCGTTGCGATCACGCTTCTGCTGAGCCTTTGCGCCCTGGATTTTCCCCCAAAATGTCAGCAGCCTGCCCCTCAATTTGTTTCCACCGGACCCTGATCAGCGGTAGGGGAGGGGTAGTGGTATGGGAGTGGTGAGTACATACGTTGCCCATTTTGAGTACTGTAAGTGGTTGGAGGTTGGGTGTTTCGGTAGATTTAGTAGAGGTGTGCTATTCGTAAAATCGACGTGGCGAGTAAGACCGTGAGGTTTTGAGGAAAAGAAACAAGAGTAGCCGAGGCGGGCGCAGATACGGCCTTTTTTTTTTTTCCCCTTCGTCGGACGACCCCGTAGCGCTTCTGCATGGATCTTCGGTCCAGACTGTTTTGGGCTCTAGGTAGGAAACGACGATGCACGGACCATAAGGTAGACCCAACCCAGCCAACAGGAAGGGCTCCACCGAGGGGCCAAAGTCGCTCGCCAGCAGCGGATGACGGGCTACGGATTATGTGAGGTTCCGGAGAAAGTTGGTCCAGAAACCGTTTCATCCCGTCTTCTTTCACGCCGGGTCGATATCCCTGCGATTTTGTTTCACTGGCCCTTCCACTATTTGCTCCACTGGGTGGTTTGCAGGGGTAAAGCTCATGAAGTTAAGTTTCACATGTTCATCGCACCGTCTGCCAGTTTTCCTCCCCTACATCACGCTTGCCTACATTACCATCTGCAGAAAGCACCTTGTTCCATACGCTATAAAGTCCCGTGGGGTTTACTTGAGAGGATCTGAGTTAGGCCGATTTGAAAACCCTGGGCCACGACGCGTGTTTTCATTCCAAGTCGCGGTCTCCTTCCTGAAGATCCGAACGCGCCAGATCTTGAGGTGAAAAGGCGACTCAAGACGCCATTCGAGCTCCACCGGTCAGCGACTTACACGCTCGAGTTGAAGCTTCTACCTAATCGGGAGCCATCTCAGCTCCAGTTACTGCCAGAATTCGGAACGAGTTTCCACGGACTACGTAGATCATGACAACTAAGCTCGTATCACCGGACAAAGTTTCCGGAGAGAAATTCCAGGAGCTCCTCGCCAGTTATGAACCTCTAATTGATTCTATCTCTACCTCTAAAGCCGGTAAGTCGGCCCTTGATTGCGTTCTTCCCCGTCTTATACCAGGTTTGCGATCTATCTGACTGCCCTATATAGCCAAGTCTGGTCAGAAGACCCTGCAAGAGCTGGATCGCTTCCGTTTCGTCGAAGCTCCTGCCCAGTTTTCACAAAATGACCCGAAGCGGGACATGGACCACGATGATGTCAAGATCCTGGTTGACTGGAAGCTGTAAGTGCCCTTTTTGTTGCGTGATGGAGGATTCGTATGGAGACCTCACTATCAATATGTGATCTACGCATTGCACTGCCAAAATTGTGTCAATTTTGATGCGAAACGGCCATATGGACTATATATTATCGGCCAAAGATGACCTCCTAACATGGTAGCGTAGACGACACGGCAAATTTCGCCCGACACTGATGAAACTCGTGTCATCAAACGACTCCTCCACGGTCTCGGAGATCGTAAAAGAAGGCATCGAGGCCTACAAAGACGCGTCAAATCTTGCAACATCACTCAGTGTCTTGACGAAGCTGAAAGGGATCGGTCCTGCGACTGCCTCGCTTCTCTTAGCGGTGCACTATCCGGAACAAGTACTCTTCTTCTCCGATGAGGCGTACTACTGGCTATGCAATAAGGGCCAAAAGGCGTCGCTCAAGTACAACGTGAAGGAATATGAGTCACTCAACGCTGCGGCACGCAAATTGACAAAACGATTGGGCGTGTCGGCCATGGACGTTGAGAAAGTTGCATATGTCGTGCTGAAGCAAGAGGGGTTTACTTCCAAGTCAACAACTGACGAATCGACTCCTAACGCCGCGAAGACCAACCCAGGAAATGCGGGAAAATCGGCGCCGCCCAAAAGGAAGAAGAGCCCTGACGAAGTGATTGAGGACAAGATCCCAGTTAGACGATCAAAGCGAGGCAAGGCAGCATGATAAGCTCTCGCAGACGCAATACGTATCCCGCGCACGGCGGCAGATGCGAGCCACGGGCCGGGCGGCTTCACTCCATCCGTGGATATACCGCGTTGGATCCGCAATACATACATATCCCAACAGGAGGCGATCACCGGCGCATCGTGCGTTCAAATGCCACAAATGCACAAATCCGTAACGGAGAGTCCGCTGGTTACCTGGTTCGTCTTTTGGCGCCTTCCGAAAAACCCTCCATTGGTCTTATACGAGGTAGCAGTGTGACCGACTGTAAAAAGCGGCACAGCGGTCCGGCTGCAGCGCAGTCAGCAACGGCGTACTTCTTGTCGTTGAGCCGTTGGGACCCGCCCCATTCTTTTCCGGTGCGCGTGATCTGCAGGACCCCGGATCCCCAGACGGCGGACGCCGAGACATTTCGTTGCTCCAGTGCACATCCAATCATTCACACGACGAAGACGACAACGACGAGCACACGACACGGATATCTTCCGACTCGTCTTCTGTTGTGTGCATCTTGTGCACCCCCATGATGGACAATGAATTGTTCGACGCCCACTTCGGGCCTCCACCGCCACCAGACTTCCCGTCTATGCCCTACTCCCCGGACCTCTTCTCTCAAAATATCTCACCCTTCGATACCCCTAGTTTACTCTGGTCACAGTCTTTCCCTCCAGCCATGGACAACCGCCCGAGCGGCTTCATGCGTGCGGACGAAATATTCTCAGAAAACGGCGGGCCTATCCCGCTGCCCCCGAGATTCGCACAAATCAAGCGGAGCCTCGTCGCCGGCAAAGAGACGGCCATAGTGGACTCGTGGAACCGACTGTTGGTTGCCCTCCGGGCCGAAATCGCGCTGATTGGCGTAACGAAATCCGACATCATCCCCACCATTGACTTCTCGGAGCTCAAGGAGCATGCCCGCGTGTCCGAGTTCGCCGCCAAGCTCCGTCGCCGAGGAGGCGCCGTAATCAGAAATGTCGTCCCGGCTGAAGACGCCCACGCCTGGCGGGAAGAAACGGAAACTTACCTCGCCGACAACCCGGAGACGCGGGGCTGGCCGACTCGCGATCCGCACCTCTTTGGCATTTATTGGTCACCAGCTCAGATCAAGGGCCGAGCGCATCCGAACGTTCTCGCTGCCCAGCGGTTTTTGATGGGTCTTTGGCGCTCGAGGGATCCGAATGCTTCGGTAGCCGTGGATCTGCCGGTGGCCTATGCTGACCGCTTGCGCATCCGCGCACCGGGGGACGAGCATTGGCATCTGAATGCCCACGTGGACGGGGGCAGTGTGGAGAGGTGGGAGAGCGATGGGTATGGCAATGCAGGCACGTATCAGCGCATATGGGAGGGGAGGTGGGAGGACTATGATCCGTGGGAAAGCAGCACACGGCTCAAGGTGACCTCGGATCTCTACAACGGCGCGGGATCTTGCAGCATGTTCCGCATGTTCCAGGGCTGGCTCTCCATGTCCGACATCGAACCTGCCGACGGTACCCTTCTACTCTGCCCGATGCTCCAGCTGGCCACCGCCTACTTCCTGCTTCGCCCGTTCTTCTCACCACACAACCCGTCTCCTGATTCCCCAAACTTCCTCGCCCGCGAGAACTGGTCTCTCGACTTCGTGCAAACAAGCATTATCCAGGGGGCGGTGCCATCGTACACGCAGGAGCTCAACGCGTCTCTCCATCCTCACCTCCAATTCGACAAATCGCTCGTACGCATCCCGCCCGTCCGCCCCGGCGACTACGTCATCTGGCACCCGGATATGGTCTACGGCGTCGACAAGGTTCCCCCGACAGCTCTGGCCGCGACCATCATGTACATCCCCGCGTGTCCGCTGACGCAGACCAATGCTCTCTATCTCGCCCGCCAGAGGAAAGCTTTCCTGCTCGGACAGCCAAGTCCGGATTTCGGCGGGGGACGAGGCGAGACGACACACATGGGCCGGCCAGGCGTCCAGGAGGTCAGCGATGCCGGCGGCGAGGACGGGCTGAGGGCTATGGGGTTGCTGCCGTGGGAGGATCGGGAAGGGAGGAGTCCAACGGAAAAGGCGCTGGTGAAAATGGCCAATGCCATTCTGTTTCCGGAACAATACGATATGATCTGAAGATGACGGTGGAATGAGGCGTTGTCTCTAATACCTCTTTGCTCTGTTGGGTAAACTTGCGGCGTTAAGCATCATCGGGTCCCAGGGAAAAGTTGGGAAAAATCATGTTGAGGGCACTAAATCAAGACACTCTAAGTATACCCGTAATCGAATAATTGAAGTCGGCATTCTTTTGTTTCGTTGGCGCACACACGGATCATTCTAGGAAGAAGAAGGACACAGCCGCACCTCTTGCATTACTAGACTTTTCTCCGCCTCTTGAGGGCAAGGATCGAAGAAGAGATATCCACCGTCAACTCACCAGCAATCATGTCAAGGGCATAAGCCGCTTGAAAGTAAATAGCTAGTCTTCTCCCTGGGTACCGGGCAGCTGCCAGGCCTTGTGAGGACGATCTCATCGAGTTTATGCGAGACTTTGGCCGAGATGATTCGTTAGGACGAAGCTGATTGGCAGTTGAGCGTTGTTTCCTGCCACTGAGTGAGATATAGAGCAGCTCCTGTGATGCGATGGTTTCACATCAGCTACCTCCCGTATCACACCCGAAGTCTGCTTTGTTGGCGTCCCGAGACTGCAGTTACGAGCGTGCAAGCTCCGAGAATCTTCCCGTGTGATAGGAAACCCAGGCGACACTTACTATCTGCAACTAGGCTGTTGTGGTTTCTTAGAGTTGAAGAGGTTTGTGATAAGCCCAAAACATTCGGTTGCCAGATTGAACCAGCCAGACAGCCGGCAGGATACCACCTCTACAAACTAGAATTCAAGGAGACATCGAATCCGAGGAGCATGTTATCAATTCTTCGAAAGGGAGCTTCTAGCTTGTTAATGCAATGCGCCGTGTCCTGGTGTCTAGTAGTCCGAATCTGATTTGGCGGATGTAGGTAGTATAGCGGTTGGCAAGTCTCAGAAACGTAACTGGCGAAGGCCGACCTTCGCTTGATTCATTAGCAGGCTCTGAATAGCGTTTGTCACGTATAGTGAGGCCGTATTGAGTTGTTCATGGGATTTGGAATTCGACTCATCATACAAGCACGCATAGCGAAGATTAAGAACCGGAAACTGTCTATCAGTGGGAAGGCATCGGGGTTCATCCAGATCGATTCATGCAAGCAATCGGCACTGCCTCTAAGACCACCTTTGGCTCTTTGCGTCCGTTCGTCTCGTCAATGACGAGTTTGCTACGTTAAAATTGAGTCCGTTACCTCCCGGAACTTCTTCCCACCGCTTGATGATCGAGATTTGGACATATGCAGTTTTCAGGTGAGCATGCATTCTCTTGGGCAACATATCCAATATGCCGACGAAGAGTATGTCTCGATATGGTGTGTGGAGTTGGCAACTTGAGTGCAAAAGCAAGTCCAACGAGTTCGCATGGGGCAAAGTGAGATGTAAAACTGGCAAAAATCAAAAAGATTCCGAAACCGAGAATCGAACTCGGGGCTATGCCTAACCTCTCAGAGACTTGAGAGGGCATCATGTTGGCCACTACACCATATCGGATGTTGTTATGAACTGAACAAGCTAAGTCCAATAAGAAGCTCGACGACGTGGGGGCCCCGCAGCGCGCTAGCAACTTAGGTAGCGTCTGGGTCTATGTTTGACCCTCACAAGGGAACCCCAAGCGTCTCTTCGCTAAACCTGAAGTTGTCCCCGGACAGCGTTTCCGGTTCAGACGAGTCAGTATCTGATTCGCGTCCCATATCAACTGTGGGCTAGCTATTGCCTGCCGGGAACGCGGCCGACATCGTTTGCTCCTGGTCGCGCAGTATCCGACGCCTCGGATCTCACACCCAAAAATTTCATCTCGAAATAATCTCAAGGTTGGGAAACCCCCACCATCCTCCGGCAAATGGATGCCCATCATCCCTTTCCCCCTTCTCTCTCCGAGGCTCTGAGGCCCGTGGGTGGTAGTTCGGTGGCGCTGAGTGACGTAGATCGATCTTTCCGCAGTTCATCGAAGGAACGTTGGTGATGTTATCCCGGGATTCTCGTTAAACGAGATCCTGTTTTGGGAATCGAATTTGAAGCAGGTCTTGTACACGATACATTTCATGGGTTTCGACAGATCCCGTGGATGCCTGCTCTTGGCAAGGGTTGGTTGGCTATCTTTTCCTTGTCTGAACTACTGGAAACACGTCTTCGTTCTTCAAGAAGTAAGATAGTCAGCGGGACGCTCCGAGTTTGGACGAAAAGAACAGGCTGAAGACAACTGCTTCATGCAAATGAGTTGTCCCATCGTCGTCCCGCGTTGTTGAGTCGTGTCGAAAGATGCCGCATCATCGTTGGGGACCCATCAGTCCGTTTGTCAGACTCGTCAGAGTTGGCAAGATTATGACGCAAGTCAGATATCATATCGTTGATTGCCAGATGGGGGTTGTGGTCGTGGTTCTTTGGCTGTTCCGGGGCCCGCCCCATCCAATACACGTTGTGTCTAGAACCCCCCCCCCCCCCCCCCCCCGGGCCTTGGCACGAGCTGGTACTGAATCATGTCCCGTGCTCGGCGGCGACTTCGGCCCCCGACATTACTTCTACCTCCTCCAAACGCATTCCATCTCCAAGTTTTCGGGTCTCTGCTGGGTTCCCCTCCAAGGCATGTCCAGAGGATCCAGCTGGGGAATTCTCCAGGACCCTGGTTGGGACTGCTGTCCCAGGGTCCGCGAATCCGAGGATGGAGGGGGTTTTGTGTAACCTCAGTCCGGATCTAACCTCGATCATCCACCGTTTAGGGAGCGTTTGCAAGATGCACTCGCGCATAACGGTGTCGTGATCGTGGCCAACTTGTGCTGAGTCGAGATTTGAAGTTCCTTGGATATTGCGGGCTGGCGTTGAGAGACTTTGCGTCATCCAATGTCGGTAGGGCAGAATTACTTTGGCCTGGTTGATTGCTATTAGTGGATTGAAACCTCGACGGGCGGCACGGGTTTCCCTTCTCTTCTGATAGGGAAAGGTCGAAAGGTTAAGTTGGTGTAACGTCGAACCTGAGATGACGTTAACGGCGCTTCGGCGAAGGAGTTCGTTTTAGAAGACTCCGGAAGTCTACACATGCTGGGCAGCTACTGGCGTCTACCTTAGACCAAAGTACGCTGAAAGTATGCTCAGGCTTGAGACCGACTGATTCCAGGTTTGCTGACGCGGGGTTCTGGCTATGATAGAGTTGGAGGATGGACTTCTCCAAACCTGCGACTTAGTCAACTCGAAAATCGCTAGGTTTGGATCTCTGTGCTTAGCATTTCTTGAACGGAGCACCGGCAAATAGTTGTGAAGGCCATGAGGTGAGATGCCGACTTCGAGCTTTGAGCGTATTGGCGCAATAATCAAGACTGTCTCATTCTCTGGTGTTTCAAGAGACTGCCACCCTTCGTTGGCGTCCACCCTAGCATAATAATTGTCTTGCAACAGGTACAGACGAACGTACATCGATCACGTCGTCCCCCGCCGGGGTTTTAGCTGAAATGTCAAAGGTTGAGCGGCCCCGTAGCCGGCTGCGATGGACTTGTTCAAGTCCCGAACAGCCTCGTAGCGGTCGATGGCCTGTAATATCCAGTCTGCAGCTTCGTCACACCGATCACGATATTCGCGTGCAATGTCCACCAGCATCATATCTATCTCACGATGTTGGGGGTGATTGTCATCCACGCTGCCCTCAATGAGTAGTTGGCTGTCATGAGGAACGATGATCAATTCAGCAAATTTCATCAAGAGGTCGAATGCCAGATTTGGTCCGTTGACCTTGGGTCCGGCTTTCCACGGGCTTTCGCTTCGACCATGCCCTGTGGATGATACCCTTCGGTCGGCGAATTGAAATGGACTTTTGACGGTCGGACGTATTGTATAGCCAGACGAGGAGGCCCTTTAGGTGCCCTTTGGTTGGCGACTTGGCGCGGTCCTCTGACTGGGGAACGTATTTTCACCATAGTGCAGCATAGCGAGAATCAAACGAATGAAGTCGAGCGGCTCGAGAGTGGTGGTTCCCCATCATAAGGTAGTACCAATCAACCATTCTCAACCCGAATTGCCCAACGAATTAGAGCCCAACTGAAACAACGCAGTGTCGAACTCCAGACAGATGGTGGTTATATCAGAGGTTGTAAGCAACTGAATTCAATTCGTCAGGCAATCACACCGATCCCGGCACTCGGTGACAGCGGCGCGGGAATTCAAAGGCTCGCGGAGCAAAGCAGGCCAATGCAGGGGCCGAGATGGCCCAAGCTTGGCTTCGAGCGAGGGGGACCAAGACACTCCGCCAGCTACCTAAGAGCCGGCACGCAGGGCATGGTTGGTTCCGCACTAACAAGGCTCCGTCATCCGTCACCTAAACTTTAGGTAGGTAGGCCAGACCGGCGAGTGAGGTGCTTCTCTCAGGTCTCTGCCCGCTGCCCACCTGGGCAGGCTCTTCTGCCTTACCCGACCCTGCCTTGCCTTAGCTTAAGGTAGGTAGGTACCCCGTCTATGCCCACCTACATACCGTAGGAGCTGTGACCCAACTTCCAAGTCCCAAGGCCCCAAAGAACCAAAGGAAGGTGGGCATTTTGTTCTGCATCCTATAACACAACCACACGTCGTCGCTTCAAGTCATCTCGACTGCCAAACAACCACACGTAAACAAATCCTGTCACGACTCACGTGTGACACCGACTTGACCGAACTACTAACCAACCACCAACCAACCAGCAAACCGCAAACCCGACCAATTGCTGCGCCCTCCCTCGACTTGAGTGACGCCCTCGACTCCCAACTCATCACAACCCGCCCATCGCTCCCTTTCTCCTCGGACCTGCAATCCCACATCCTCACGAGAGGGGTGGCAATGACCATTCCGCCGCTGAACCATGGCTGATTCGGCCAGGTCATCGGACAAAAACCCCCGGTCCCCCTCCAAGTCCAAGGTCATCCGCTCCCAGAAGATCTTCGGCCCGGCACCCACCCCTCCGCCCGGCATCGTCGGCGGCCTGCCCGATGATCTCGAGGAGCTGAGCGACGACCTCGACGTCGAGCAGCACCGCCGCGTTCCCTCCGCCCCGGGCGGTACCCTCCCTCGTTCCCACACCCCCGGCCACCTGGCATCAAAGAGTCAAGATCGTCGCCGCAAACCCTCCGAACTCTCCATCCGCCAGCGTTCTCAATCAGCCGCGCAAGCGCCTTCAGTTCCTCCAACACGTACGACACCCACGACCGCGAACCATCCCAAACCCCCGCCTCCTTCTTATCGACCAAGCGCCGATGCTCCTAACAGTACCAACACCAACGACGGCTCCGAGTCAGCCGGCGGTCCGGGTTCTGACCGCGACAGTCGCCGCCCTGTCGCCATGCGCTCGACGTCCGCCATAGCCGGCAAGGCTTCGATACCTTCCTCGTCAACGACGACACGCCAGTTATCGACCGCCGCAGCAGCCGCTCGAGTGGCCGCCAGGGGTCAACATGTTCCCTTCCCTCCTCTACAGGACCCCAAGACGGCTCCCGATGTGCCTCCAGCCCCTTCATCAGGCATGTATTGGTCTTGCGCGCCCGTATCAGGTGCTCCTCATACCTCTCTGCGCGCCCACACTACCACTCTTGTGGGTTCCAATATTTTCGTCTTCGGGGGATGCGACTCTCGCGCCTGCTTCAACGAGCTCTACGTCTTTGACGCCGATGCCTTCTACTGGTCCGTTCCCCATGTAACCGGCGAAACCCCAGTGCCTTTGCGCGCCATGACCTGCACAGCCGTCGGGAAGAAGCTGGTTATCTTTGGTGGCGGCGATGGACCCGCTTACTATAACGATATATATGTTCTCGACACGACAAATTTCAGGTGGCATCGCCCCAAGATTATAGGCGATCGTGTCCCATCCAAGCGTCGCGCTCATACCGCCTGCCTGTACAAGAACGGTATCTACATCTTTGGCGGCGGTGATGGGGTCCGCGCCCTTAACGACGTCTGGCGCCTGGACGTGAGCGACATGAATAAAATGTCATGGAAGCTCGTCTCTTCCCCCGAGCGGGCCCCACCTCCGGGCGTTCGGGAAACTAGGCCGAAGCCCCGCGGCTACCATACCGCCAATATGGTGGGCAGCAAGCTCATCATCTTTGGCGGCTCCGACGGTGGCGAGTGCTTCAACGACGTGTGGGTCTACGATGTCGACGCCCACATTTGGAAAGCCGTCTCCATCCCCGTCACGTACCGCCGTCTGTCGCACACGGCCACCCTCGTTGGCTCCTACCTGTTTGTCATTGGCGGCCATGACGGCAACGAGTACTCCAACGACGTTCTCCTTCTCAACCTCGTAACCATGACCTGGGATCGGCGCCGCGTCTACGGCCTTCCCCCGAGTGGTCGTGGCTACCACGGAACCGTGCTGTATGACAGCCGTCTCTTCGTCATCGGCGGCTTTGACGGCAGCGAGGTGTTTTCGGACGTGTGGATGCTGGAGCTGGCCGTGCATGCGTATTATTCTCAAATTAGCCATTTCACCATCGAGGTTTGAGGCCTTTGCCCCTCCCCGCGCGCGTGTCTGATTATTATGCCACTGCATCGCCAGCTGGTCTCTCTTCCGTTTTCCCATCCCGTCCCAACTATACGTGCGTGTGCGTGCGCGAGGCGTTTCGTATCCTGTTCTACTCTGTATCGTTACAACCCCTATTCTGAGTTACTACAGTATTTATGTTTGATGACGGAACGGCTTCTTAAAAAGAAAAAAGACCCCGATGGGCGGCAGGCGGGCAGGCAGGCAGATGTTTTTTCTATTTTATTTTTCTTCCCACCCAGTTGAATATAGTAAAGCAAATTCCAGACAAATTTCCAAAAGTCCGTTCAGAACCGTGGAAAGAATGTGACGCAATGCCTAGACGGGCCGCGTGGATGATCCAACATGGACTCGATACGATCAAGACGACCAATACCTGGGTCATATCCGCGCGTATTTCGTGTAGACGCTTTGGAGAATATTTGCACAAAAGAAGGGGAGGGGGGACGCTTCCCCAACTACGCTCCCAACACCTCTCTCATCTCAAAGACCAAACACCGAAATGACAAACCCTTTCCCCCTCAAAAGGGCCTGACCCAGCCCACGCCGTCGATCATCCCATTCAACTGAATCATGACACCGCATCGTAGCTTCAAAATGTACAGAGGTGTTCCCGGCTCCGTTGACGTCAACGAGACGCTGTAATTTCCAAATAGGTACCTAGGTAGGTAGGTACTGTAGATGGACCCCCCCCCCCCCCCCCCCCCCCAACTCACCACCGCCAATACCCTGTTCGTCTTCCTCTCCGTTTCTCACGAGATAGCGTACCATGGCACGCTTCCGCCTTTCCGTCCACCGGCCCGGCAGCTGCCTCGGATGACGTATCTGCCATCATATGTTTTTCATCTGGGCTAGGCACTGAGTATCTGGTGCGAACCGCACCTGAGTCAGTGAACTCTTTATGTGCGGAAACGACGGAATGTCACTGGAGGACAAGGGGGACGACGCGGGAGCGATTTGAACATTAAACATGGATTTCTATTTTCCAGTGCTTCTCGTCAGAAAACGCTGTGACTACTATTCTAAGCAAATCAACTTTCGCTGGCTCAACCGCCTACGGACTCATGACGGGTATTGGCGTCATGGCCGTGTGTGAGCGTGCAGTGAGGGCCACCCCGCCCTCCGTATTCCTGTGAACGCCAGCAATGCAACCAAACCCGCCGAGTAAGCTAGAGCTCTCTCCTCCGAACTCCCGGGAGAAGAGATGTTTTAATTTTGGTTGTTTCACAGACCCCGAGTCTCGAAGACGTGTCTTGTAGAATGATGTGACAACTAAGGGAAAATTCCAAGGCTCGCAATCGTACAAGGCTGTATAGATGTTTGATGATAGAGGTGGTGAGGTGGTGATATCATGAGGTTATGTTTATGTGAGATCGGAACGTTATTTACTTCTGCTCGGCAGCCTTGCGAGCAGCAATTCGGCGTTCCTCGGCGGCAACCATGTCTGTTGGAGATACGTCAGTGCAAAGTTCCGCGGGGTAGGTGGGTTGTTAATGGTGCAAGATAAGGACTTACCCTTCCACAGGTCCTGACCCTCGTACTCCTCCTTGTGGATCTTCTTCTCGATGAGGTGCTTGTGCTCGGGATCGTTGGGGTCGACGATCATGACAGTCTCCCAGCGGCCGGAGCCCGTCTTGGCGTCGTTCATCTCGAAGGCGGCGGTGACGACGAGCATGGCGACGGCGAGACCCTGGGCGTAAACACGCGCCTGGACGAGCTTCTGAGCGCCGCTGAGGTACTTGTTGCGGTTGACGAGGGCGAAGGCGACGCCCATGGAGGCGAGCCAGGATGCGAAGACGATGGAATATCTGTTCTCGCGGCCCCACTCCTTGAACTTCTGCATCGACGTCTCGTTGGCCCTTGCCTCGGCGACGGCTCGCGCCGTGGCGTCCTGGTAGCCGTACATGGGGTCCTTCTCCTTGCCGTAGAGGATGGAGACGCGGTCGGCGTTGACGATGGCGCCGAAGGTCGCCGACGAGGTGACGAGGAAGGAGCGGAAGGGGAGCGTCAGCGAGCGGAAGGCCTGGTAGCGCCTGGAGGCGACCATGACACCCGCGAGACCGACGCCCAGACCAAGGGAACCGCCGATGAGGCCGCCCTTGACGACGACCTTGTAGTGCTCTTCCTCTTCTTCTTTGCTAAGGATCTTCATGGTTGCGGTTTCTGTCGTGTGCTGATGCTGTGTTGGCGAGTAAGATTACTAGTTGCGAGAGACGAGAGTAGATTATTCGTGGGTGCGCGCGGCTGAGGCTTTTTTTTCTTTTTTTTTGTCGGGGTTTGGTTGTTGGTCGTGGGGAAGATGATGTCGTACGATACCCCCCGGTGACGGATCGATGACGGATCGGGGTTTAGCTGGGTATCAAAGTGGTTGTGGTTTTGCTCGTTATCGTGAGTCGGGAGAATGCTATTATCAATGATGTTATTTTAGACGTTGAAGCAAGAAACCTGAGGTTGAATTCAACAGTCAATGGTCCTTATATCTAGAATTCGATGCTAAAAAAAAGGAGGATTGATGTTAACAGCTCCGAACGGCGATTGAAAAGCAGCGCCCCGTGGACGAAAAACCTCGCACAAGACCCAGAATCGTGCCATGAAGTCGAGCTCCGGCATGATGTAATGGACCCTTGCAGCCCGGTCTTTGCCGCCGGGCCGTTGGTGCGTTCAGCGGCTTACGCGCGCAGTTCAGGCGGGTCCTTCAGCGGCCTTCAGTGAACTCTGCGAGAATGCGAACCTCCCAGGCAAACACCGAGAAATTTCCGTTGTATGAGTAAGCTGCGCAGTCGCGGTGCTGATTGGCTATGGTGCATCTCTCCAGCCTCGAATGGGACGAGGCGACCTGTCACCCGGCTGGCTGCCCGTCTGACCACTTTCGACGGACGCTTCCTATTTTCGCCGTTTGGAGTGCGTTATGTAATTCAAACGCCGAAAGCCTAGCCATGTCCCGGGGAGCCCGCAAAGTTGCTTTACCCGTCGCTCGGGGTGTATTTCCACTATGGCTCTGGATGACTGCATTCAATTCCGTGGTGAAGCTGCCATGAATGCTCTCGTGGCCGAGGAGAAGCTCCATGTGCCGGGGCGTGAGCAACAGCTCTCTCATCGACCGAGTCCGACACGTGTGCCCGGCTCTCGGGTGTCTTCGCCTGCTCTTAGCGGCTGCTGCTTCTAGAAGCCAGTTCGTCGGGTGCCATTAATCAGGATGCGAATGGGCTGATGTCAGGACTGGGCGCTCAGCCTTTTTGACACCACTTTCCTAGTTGCTGCAGCCTGATCAGTTTGTGCTACTGCAAAACCCACGAGAACGTTTTGCTGACCTCCTTTTTGCTTCCAATGACCGGTCGTTTGTTTTGATAGCGGCGGTTACAGAACAGCGTTTTCGCCACTTCGTTTTCGCTGCATGAATACTACTTGAGCCGCCCGGGTTGGGCCATGTTGGCCGGAAATTGCAAGTTTTGCGTGGAGTCAATTTTTCCATCGAATATCCGCAGTTAAGGTAGCGCCTCGATGCGACTCTGTTGGGCCAGGGACTCGCTTCCGTCCGCTGCAGCGAATGAGAGGCATGAGAGGTTAATCAACCACATCGTTTTGAGTTGCGATGGAAAAGTAGCCACCTTTCCGCCTGACATTGTCGGAGAAACAGCGCTTGCATATGCCACGGAGCCATTGACACTTTGCTACTTCAGCCTGAAGACGATGATGGTATCGCCGAGTATGAACATCCTGTCGACGAGAGGCGATGCGAGACAGTATGCACAAACTATCCCGCCAAAATCGCGAGTCCGAGCCCAAACTCTCTCACATTTATTATCGTGTATGCGCATTGGGTCGATGTGGCAATAGGAGGCTATTTCATCTCACCTTAGGTTAACTCTCGACGAGTTTCGAGTGTCCTAGCGTTTCAGAGATTCTAAATGCTCAGGGTCCTAGTCATGCAGTCCACCATTTCCACAGGACTTCCACTCTCGATTCAGGGTCCTCGTTATTATGCACCGCATCTAGACGCAACGCAGTCCTCACTGCTGGTTGGACAATGACTATTGCCCGGTCCGTAATACTGCGTACGCAGGCCATGGCGTAGCATGCCATTCTGCGGCTGTATGCTGTAAACAAGTTCACGGACCAGGTCCAGGTCCCCTACGAAAGTGATTAGTGTAGGCCCGTCCCATGGAGTATTGATGCGGTGAGGGGCTGGGCTAATCTTGTTGCGCCTCATTCTTCAGCCCGAACCGTCTTCTAGAAACCTTCCACGATCCTTGCTAGGGTCAGGGTCCTCTGTGCGCTCCCGCCCTGCCACCAACATAGGCCAACCCCTCTTCACCAACTGCTAGCTTTTGCTTATGCAGCTGGGGGTATCCAAACCCCTTCCAAGACAATCTCCATACACATGTACTGCGATAGCAAGCCTTCCAAAAAAGGTTGTTTCCTCCAGAGTCGGCGACACCTTGAAGCTGCCCTTTTTAGCCTTGAGCATTTCTCCATTTGTCAAATCATCCGAACTGCTGATCTTCCGGTCTAGGCCTATCTTGCTCTCTGATTCATGCCTCATGCATTGACCCCCCGTTGCGTTATTGGGCGTTGTGTCTCCATGCCCAACAACACATCGCACTCTGAAGCTCATCTTGGGTGAACCATGACCAACCCTCACAGATCGGTTGTCGCCGAGTCATTTGGCCGGACCGAGTCCGGCGTTGAAGTCATTACGTATCCGCCCACATTCTTTGCCTCCCGAGGGGTACTGAAGGGGCAGGTCGCACAAATCCCGAGAGTCGAGGACCCATGAGGCCCATCTGGCCATGCACATCAATCATTTAATAGCTGAAGAAGATCGGCAAAGCACGAGCAGTGTTCCTTTGCTATTCGTGCGCAAGTGCAGCGAACATCTAGTCGCTGTGACCCTGCCAAGTCGTCTCCAAAGATCAACGGTTGACTTGACTGCTCCGAAGTCGTCGACAACTTGATTTAGTGCAGGGCAACCCTAAGGACGTCTGGCGGATGCTGATAGTATATGAGGGTCTCCAAGTAAATGCAGCCAGAGAGTCGGAGGGCCACAAGGCTCAGCAACATTGCGGCACAGAACCTACTTCCGTGCGAAAACCCGCCAAGAGGAGAAACAGCCATCTCGTATGCGGAACCATGAGGGTCCACAGGTGGGCTGGTGAAGAGTGATGGACGCCGTGCCATGCAGTATCGAGATTGCGGCATTTCAGGCTGAACCCCGCTTCTGTCCCTGGCTTCAGTGTCTTGGAGCGCGACGGCGCCGTACGGTAGACAAACGCTGACGTTACCGTTGCCGTCTCCGCGATCTCGGCCGGGAGGTTGATCAAGTGTAACACGAGCGGTCGGGGCTCCGGTTCTGCGGGGTGCGAGGTGGGCGATGGTGACACTGTTAGTGGCTCGCTTTCCAAGCTCCTGTAGATTTCGAAGTGATTGTTGTAACGGTTGGCAGGGTCGGGTAGGCGATAAAGGGAAAACCGATATTGCTGATACTGCGGTAGACATGATCATCTTGGAAGCATGATCCAATTGCATCCAGCATGGCCATCACATGCAGGATGCAGTCAGCTGTGGGGCATCTCATTGTGAACCTGCAATGGACAGGAGCATGGTGGATGTGTTCGAGATCGAGCTTCGACTCGAGCACAACGTTGGATCCCTCATTAGAATTGAGAGGATGAGCAGCGAGTCAATCCCCTGGAGATCTACGACTCTTTAGGTCCACTGCTATGCACCATATCTCTTGTCGAGTTAGACTAGAGGATAATCATTGCAGAAAAAAGGTGGTCTAACGAGACTTGATATGCCCTGAGAGAAGGTTGCAGATATGGGTTGACGCCTACAAGCAAGGGATAACATCCAAGACATGCCGGACGACATGAGTGTTTTGCCGAGAACGAACGCGGTTTGCAACGGGGTCGACGGCCATCTCAATTGTATCCAAAGCTCTGTTTGTCATTTGTCGCTTCACGCGGCTGAAAAAGAAAGTCAACCTCCATGACATCTTGGGCCCGTACTCCGCAACTTTGCGTGTGTGATAAAATCCCTCGGCCTCTCGAATAATAAGGTAGGTTCTGCAACAAGTGAATCAGAGGAGTATGCGTATCCGGACGGAAATAATGTCGATCGTAGGTCGTAAGCCACGGTTGGCCATGCGTCCACCCGTGAAATTCAGAACTGCCCCTCACCGCCTTTCAACAGAGACAGTTCCGCGCTGCGCATGCTCTAATACGGCTATTCTGTGTGCCTCCTGGCTCTGATTCCGCCCGTCCTGCTCTGAAGGCAAGCCAGAACTGTCGGCAAAATTTGATTTCAGGCTTGCGGCGCTAGTAAGTTGAATTCGTACTGAAAAGCCTACTGTGAAGTAGGCAGCGTGCTAGGTTTCCGGTTTCTGCCAGCCAGCGCTAGGAGCCACGTCCCTGAGGAGCAAAGTGTCAAGTGCCTCGCGCAGCCCACCCATGCGACGGGAGCGAACTCTGGCAATGGCGGCAGGGTGTGCACGGCGAGCGTTAGGCTCGTTTTAGTTGTTGCGGCTAGCAAGGATGAGGCTTGGCTACGCTTTTGGGGTGCCAATGTCGAGGCTGTTATTCGTTGCGGCTGGCGTGGACCGGCAAAGGAGGGTGGGGGCTATCCTTCTGCTCCGCTTCTGCAGGTCTTCGCTGCACCGTGTTCCCAGCGTTCCATCGCCTCTACCGGATCCATGAGGAACGATGGTGACTGCACTGACTGGCAAGACAAGGCAGGGTGGTCAACATCGTTCAACTCAAAGAGCAACCAGGACCCCAACCAAAACGGTCAGACCGCTTTCCTTACTGCAGTGGTTTCTGTTGGAGAGGCCCTATTTCTGCCAAGTTCTTCTCCTTTGGGGGGTTTTTTTTTGGTCCCTCCTTGGGTGCGACATCTTGAGCTTGCCATTGCGTCCAGCAACCATCATGTGCGGGTGTTATTGACTTTGGAGCGTTTCTCCCTATATATTTCGGAGCAGCACCGAATGCGTGTCCTGCTCTTTGTTGCCTCGGGACAAGCGTCCTGCCGCCCAGTGACATGCCGTGTTTGTTTGGCGAGGACCAAAAATATTCCGCAGCACCGTTTTCCCCTTGGACGCTGTCGACGGTCAATCACCGAAGGCGGATAGCCGGTATGTACCAGACACTCGCCATGGAGCATGGGGTGGCTTAGGCTAGAAAGAAGCCAAACAGGCCTCCCCCCGACACTAGATGTCGGGCTATGAGTCAAGCATGGCGGCGTCGATGTGGTTGTGCAGCAGCCTTGTCCAGTCACGGAAAGGAATGTCCATCCGTCGGTACCGTAGGATCCACCGAGCAGAGGAAATACTGGGCAACTTCGTGGCTTGCTGACGTCGAGTTCTTGCGCTCCCTATTTTTGCCAGCCGAATTTCTGGTCCAAGACTCCAAGGTGTATTGAATTCGTCCTTGGTCTTGGCTCGCTGGCATGGAAGAAAGCTGGAGGAAATGTCCAAGACGCGCTCCAAGTCGGGGGCGTCGTCGATGATCAGATAATTGACCCCAATGATTGGCCTACGCGGTGTGACGTCCCTGTGAGCGAGGCAAGTTGTCGATCAGTTGCGAGACAGTGCCAGCCTCCTCCTGAGCCCAGTTCGGAATGAGGACGGATTGGCAGAGCAGCGTGGCAGCCAACCTCTCGGATTGCTTCGCTGATTCTCTTAGGGCAGCACTACGGGTTACTCAAAGCAGGCGGGTTCGCGTGTCCATGACTGGAAATCTGGATCGGGTCAGGGCGCGCAATGCTGGTGTTCTGGAGATGAGAGGTGATGAAATTGTCCCGTCTTCAGGTACGTATTCGTCGCATGTAATTGGATGCGAGGGCTGCGTGGGCTGGCAAAGCTTGGAGCTGCCTTGTCAGTCAATCGAGGGTTCCAGTTTGCACGGCACCTTGACCTTGTCCGAATCCAGCGGACGTCTCCAAGATACTGGGTCGATCACGTAACGGTTTGGATCGCTCCGTACCCTGTGCCTGACTTTCTCCTCCGCCGCATGGCAATTCGATCTCGTCCTGGCCGTCTCCTGTTATTTATTTTCGGGGTCGCAGAATTGGGATAGCTGGGCGGCGGTGGGAACAGTGGAATATAATGGTGGATGTGATGGTGTTTGACATGAAGCGTGTAAGTCGCTGCGTCGGGCCAGTTGTGACAGAGGCAGGCACACCCTCGCCAGGCCAATGTCTCAAGGGGGTCCCAAGGGACTCTTTTTGGTGGCGGCCTGGGATGGTGCCGGTACTTGGGGACATGCGCGGCTGACGATGTGGCGAGAAGCAGAAGATCCAGGAACGGGTTCGATGCTGGATTGGGGGGTTGGCGGTGTGAAGTGGTATGCGGTAGACTAGGACGATGATGTTGATGGGGATCGGAGGTCAAGGCATGAAGGCTGTTGTTGCTGTCGCAGGCGTCGCAATTATTGGTCTCCTACTGGCTGTAGCATTGCGGATGTTCGCCAAAATAAGTAACGGCTCGCGTATCCGCCTGTCTGCGGTGAAGACAAGTCCTCGTCTTTGGGTAATTAAATTTCACGGAGTAGACTGGCGCACCGTCAGAGTTGCTTCTTCCTTTTCTGCGTCTGGTCTGGCCTGGCCTGGTCCCTTGAAAGGTAAAGCTGGAAGCTGTTATGCTCGCTCGATGCTGGGGTGGGAATGGAAGGCGCCAATCGAGTCGAGATCCGTCACAGTCTCGATCGTTGCTTCTTTCTCATCTGTTGTTACTTCTTGCGAGTGGATCGTGCCATGCTTGCCTTCCACCTCAGTTCCTTGACTGACATCCCCTGTTGCCCTACCTTGCCTTGCCTTACCTTACCTTTTGCAGTCTCTCATTCGCTGGGGCGGGCAGTCGCCCCATCGCGCGCTTGCCTGCCAACTCCCATCTTTCCTGCCTCTCCTTCCTGCCGATGCTGCCTCCGTTGTTCATGCGGAGCAGGAGCGCTCCTACCTGCACTATGAGAGGGAAGGAGCATCCAGGATTCCAGGGTACCTTGGGAAGGTAGGTAGGCAAGGTGCAGATATTCGATATCCGTACTTGGACGTGGACATGGCAAGGAAACCAGGCAAGTACGGATACCATACACCTCTGATGTCAGGTCGGTTGAAGCAGGCGCCTTGGATAAGTCACTTCTACTGCTGCTGCCACCACTTCTGCCTCGTCCAAGTATGGACCGAGTTGGAACATGGGGGACATTTCGCGGGTAGGTACCTATCTACCTTCCTTGAGGCACCTTACCTTGACTTACACTCCAACACGGGGTGGCTTCCGTACGACGCGACGAAAGGGAAATGGAAAGAACTGAGGTGTGCACTCGGTGGCAGACAAACGCCAAAAGCCGCCGTAGATTTTAGGTTTCTCGTTCTTGCTCTCGACTGTTTGTCTGCCTTTGCCGTCGTCGAGTCACACAATCACTTCTCGAAGAGTCACTGGCCGTTAGGGTGTGTGTCTGTCTGTGTGGCGGCTGCCATTCGTGCCTCGCCATGCTTTGCCTGATGTCTGAGATCTGGAGGTCTGAGTTGGAGACCAAACAGCAGCGCAGCGCAGGGTGTATGTATATGGGTTGGTCAGGATGGGTACCTGTTATATCACGGCAAATGCTTCCGCTTCTGCCAAACCATATTATGATTGCCTTTCAGCTTTTAGCTACCTACCTGCTCTAAAGACCCCAAAGCTGCAACAATATGAAATCGACGACACCTTGATACCTTACCGTCGCTTGATCTGCCCGTTCATGACATCAAATACAAACGGTACCTGCCACTCCCATACCTTCCTACCCTCCTTCTCCAACACACCCCCTCAAAACGTCGGCCGAGCTCTGCCATATGCCTAAGGCTACCCTCCGCGCGCGTGGTTCTCACATCCCTCACCTTGCTTCAACTAATTAATGGAACCTTGAGCCCGGACTGGCTGGACAAGTGTAGGTACTTTCGACACTGGATCACCCTGGATCTGATCTTGAGTCGAGTCAATACACACACATTCACATCTCCAGCTCCATCCATAACATACCTACTACAGCCCATCTTCTTGTTCTTGACCCCTTCCACTTCAACTCTTCGGACTTCACATCCAAACCAACTCTCATCTTCTTCGAAGCTTGCTTCTTTCGAGAACATATAATTGAGCTCGACCTTTTTTATTTATTTATAAACGACACGACATCTGCGTCTCGTTCACAGGTCATCACCTTCCCACGCCAAATTGGTACATTACCACAACATCCATACTACACCCGACCCAGCTCCGGCTGTAAGACGACCACTAATAATCACAACAAACAAAACTACATCGCCTACCCAACAACAGGGGAGATACACATCTTTTCTCTTGAGATTGTCTCAATAGACAACGTCCGGTGGTTCATGTCCGTCTCGTCAAGACGAACTTCTCGACATCTTGCAGAACGTTGAGGCACACTTTCGATCGCAGCGCTTCAAGAACATCATCAGCTTGCCATCATACCGTCATCACCACCGCCGGCGGCCGGATTCAGAATCAGATTCTACCTCGGTGTCCAGTCCAGAAATCCATAGGGCTTGCGTACCTCAATTGCGTTCGCCCCTTGGATGAAAAATCGCCTCCGCCGACATTTGGTCCGAATCTAGTGGTCATTACCAATAACGGCGCCGTCGCTGTCACTGTCGTCGGCACCCCGTCCTCGCTCGGCCCCCAGCCCACCTTTATTTGCCTCCCTGGTCGCCCACGGCTGCGGTGAACCATCAATCAGCTGTCTTGGTACCTGGCTTGGCTACTCCAACGACCACCAAACAGGTTGCACCACGGTTTTTTCCCTAGCAATCCAACTCCCAGACTTACACGACAGTCTTTCGGAGTTTTATCAGGGATCAAAGAGAAAAAACATACAGCACGCACACACAAAACCACCCAAAAATCACAGACGGGAAACCCCCCCCCTCCCCCCTCTTTTTTCTTGGAGTTTTTGCAGCGGCATCACATACTAGTAAGTCGAGACACGGACTCGATCTCCTTTTTCGGGGCACTACCACCGGCTGCAGCAGGTGGCCCGATTTAATAATTACCCACAAAAAGGGTCGAGAAACGTTCTGGGTGCCACGGTCCCCTACCTAACCCAATACAACGGCTACTTCCAGCTGACATGAGGAGCGCCCTTCGCTGGTTCAACCCAACAAGTACCGAGGACCCAAGGGACCCGTCGACCCGGTCCACCACCGCCGCCCACAACAGCGAGGACAGGCGCACGCCCAGTAGAACCGACTGCGCCAGCGCCGATAATATTAGTTATCGTGCGTCGGCGTCCTCGTCTGCTTCTGACAACGCCTTCGCCTCTCCTTCACCAGGCTCCTCCAACTCAACCTCTCTCACCCCCAACTCGCCTTCCCCTCAACCACTCACGCCTACCGACTCCTTTGACGTGCGTGATTCCCGTGCAGGCCTCTGGTCAACCAAGCCAATCACCATCGCCACACCTACTCGAGACCCTTCAGTGTCGTCCGCCTCCCCCTCTATCCCCGCCAAGTCTAGCTTCGACAGGAATCCCTTCGAGTTGCCCGACGAACTTCTCGACTTTCCTCCCATTCCGACCAAGAGTATCGATATGACCACTGGCCCCGCCATGGATTCGGCCATGGGTCGGAGTCGTCAGGACTCCTTCGTCAGCGCTGGGCCCAAGCCTATTTCTATGGCCAACCCCAACCGCGATCATGTCAACCGCCAGCGACGCGAAAGTCTCGCAGGCAGCTTGATGGGCGGCGCCAGTTGGGGAGGAATGTCCTTCGGCAGCTTTATTCGCGATGAGTATGCCTACCCGCGTCTTTGTTTCAGACTTGCGTTCCCTGCATTGAAGACCGAGACATTTTTCGGTGACACTGTCCCGATGCTGTTGCCGGCACAGCTTGAACCACACACGCAAACACCTTGTATGCTAACTTCTGGTGCGCAGTATCGCAATGGCGGGCACATCGCCTTTCGCTCACCAAGCGTCGCCCTCCTTCCACTCTGGATCTTACTTGCCCAAGTTGGAGGCCAGCTTCATGAAGGATTTCAACTGCTGCGGCCTCAACTTGCCCAACCTCCACGATCTTCTGCAGCACTATGAGGAGGCACACACTCAGCCGAGCCCGAACACTGCGCGCAATGCGCCGTTTTCATCGCAGTACGCTGCGATCTCCACGCAACCTTCGTCTAGAGCCAGCAGTGCGAGACCACAGACACAGCAGCAAAACACGGCTTCCCTATCGCAACTCGGGCAGCCTGGTCGTCCCGGGTCCAACCTCGGTGGGGGCATGAGCGGACTTGGTATGCAACTCGGTCAGCAAAACATGTCGGGACAGCAGCACAACCAAATATCTCAACTTGATGACATGGACACTGTAGGCGACATGGAGATGGACGACGCACTCGGGCATATGGAAATGGACGACAGCCAAAGAACCATGTCCCAAACCCGCCAGATGTTCGGTCAGCAACAACGACCGCAACTTCATGTCAATGCTTCAGGTCTCACTCAAGGACTGCGTACATCCCAGCCACCCACTCCTGCAGCCGCGAGCTTTGGTCTGCAGCACAACCCTACGGTTTCTTCCGTTAACACGCCCACACTTACGACACAGCAAACACCCCAGCAGCAGCGGTCGAGTAATGGATTCCTCCAGAACTCTCAGATGCAGCCTATGGATGACATGGATGAGGATCTTCCCGGAATGCCCATGGGCGGTAACATGGAGCTGAACGGATCACACTTTGGGGACGTGAACTTTGGCAACTCAAACTCAAACCCCGACTTCTGCATCAATGATCCCGGCAAGCACCTCTTCAGCCCAGGCGGCGCTCTCACCAACCAACAGCGGGCAATCCAGCAACACCTCATCGGAATGGGCTTTGATCCTAGCCAGCCCAACAGCGCCGCAAACAAGGCCCTCATTCAGAAGTTCGGCGCAATGATGGTTCCAGAGGAACACAAGCCGTTCAAATGTCCCGTCATCGGCTGCGAAAAAGCATACAAGAACCAAAACGGCCTCAAGTAAGTTTCCAGTGGCTTCAATGGCGTGAAACCTACAGTGGCTGACATGACTCGAAAAAACAGGTACCACAAAACTCATGGCCATCAGACGCAACAACTGCACGAAAATGGCGACGGAACTTTCTCCATTGTCAATCCCGAAACCAGTGCGCCTTACCCCGGCACGCTGGGAATGGAAAAGGAGAAGCCGTTTTCTTGCGACGTGTGTGGCAAGCGCTACAAAAATCTCAACGGTCTCAAATACGTTAGTTCGGCCCTGTTCCCGAGTTCGCAAGACGCCGAGGCTAACCCGAAGTACAGCACAAAGGACATTCCGCACCGTGCAACCCCGACTTCAAATTCCTGGCTGCGGGGCTCAATAACCTCACTAGCCTACCGGGTCTCATGGAGAATTCGATGTCCAACCTTCCCGGGATTGGCGAGGACCAGATGATGTAGCGGAAACGCAAAGACATCTGGCCCAAATCCCCCCCGGAATCCCACTTCCACGTGGTGTCGAGATTCCGCCAAGGCCATGGCGTCACAGAAAATCCAGTACTATACTGATTGACCCCGGCTTTGAGCCTTCCGACCAGAACATCTTTGCCACAGAATTGGCTCACAGCATTTCGCGCGGCGTTTGATTGTTTTTCGTGGACACTTTTCAGCTCGATTCTCAGGTCGGCCGAGTCTGCTCTTATCCGTTTTATACCCTCATAGACTTACCAGTTACGTTTTGCGACCGGCCACGATACACAATCCTCCTCTAGAAATAATACCAACCTCGGCGACGATTTCGAGATTGACAGCCACGAACAATGGAATGGACGTCGTTGCTGTTTCGTATCCCGCCATTTTTTAATTTCCTTCGTCAATCGTTGACGACCTCATGTCGGGGCGCGTTTTTTTGACATCCTCTTCCCACCCTTGCCGTTGGGGTCGCGGGTGGCGACTTCGCGGTTTTATGGAAGACACAGGTTGTTGTCCAGGAAATACGAAAACACACAATACCCAAAGGGGGAAAACGACACAGAAAGACTCAATGGGTATGTCTCGCCTCAAGGGTCTTGTATGAGTTTGGACTACGAAAACAAAAGAAAATGATTAGGATGGTTGTTTGCTGGAGAACGGTTTCTTCAGTAGTTTTTATATCTGGGAGGTGGAACGATCTTGGCCTCTGTCCTCCCTCAGAAGCGTTTTTGTGGCTGGCGCGTTAGGAACAGTGGTTGTTGATGAATATGCGTACATGCAGTAGGCGTTGCAACGTGGAATGACTGGGTGGCTGGGAAAAGTTGAAATTGGCTTTCGTTTAAAAAAGAAATCTCCTTTTGCGCAAAAGATAGCCTGAATTGATCGAGTCCTCGTGTAAAACCTACGTCCTTCTTTTTTGTATTTGATGTATGGGATATCTCTTCTACGAAAACCTCAACGCCGAGTGCCTTTCGTACCATGAAAACCAAATACCGTATGTGAGACCCCCGACACCGAACCATGCGGAAAGAATGATGATTGCGCCATCCCCTATTGCCTCATTTTGCGTAAACATTCCGTCGTTACCTATAAGCTGCGAATTGGCAGCGCTAAAAAGTAAGAGACACTAATTTGTCCCGATGAGTCTGTGGCCCTCGAGGAAGATCAGTTCATCTCCATGCCATCTTCGTCGTCGGCTTCGCTGTCGAGGAGCTGAGTGTGGTTGCTGCTGACGCTCTCCTTACGACTGACCATCGAGCCACAGTCACCGAATCGGGAGCCGGCTAAACCACCAACGTACTCGAGCTCGTCGCCACCGACAACTCGTCCCTCCATGTCGATTTCTTGGGACAACTCGACTAGTGCCGTCCGCGGCAGGCGAAGGAAGCCCTGAGTGCGAACTATGCGACCCCAATGGGTAAGGCAGAACTGTGCTGCACGTTTCCGTAGCCAATCTTCATTCGCAAGACCTGCGCAGTGCCATATGATGCATGCGTGGTCGACATCTAGTTCCTTGGAAAGCCGGTTGACGCATAAAAGTCGAAGGTGAGGGATGCCATAGATATTGGACATGACAAGGAGTCCGGCTACGTCGGATAGCTCGGTGGTGGCGCCGCTTCCGTTCACTGATGTTCCGTGAATGCTGTCTGTGTAGAGATAGTAAAGGAATGCCTTCACGACGCTGTAAGGCTCGGGAATATGCATCTTCTTCGTGTGAAATTCGGCCATTTGAGAGCTGTAGAGACGAGCAAAGTGCGGCCAACGAGCTTGGAGTATGAGCTTGTGAACATGTATAGGTTGTGATGTGGGTGCATCAGGGGCCAGCCAGTTCTGATCTGCTGAGGCGTTGACGTTGCGGCTCATGATGTCATCGTCTTCATAGTCTCCTTCAGAGGCCGTGATGATGAAGTCTGTACCGCTTCCAGTCTCAGGTGGTTGATCAAATAGCTTGGCTAGGTCGGCGCCCAGGCCCTTGGAAGGTTGATCGACTACTCTAGCGGTAGGCCGTGATTCTATGCGTGGCTCTGGTGAGAGGTTGTTTCCGAGGAATCCATATCGGCGGAGGTCGATTTCCATAATATCGCTATGTGCAGTCAGGATGATAGTATCGAACAAATAGCTTGAAAGCACTCACCTCAGGTATTCCTCGAATCCGTTAGGTCCGAGGTCAGAAGCGGCAGGATCGGTGGGACAACCAAGTAGCCACGCTTTGGTCCCGTCTTCATTCATAGTGCAGTAATGCCAACGGTAGCCAGACTTGAATATTTCCCGGCCTTCGGCGAGCTTCTGCCATCGCAAGGTTGCCAAGTCCAGTGCTGAGAGAGAGCATTCTTTGGATGTGATGGTCGCTGCCGGCGTGACAAAGTCAAGCAAGGTGCCGGACGAGTACACGTGAAAGTGAATACCAGACCCCTGAGAAGGTATGTTGGGACCGGAGACGAACTTGAGTGATGAGATCGTCCCAGGCGCCATAGGGGCAAATGTCTTCAGTTGGAATGACGGAGGGTTAACCTGCTGAGTCCGGGAATTGGCGGCATAGCCAGAAGCGCCAACCGCGGGTGGCGGATGTGACAGCGTGTAGGGTTGTCTTGGAGAGCCGACAGTCCGACTGTTGCCTGTCTGACGATCGAAGATGCCGACGTGAGGCGAAGATTCGAAAGCTGGACTGCCTTTGAGGTCTAACCACCATAGGTCACCAATCTTGTCCATATCCTCGGACAGGCCGCCAAAGACCCAAACTCGATCTCCGCAGATGTAAGCTGAATGGTCGAAGCGTCCCACGAAACGCCAGGATCGAGACCAAGTAAAAGTCTTCAGGTCGAGATAGCATATGTCGTCGAGCACATAGTTGTCGTGGCCTGTGATACCTCCGACGATGAAAAGTTTGTCTTCGTGCAAAACTGCCGCGTGTCTTGCTCGTCCTTTCGGGACCGGTCCTGTCACTTGTGGTTGCGTCCAATGCGCCGTCTTCAGGTCGAAGATGATGAGGTCGGAGAGGTAGGTTCGGTGTTCGTTTTCGCCGCCGAACACAAGTAGTTTGTCGCCCTGGTAGAGGGTAGCCGTGTGGCCTGTACTTGAATCAGAATATGCAAAGGAAACGTCGTTAAGGGCATGAATACTTACCCATACGCACACCGGGGATGTCGCCATAATTGTCTACCAGACTCCATTGGTGACTGACCAGATCCAGTTTGAGAACATGGTTATACACTTCATCAGTGTATTGATCGAAGCCTCCGAAGGCGTATATTTGATTGTTGCCGCAATAAGTGACAGAGGCATTGACTAGACAGGCAGGTCTCTGGCCTAACGTTCTAGTCACCCGAGGGCGATAGCCATCTAGTGTGCCACGATTCTTGATAGGCGAGTTCGGCATGATGTACGTGTTATTACTCGATGCCGCCGACCCCGGAGTTTGGTCCATCGGGGACGACGTTGGTTGTTGCGACGGCGTGGTGGATGACGGGGCTGACAGAGCTTGGCTCGTCGGCACGCCAAAGAGGGACTGCGACAGGGGCCCAGGAGTTCCTGGTTGAGGCTGTGACTGAGCCATGATGAGCAGGCGAGGGGTCGTGGATGCTAACAAGTCATCTCAACCGCATCCGAGATCGCGAGAAGGAGTTTTGCAAGCCTCGAAGTCTGTCGCGTCGAAGATGGGACCGAGGAAGGGTCGGGCGGCGAAGGGTGCAGATGCGCGAGGCAAAGAGGAGACCTCAAATTTGATGTTTCACAGAATGCATGCGCAGGTGTGGAGGGCAGCTGTGAGTGCGGTGGTGAAATGCAATCTCGACAAGACTGGACAGGCGATAACGAGATTAGACCTGCCGTCGCACGCTGCGATGGTGGAGATCCAGTGTTCCTGCATTGACAATCCGAGGCCGCTTAATTTGGGCAATCACAGGCCACCCTTCTCAGTAGGTATGGCAGGCCACAGGGCAGTCCACTGCACAATGTCCACGTCTGCAGCGTCTGTCCCGTCCGTGTCTGTCGTGGCAACATAAGGTACCTTCCCTATCTTAGGTACCTAGGTATCTTATGGATACCTTAGGTACCTACCTAAGGTAGGTAAGGTAACTAATGGGACTGGCTGCCACTAATGAAGGGAACCCTGCTCTAATTGGGTAGCCCGGTTGATGGCAGTAACCGCCAACCGCTTGCACGTGACCATCAGTCTACTCTCCTTCCTGTGGACTGTCACCAGCGGAGTGGCGTCAGAGGCCCCACTTCCATTTCACATCGCCTGGTCCGAGCGTCGTTGCCCGGCCGCAACAATGGTGGGGCACAAAGTAAATAAAAGAAGTCGAGAGCTCCTGTTCAACCTGAAGGCTTCTTTTCTTTGCATCAAACCTCATCACTTCACTCTCCTCCTTGAACCTCCTAAACCTCCTAAACCTCACTCTCCAAGCTCCTGAGCTTGGCTAGTCTCTCTACCAAAGCCTTTCCAAGAACCATCAAGTCCACTAGATCCTATCGCTGCTCTCAGCCATTTGATCGCCCCCTCGACTACGAGCCCTTCTGGCCACGGCACCACCGACTTCGAACAATACGGCCACGACAGAATACTAACCAACAATCAATTATCCAGGAACCTTTAGTTAGAGTCTCTTGGAGCTCGTTCGACACTCGGGGCTCTCATACTCACACCTATTCCTTCGACGCACTCGACTGCAGTCGTGGGAGGATTCACACCTCGTTCATACCACTCACATTCAGTACCCAACATGGCCACTGCATCAGTATCAACCCCTATCAAGTCCCACAAGGGCCTCTTCTCTTCCCGGACCGCTGGCGGACGCATGCCCCTGACCCCTTCGCCCCGTCAGCACTCCAGCACCTCCATCTCAGCCAACTTGAACTCCTCCCCGTTCACCCCTGAGAGACAGTCAAGCAATGACACCTACCGCCCAGCTGCCAAGTCAACCTACGGTGGCAACTTGACTGCGCATCTCGCTAGATCTACCGCCAAAAAGTCGTCTCACCGCGATTCCCCCAAGTCTAACATCGCCAGAGGTGTCTCGACCCCTCGCAAGGCTCTCGAGCTTGGCGTGTCTGACTTCGCTTTGGCTAGCACTAGCACCAAAACTTCTCCCAAGGCCAAGAAGGGCTCTCTCAGACAGAAGACCGCCAAGACCACCGTCAACTACGGTGCCGACAGATTCATTCCCAACCGCGGGGCCAGCTCCGCCATTGCCAACGCTGGAAGCAGCAAGCTGGACAGGCCGGAGAAGAAGTCGAAGGCCAGCACTAGTGAGGCTTCGAACGTTCTGTCATCGGCCACCGATGACGCCATTGCTGCTCTTGAGGGCCTCAACATCGAGGACGAGGAGCCTGCTACCTACTCTCGCCCATCTCCCAACACCGTCGCCTACCAAGACTCTCTCGCCAACGCCTGCGGCGTCAGCCTCAACACCCGAATCCTCCAGTTCAAGCCTGCGCCTCCCGAATCTTCCAAGCCCATCGATCTTCGCCAGCAGTACAACCGTCCTCTGAAGCCTGCGACCTCAGCTTCGGCCCAGTTCCGTCGCCGCGTTGCTACTGCTCCAGAGCGGGTACTTGATGCCCCTGGCCTGATTGACGACTACTACCTCAACCTTCTCGATTGGAGCTCAGGTAACCAAGTTGCCATTGGTCTCGAGCGCAACGTCTACGTCTGGTCGGCCGATGAAGGTAGCGTCAGCTGTCTTCTGGAGACACCTGCGGACACCTACGTCAGCAGTGTCAAGTGGTCTGGCGATGGCGCCTACGTTAGCGTTGGTCTCGGCACCGGCGAGGTTCAGATTTGGGACGTCGCTGAGGCCCAGAAAGTCCGCAGCATGTTTGGACACGACACCCGCGTTGGTGTCATGGATTGGAACAAGCACCTCCTCTCCACCGGCGCCCGCAGCGGTCTGGTCTTCAACCACGACGTCCGTATCGCTGACCACAAGGTTGCCGAACTGGTCTCCCACACTTCTGAAGTCTGCGGTCTTGAGTGGCGCTCTGATGGTGCTCAGCTCGCTACCGGCGGCAACGACAACCTTGTCTCCATCTGGGATGCTCGCTCGCTTTCCGTCCCCAAGTTCACCAAGACCAACCATAAGGCTGCCGTCAAGGCTCTCGCTTGGTGCCCCTGGAACATGAACCTGCTCGCCACGGGCGGTGGTTCATATGATCGCCACATCCACTTCTGGAACTCCACCTCAGGCGCTCGCGTCAACAGCATCGATACCGGCTCCCAGGTCACCAGTCTCCGATGGAGCCCTCACTACCGTGAGATTGTCAGCTCCAGCGGTTTCCCTGATAATTCGCTCAGCATTTGGAGCTACCCCACTCTGGTTCGCAATGTTGAGATTCCTGCGCACGAGAGCAGAGTTCTGCACAGCTGCCTCAGCCCTGACGGCCAGATGCTTGCTACAGCAGGTTAGTCACATAACCATTCATTCTCTTGTTTACGTACTTACTCGTGCCACACAGCCGCCGACGAGAGTCTGAAGTTCTGGAAGGTATTCGAGAAGAAGGCGGGAGCTGGTGCCGGTGTCGGTAGCAGCAGCTCCTCGGCCAAGGCGGACATGGTCAAGCAGATGACCATTCGGTAAACGTCTTGTTGACCCTGGCGAATGTCGGTTCAACGACGTCAACAAATGTAGGTATATTTTCCTCTGGCATTTGTCGGTCATGGGTTCCTGGTGATTGGGGTTCATCTTCAGCAAGGAGTTGGGTTTTCATTGCATCCTTCTCTGCGTGGTACGAAAGAGCTTCTCCACGACGGGATATGAAATTGCTTGGTCACGAATAGCGGCAAACGATTCCATCGATTATTGTTTGGCATTGGCGAAGGATTTGTAATTTTTGTTGAAGGAACAATGTACGGGTTACAGAGACGTACTTGCGTGGCGGAGATGACGGCAGCAGTTAAGTGACAATAGGTCTCAATAGAAAAAAAACTCGGCTTTTACGTCGTTGTCAACGCAGAGTGAGGTGATTCGTGATATTTTCCTCCGTTCTCTCTCGATACGGCAGGGGTTCCCACTGGGAGGGTCCTTCCTCCCCCGCATTCCTCGTTGTTATCTTTTTATGGGTCTCGGGTGATCCTCAGCCTTCTGCTACCGCCTAATTCAAGCTGACTAATGACAAGCGCCCGCCTGCTTCAACGTCAAAAGTAATCCACCAAACAACGCCAACTTCGACCCATACACATCACCAGCAGAAAACGGGGCCCAGACAAGACACCCTGCCACCACCTGAGCTCTACGATAACGATCAGCCAATTTTACATCAAAAGGACGCCCATCACTGCATTTGCCAATTTCTACGAGCGCGTGCCATTCTGGGCAGCGACAGTGGTGGAATAGGCAGGCGACCAATCTCACATCGGCAAACCAACGATCTTTGGCTTTCACAAGCGCGACGAGCCACGTGGGTGTTTGCGCAACCGCGAAGTCGATCACGACATACGATATAACAATCGCCGTGGGAGGAACTTCGTCTGGGAGGCAGGTGCGACACCGCGGCCACTTGTTCAGCGTGACACAACAGCCTTCACTGCCCCAAGGTTCACTTTTAGTCAATCTTCAAGCAACCAGTAGCGATAACTCTACGTAATACCGCCATCATGTCGAACAACGCCGTCGGCGGAGTCTATGATACGATCATTAATGAGGTCATCAGCTCCTCGCGCGTTGATTTCGAGGAAGGAGGCGTTGATGAGGGCGTCCTGGAGGAACTAAAGAAGGGATGGCAGGAGAAGCTCTCTCAACTTGAAGTTGCTAGCTTCCCGTGGGATCCCAAGCCGGATACCGCGCCGCCGGCTCCTCAACCTGCAGCATCTGTGGCGCCGCCTCAGACAGCTCCCTACTCCCAGGCTACGCTGAGCCCCCAGCCCCCTTTGCCTGGCGTACCGCTTCCTGGACCCCAGGCCGGCAATGTTGCTGTGAAAGAGGAGCCCTACATCAAGCCCGAGCCAGGATTGCAAAATGTTGCCATGCCGCCAGCCCAACAGGATCCCCAAGGCAACCAGGCCGCCTACCGCGCTGCGCAACACATCCGTGGACAGTTTGGCGAGAAGGGCGCCGGCTCAATCAATGCCATCCAGTCCTCTGCTACTAACAGGCCTGTTGGCCAACCTCCTCTCCCGCAGATGCCTGGCCAACCTGCGCAGCAGCAGCAGCAGCAGCAGCAGCAGTACCGCCCACCTCAGCAGCCCACGAGCAACGGTCAACCTAGCGTGAACCCCTCGCAAACCGACGGAGCGGATGATGATTTCGACATCGAGGGCGTTTTGATGCAGCGCTGCGCCGATGGCACTCAGCGCGAGCTTGGTCGTCTCGACATTGACCGCATGATCCACAGGCAGATTGCTGCGCGGGCAAAGAGCATGGAAGGTGGCGGACTGATGCTGCCTCTCAAGGAGGCCACCAAACACAAGACAGCCGCAACTGCCCGCTCTAAGGGCAAGGAGCATGGCGTTGCGCCGTACGACGGATACGACGATGATGAGGCCGATGAAGACGCCATCAACTCGGATCTTGACGACCCTGATGAAGACAAGGACGACGACGAAGTCGATGACGAGGGCCTGGGCCACATCATGCTCTGCATGTACGACAAGGTTCAACGCGTCAAGAACAAGTGGAAGTGCGTTCTGAAGGACGGCGTCCTGACAGTTAACGGCAAGGAGTACGTCTTCCACAAAGCTACTGGCGAGTACGAATGGTAAACCGTTGCGGCTACCAATGACGATGCCTCGACAGCCGGCAATGAGACATGTCGACACATTTTCCTAGGCTTCGAGATCCGAGCTGGGAACCTGCGATTTCTATAGACTGGCTCTGCGTCAAGAAGTCTTGCTCACCCGAAGAGCTTCGCTGCTATCAAGTTTTTTTTTTTTGGGGGGGGGGGGGGGGGAGTGGGTTTGCAACAGCTGCTGGCACATTCTGCCGTTGGTGTGGGATTCATTCTATTTGGACTCGGGGAGAGGCAAAGGAGGAAGAAGGAAATGGGAGTTGGATCTCGCGGCCAGGTCTTTCGGCCCATGCACTCGACCACGACGGGGCCCCTACTCATTCACGAAATTGGCTTCCTGCTGACTCCCCATATGAGCCATGGGTATCGACAGGAGGTAATTCTCAGATTGGCATCCAAAGCGAGAAGAAGGGTTTGGTACGATAAAAGTTTTTTGCCTCGAGGAATGGGACGATGAGCAATGCAGTTTGGCAATCTGTCCGTTCAAGGAAAGGCGGGAAAGGGCAGAGTGTTTTTGTGAATTTCATTTTTATTTCTTTTCCTTTTACGCTTCAAGAAGGCTTTTCATTTGGGAATGCGGGGCCCCTTTTTTACGACATCACATCCACGGAAAAAAGTGTACAACAGTCATGGGTTTTCCTTTAGAATAGAACCTGCTGCCACAGTATCTCTCACGTTCTCATAGGGAAACTTCTTGCCTGCAACCACGACCTGCTAAACCGTTCAGAGGCTTGATTGCGACTTTCCCATGCACGGTTCTGCGCGGGAGCGTCCGCAGAATGACGATCCATTCTAGACTCAGCCTTTCCCCCCTTCTTATCTTGCTCCCATTCCAGCCGCCCCTCTGTAGGTATCATAATAGGCCAAGGAACAAACTTGCGTGCTGCGTGCCCTTCTTTGAGTTTGAAACAAGCATAGAGCTAGAGGAATAATTTCTTTCTAGTGAGTATACTCTGAGACTATCTCCGCCTCCAACTCCGGACATTCCTCTCGCCTTCTCGTCTTCTGCTTCTTCTTCCCTGACGACTACTGGGCCCCCAAGACCACCTCACTAGTCGTGGATCAAAGGCATATAACTGGTTTCTCCTCCTCTTGATAACCTATATGTCCGCAGAAAGGGCGGCTTCTTTTCCATGTCAAATGAGAAATAAAAACTTAGCAGTAGTTACTGACTAATGTGACGACTTTGAGCAAAACCTTGAACTACAAGACTCAGAATGAGCCATGGGACACCGTGAACCTCGGTAGGTAATGGTTTCTCCTCCTCCTCTATCCTCCCGTCACCGCTCCTTCGCTAGACCAGTCCCATGTCAGTCTCACCATCTATCCATCACATCACCAAAGACATGGCTGGGTCCGCCCCCCAACTTACCGGACGTAGGAGTGAGACCTGAATTCCTAAAAATAAAAGTGAAGCAACCCGAGAGAGAGAGAGAGAGCTACTTCATATTTTGCTCTTGTGGCTGCCAGATCGACTATCCTCTATCCCCTTTTTGGGCCTCGGAGGCACTCGAGCAACGAGGACCCAATGCCAGGACTACCACCAGAGCTACCAAAAGAGGGCACCACTGTCGAAAATAGCCGTGTCTCATGTCCAGTGCTCATTGACCAGAGGTAACTAGTACCATGTTAACAGGCGAACCCTCCCTCCGTCCTTGAGCGTGATGAGCAAACGCGAAGGAGACCATGTCAAAGTGGAAAAGCACCTTGGACAACATCAGGCTCGAGGTATGGGTGCCTTCGTTATCAAAGATAGAGACCGGGCGCCGTACGGCAGAGCAGAATGAACGAGCATGCTGATCTGATGAAGACGACAGGTTCTCCTCCTGAACGGAGAAGAATGTTTGGACCTATCTTGCTAAACTGGTCCTCGCGTGCCAGGCCTGGAAAGGCCGGGGACTCTTCGAAGTTGTGTTCGTCAGTGTGTTAGGGATTATTCTCATCATACCAGTCATAACGAAAGACGTCTCGTTCTCGCAAGTGATATCGTCTCCTTAAAACAGGCCATCTTAGCCAAAAAGATGATGATGTTCAGAGCTGTGCCTCACAGCCCACGATCCATTTTTTTTTCATTGTGAGCACTCGTCACCATAGTTCGATGCTGGAACGACACAAGGTCACCTGTACACGCCATCAAAGGCCCTGAAAGACTCGTCTTCACTTACATACTTGACTACGTCTGGATTTGCTCGTCTCTGAAGGGGATTCAGTACAGCTATTACGACAGTCGAGAACGGCTCGAGGCAGATGGACGTCGAACAGGGTTACTCTCCCTGGGCTGAAAAGGTCACCGTGGGCGAATTGCTGTTGAGAGCCCGGCCAGTAGCATGTCGAGGATCGCAAGATACGCCTCAGCAGCCTGTGGCCGCCTGCTTGAGCTGGCTTTCGCCAGCGCAAAGTTATTTCCTGTCCCACGCTGCATGGTATAGCGCTGCAGCTCTTGCTTGCCATGGATCCTGCATATGCCCTCTCTAAGACTTCCGACGAATTCACACGAGACTGACGAAGTCTTACTGCATTCCCGTCTCAGTAGCTTCGCAGTGTAGTCTACAACCACCACGGGATATTTTCAGAGGCCAGCTTGGCCATCACGAAGGCCTCGACCTCTGACCTCACTCAAGGCCTCCCGCGAAAGGCTTTCCCCGCGGCTATCGCGCCATCAGATACACCGCCACGACAATGTAACGTGAAGTCCCGCCTACGAACCCCCGACCTATGGCAAAAACAGATGACCGGTCGCGAGGAAGATTTCCCGCCATCGTGACAGTCTCGCCGCATCACGATGGAACATCACTGATCAACGCAAGCGCAGCCTGACCGTATGCCCCTTCACGACAGTGACGCCCATGACCCCTCGCTTGCGTCGCCTGCGACTTCGTGTGCTCGGGCCTGGAACCAGAGAGAGAGAGAGAGAGGAGCCACTAGCCGCTGGGCAGCCAGATTGCGGGCAGAAAGATCGCATCGTGCTGCCGTTTAGGTTGGACGACCGACAACAGCCGCCCTGACCCGGGTCGGCAAGCGAAGCAACTCAAGACCCAGATACGCTCGTTACCAGCGAAAGAAGGCTCGCATCTATCTCGGCCTCATTTCGAAAGTAGTGGAGAACTGACCAAGTACCGACGTTGCATTTCTACTACGGGCTGCGCAAGCTGGTGGTCTTTTTGCGGCTTCTCAGTGTTCAACGCAGCAAAAGCGCAGCACGTCTCGCCGATGGTTCGGTGGTGAGCACCGAGCAATCACCGGGGGAAGGCGAGGAACGAGGAGGCTGGTACGGTCGACCGGCGAGCTGCCTTTTCCAGTGAGCCTAATAAAGAAGGGGCTGGGTCAGTACATAATCTGATGAACAGGCATCGTCGAGAAACCTCCACTTGCTGATCCCAAAACAACCGCGTGCTTTATTTCGCGTGGGTTTTCTCGATGACAACCCGCAGCGGGTAGGTTTTTGCGGAAGCACAGCGATGTGGTCACACCGGAGCCGCCGTTCCGTGAAGGCTGGGTTTCATTTTAATTATCTGGTCGTTTGAGGTGCGCTTCATCAAGGGATTGTTCAAGGCCCGTGATTGATGCGTCCCCCACCTCCTCCAACAATGGAACCCATCTCGTCCTCTTTCTTGGAGTCCCACTGACTTCAATTCCGCACCCCAAGCTGTTGCTCGATCGCTCACTCACAGCGGCGCGGCATGCATCGATCGACCGACACGCTGGAATCGACCCCAGTGGATGATGACAATTCTGTCGTGTCATCGAGCGCGACTTGCGCACGACTCTGACCCCAACCTCCAGGTCAGGTCTCGTGGAAAGTATCCGTACTTTGTACATAACGCACGCTGGTACGGCCCGTTGAGGGGCCTCGATGCGCGTGCAGCTCAGAGGAACCACAACGGGACCTCCAGGGTAGGACTCATCGGGAGGCTCGCAAACCATGGACCATGTCCCACTCACCCTGGAAAGGGCGAGACGCCTGGATCAAGGATCACGCCGTCTTTCGGCGTTACCAGCGGTCAATGTTCAGTAGGACTGGTTAAGGCGCTTAATTGTATTTCGATTTTGATTGACGAGGTCGATTCCGGACGGGGCGACGCAGCGACGGCGAAGCGCCTGTCATGACACCACCGTGGTCCAACGGCGGCCGGCCTCTCTTTGACATAACCACAATACGCCAGCGCCTATAGCCAACGTTGACATCTTGTTCCAGCTGAAGATGACATTGCAAGACTCGCTTTAGGCCCCAACTCATCCAAGCCCACTCATGTCAACGTGTAGCTGATCTAGGAAATTGATGAATTCAAGATGATGGTATGCGTCCAGGCTGTTTGGCGAGGCAGCACAGTAAAGTAAAATGGGTTGGCCGCACCACCAACTTTAGATGAGCTGTTGCGCAAGCGTGCGAAGTCACGTTGTTGCAGGAATGCGTCCAGAATTCCGCGCCTAGTTGGTCAGCTGTCTTCGGCGATTTTACTGTTCATTGCTCCTCGGGTCGGCCATTGACTGCTGGAAGAAGAATAGTGTGATTATTGTAATCACCTGTGAGCTTGGAAAATAGGCGCCCCGTGAGACAGCAGATGACCATGCTGTGCCGCATTCTTTCTGCCGTTGGCCTACTTCCCTGTCTAGCCAAAGTTCTCCGAGATCAGCAATAACCTGCAGATTGCAATCGCGTTTGAGGTCCTTCAATGTTGGGCACACGGTGGATTCGTACCGCGCTGAGTAACGACCGAGCCAGGGTCCGGGGTACTTGAGGCACAGCATGATGCATCAGAGCTCGGTAGTTCTGGTTCAAGAGTTGCAGCCTTGATTTCGTTGGGCTCGTGTTGGAGTGCCGGTTGAGCGAAGAGTAGCTGCATTGTGATCGGCGACAAAGACGCAGACAAGCCTAAACCTGCACGCTTGGACTAACTCCCCCTGAGAAGCAACGCTAAAGCGCAGCCTCTGGCTGTAAATTGTTCAGTGGACAGCCTTGTCAAGATGCGCAGCATCCAAAAGCATTCGGTAGGTTCCGGGCAGAGTCCTATCGCGACAGGAGTCGGTTTCCTCAGCGCGTTGTCTAGAATGTTGCTCGCTTGGCCACCCCTTCGAAAGTCTCGGACCTACAAGCTGTCAATTGCCGACCAGCACTGGAAACACTTGTCAAGGTTGATCCATGTTGGCATGGCTACACGTCAACCCTCGGGAATGATGCTCAGCTGCGTTGGTATTGTCGACAATCCTCAAAGAAATGACAGTCTTGTAAGATTCTCGACGTTGTTACTTCAAATGAGTGTGTTTCCACTCAGAGACGTTCAGACACCGCCAACTTAGGCCGTATAATAAGTAGAGTAGATGGGTGTTTTCCATGGCTCAAATCCTGTGAGTGACAGGGGCGACACATAGCACCCCTGAAAGATATAGGCGGCGCGTCAACGTAATTGCCTGGTCCTCTTTTGACAACGTGGCCAATAACAGAATGGGCGAAGTGGTGGGTATGACACGCCTTGAGGTATCAGACAACACGGTCTCGCAATTTTGCTGGATTCAAATTAGAAAATCCTTGAACCGCTGCCATGGTTTGAGGGAGCCATCCCTCACTAATCCAAAAGGAAACGGGCCAAAGGATCTTATCGCAACCGTAACAGCTGCCATGTTATGGACTCCTTGCTGTTGGTTCGATTTGTGGGGAGACAAGTCGACTCGGGAAACATTGGGAAGCCCCCCCCCCCCACGACCGAGCTACGGTCAGTGCAAAAGTCCCCTCACACCGATCAAGTTCGAATAAAGTTCGGCGCCGTCCATGCCGTCCGATGTCTTGGGCAATCGTGATTTTGGATTCAGCCCAGAGCAAATCTTGGCTGTCCCATCGCTCTGGTGTCGGTTCCGCCATGCCGCAATCATGACTTCGCAAGCGAATAGGAGAGGTGTTAGCATACACAATATGCCTCGGAGCAAGGGTCCTTGAGTCCGGTTGGCTGGGACGCACACAGCAAGGGGAAGAAGAATATAGGAGGTTGGAATCCTTTTGAAACGCGACGTACTATGTACGCGGTACCTTGGGCTCGAAGCCTGATCCAACCCCCCCAAGGCCCACATGCTTCTGTTCATCTTCTTCTAGGCCCAGGGAAGTGACTCAGGTGACGGGCTAGTGGCGGTGTCCGGGGTGTCGTTGGCTGCTCCAAGTTCCAAGTCCGGTAGCGCCGGAACCAGATTGTCGGGTCCGTAAGCTCAGGGGTCAAGGGTCGAGGAGCGTCACCACCAGCCTCAGACATTATCGCGGACCCTGTGTGGTATCTGTATGCAGCACCGACCGGAAGAGGCAAAGACGTGGAAATATGGCCAGCTACGGCCAATGATCCGGGAGACGCCTAGAAAGTAGGCACCCGTTGCTTCGGTCCAACGATACAATGCTGGAAAGGACCGCGAGCTCAATTTCAACTGCTGAATTCTTGTGCCCATAGGGAGAAACCAAGGACGTATATTCCTTGGCAAGTCTTTCGGCTGGGGACAAGGTGAAACAAGAACAAGGGGAGCAGCGAAGCCAACAGTTGGAGACGTGATGGGAGGGACGCATCAGCCGCTCATCGTGCCTGTCTCATGAGAAATACTATTGAAGTACAGGGTAACGCTTCGCCGATCAATGACAACTGGCTGGTAGTAGTACCGCAAGTAAGCCTCTTGGCGCTGGTATTCGTCTCGACAGGGGTGGACATGGTGACACGTCTGGCGCCTTCCTGACCGCAGCCCACGCAAATCTGGGCGCGTTCGATTCCAAATGGGCGGTGTTTGCGGTTTGAATCTGTTGACACACTACCTCTCGTCTGCATTGCCGGTCTTTGGATATGCCCTTGGCTTGCTGTTACTCGAGACGGGGCGCGACTCGACCCAAGCCAGCGATGTGCCTTGCTGCAGCATCTAGTGGCTGCGACTTGTGATGCAATGCACATAGGCGTACCGGACTGCCGGGATCGCACCGTGCTATTGTCGGGCTTCGGTCTTCTTCCCCAACAGTAAAACCCCGAGCAGTCAAGGCGCCGTCGACGAATCGTGATGCATGTGTTCCGGTGGGTGGGTAACATTGACTGTCGTACGCGAAGTAGCAAATTTCGGCGAAGGAATGGCATGCTGGCCTCACAGCTTCGCAAGATTATTCCAAAGACCCCGATGGCACCTTTGTGCGAGGGTCACGCGGAGAACACCATACCCCGAATCGCTGTTTGTCGGGGAGAAATGTCCATACGGATGGTATGCGTTGCCTTTCTCGGCACCTCCACGGTCGTTTCAAGAGTGTGGTGAGATGTTGGTCATGTAGTTCTCCAAGTCTCTCAAGAACATCGAGGTCAGGTAGTGAACTTGCTGGGATGGCACAGTGTTTCCGCGTCATGTTGCAGCCGTAGTGGTTGGTCTCGATGCTGCAGTCGCCAGCAATCTTACGAGGGGTTGAATGAGAATTCCGAAAAGCTGGGTGCACCGACGTCACCCCTTGCAGAAAAGAAAAGAACCTAAAGGCAAGGAAGGCATGTACGTACTCTCAAGACAAGGCACAAAGTACCCTGTCCCTGAGAGTACCTTAGCACTAAGGCGCTGTGCTGTGATTGTGGGCTTTGGTTTGCAGGCGGCTGCGGCTGCGGCTGTGGACAGAATCCCAGGTACCTTAGGTACCTTACCTAGGTGCCTAGGTAGTTGCTAATTGCAAAGAAACAGACAGTTCTCCCGAAATGTCTCGCGGAATCAGAGAATGTTGCATAACAGAGGTAGTAAGTCTCTGTTCGTACACAGATGGAAGTACGTTGAGGTACCACCAGGTAGTCCGACTGCTGGTGAGCCCAGTGTCTTTGTCTCCTGGGCGACTGTTAGGGACGAACACTGGTGCCGGTGTCTGTAATTGGATCGTTTCCTGCTTAGGTAAGCTAGGTACCGTAGGTAGGCTTTAGGGCAAGGGCCGTTTCTTGATCTTCTCCATGGCCAAGTTCGAAATTTCTTTCCCTACCTTACGGACTGACTGCCTTCAGCGGCTTCCGCGAGAGACAACGTGCAAGGTCGTGGACGTCGGCCAGTAATAACGGAGCCGAGGTGGGATCGGGCGTTTTGCTTTTGGTCGGTGAGTCCAGTCGGTGCCGCGGAAAAGAAGTGATGTGTTTCGTTTTGTTTCGCCGTCGACGTTGCACTCAATTGACCAGAGCTGGTAAACCACCAAACCATCACAACAAAAAACAAAACTGGCATTCCGCACAGGTAAGGTGCCGTAGAATCAGCTTTCTAGGATGGAACCGAGGGCAGTGAAGACACTGGAATGGCATGCGTCGGCAGATCTGCCGTCACACTGAACGGTGTATTAGTCTGTTCCTGATCAAACCTTCCAGCAGAGACTCAGGCTGCGGTGAAACCACATGTGAGCAGCCTCCAAGACGAGCATTCTGGAAGGAAGATCGTCTCCAGTCAACAAAGGGCAGGGAACCGGGGAATTAGAAACAAACACCGCTCGCCTTGGGACCCCGGTGAGGAGCCACATGTTGGGGGGTCAATCACAGTGACACGCATTTGCAGCGTCTGGAGAAAAAAGGAGTCGAGACCCATCTGTTATGTAAAGGCGAACTTCGTAATGCTTCGTAATGCAGATGGCAACGACGACAGCGCTGCGTGGCGTGTGGACTGTAGTGGTGCGGTGTGGCGCCTTGTGCTTCGCATTTGCTGCAGCCCTGGCGTTGAGGGACAGGATAACAAGTTGGAGACGAGAGAGGGTGCGGTGTGATCATGTCTGAGAGGTGCATTCGGGCAAGTGACATGTCTTGAACCTAAGGTGCCGCCGGAACTGCGCTTTACAGGTAGGTACAAACGCGCACACACACACACGCAGATTGGATAATCCAGCGGAGATGCGTCTACCGGAGTTGAGGAAATCGAGACATGTCTTGCTGAGGCTCGAACGAATCTGTCTTACTGCCAGTTGGCTGCAGAAGGTGGTCGGAATGCGAAAGGACGATGAGAGACAAAACCCAAAATTAGAAAGAAACTGTCCATAGTCTGGCGCGCGCCTGGAGGTGACGAAGAAACCGTTGTCAGGGTAAGGTACCTTACCTTCGGTAGGTAGCCAAGAGTCGGAGGCTGGTGCCGCTGGAAAGATGCATATGTTGGTCATATTTGGACCAGACGTCACGGATTTTGTCTCCTTCTACATATTGTTGGCTCAGTACATGGCAGTGACCGTAGGTACTAGTAAGTATTTGCATCGATGCCTACCCTAAAAGCCGTTTCCAAACTGGGCTGATTGTTGGGCATGGTTGCTAGTGTACATGGACCACAGTCTTTGCAATGCATCAATCAGAGCTTCTCCAATTGCTGGGGGGCAACGGGGGAGGGACCAAGTTCTGTTGCGAGATTCATCTCGAATCACCCCTCTTCTTCGCATAAGGTGAACGATGCCAGTTTGGCGCGATTATGAGATACTGAAGTATGCAGACTACCTTACCTTAGCTGTGCCCCTCATTCGAACGTCCCCTCCACTTGTCCCATGTCACGTCGTGACATTGGGCTTCTCAAGGAATTCCAGGATGTTTCACCCAATCAGGGTTGTGAGGAGGGACGCGCGATTGGTACGGAAGTAAGGTGCTGCAGTATGGGGCACGGGAAGAGGTGCCAGGGGGTGCCCCTGGGAAAGCCTCAGATGCATCGCAGGGAGGAGTACCTAGATATTATGAAAGAACCTTTGGCTGAAGAAGAAAAGGATTGTGGCCGGGGGAAAGCGGGCAGCAGGACAAGGTGACCTTACCCTGGTTAGTATTTCTATAGTGTACATACATTACTTCAACACTAAGGTACTATAAGTATCCGTATCAGGACTCGGCCAGGGAGGCCCAAGACAAGCTGGACGGGCACTAGCAACCGCCTGGAAGTACAGTATCGGGTCCCAAATGCCTCTTGGCCGTTAAGGTAAGGTACTAAAAATGGGCGGCATTGTGCGTCAACAAGCAAACTCCATCGTTACTGCGTAGTGCTTCGCCGAAATGACGTTTGGTGGAAGTGCGTAACACCCTAGGTCTAATCGGGCATTTGGCGGAACTGTTGATGATTGAAGACTCGAATCATCTTCCTGAGTATTTGATATACCTTATGCAGCACTACGTCTATACTAAGGTACCTTGGTACACAACTCGCTAAGGGCAAAAGAACACAGGACTTTCCTTCTTTCTTACCTAGCTCCGACTGTTCGACTGCAAAGGCCAGGAGGTGGAGGGGTACAAAGGACGATACTGTTCGACACATGGACATGGCAGGGGACTCGCCTTGCCGATGGGCATGTCTTCATTGTCTTGCCCTACGCCGTGTGCCTGGTCAACAGTAGAAGTAACCACTCCCTTAAGGTAAGCCAAGGAGGGTGACGGAACGTGAAGGGTGGGAATCTGAAATGCGGGCGGATACCCTCCCCCTGACCCCCTCCACTGACCTATCCTACCTATCTGGGAGACGTACAGTAGCGCGGCGTAGTCTGATCGTCTGTATGGCAGGATATGCCGTTCATCGAGCCTGAGCTTCTGGAGGGGAAGAAGGAGGTCTGAATGTGCGAGAGAAATGAGGGAAGTTGGAAAGTCAAGCCGAGACACAGGAAGTGAGCCTGGAACCTAAGTTCACTTGGGGCTAACCAAGGCACGTTACCTGTCGAAGTCAAGGTGGGATGGGAGGAGGGGCCAGGTACAGTCACTACCTCCATGACGAGGACGAGGGAACGACAGAGGAGGTTCCAGAGCAAGATACCTTAAGGTAAGGTAGGCACCTACCTCACTTCGACTACCCAATGTACCTTAGTAAGTTAGGTAGGTCGGATGGAACATTGGAGAAAGTACATGGATACAACTACAAGTACTCAATCCACAATTGGATTGCTAAATAAAAATCAGCGCCCCGGGAGACGGGTTCCCAGTATCCATCCCTCTTTGCAAGTTCCATTGCCGTCATCCTACTTTGTTTGACTCCTGGCTGTCCGCCCGCCCGCCCGTCCGCCCACCCACCCATACAGGCGCAGGCGCAGGGCTTGCATCGACGTCCGCACCGTAGTCCTACGGGCGAATTGAATTACACTGCGCCCCTCTGATTCCGGAGGTGGACTGGGTCCCATGTCCCCCTCTCTAGTGTAGACGACTTTTCCCTCCTCGACCTCCCTCCGTCCAATATTGCTTAGGTCTCCGTCCCATTCCATTCCTTACCTATATTCAGCCACCTACCTATCGGTATGCCTACACGCGACTCCCAGATTCCGTTGGCCCTAACGTTGCACACGAGACATTAGGCCGGGTCTGAGTGAGATTGCAAACAAGGTGAGAGACGTCTGCCCCTATCATGCCTCATTCGTTTCCCCGCTTGGTGCCTGGGCCGTGAAGTCACTTGGCAACGGGGAGACAAGGCCTAAATCAGACCAACGGCGGTAAGACAGGATGGATAGGCGAGGATAACGACTATGGTCCCTCACCCTCACCCTGCAACGGAGAGAGCACAAGGCAAGGCAAGGCAAGGCATGGCAGGCATGTCGTCTCCAAGCTCCATCCATCATCAAATCGACGCCCACAGGGGCAGAGTCACTTGTCCCCAAGCCCCGGGGCAGTGAAGGAGATGGAGATTGAAATGGCAACGGCAGCTTGGGTAGGGAACAGGGGAAAAAGGCTCTGGCTACCTATGGATGGAAGACAGAGAAGAAAATAAGAAGCCCACTAATTCTACTTAACAGTGGAAAACCCCCCCGAACCACGGGAAGCGGAAGGCGAAGAAGTCCCTTTTCAACAGAACGAAAGATCAAGCGACCCATATCCAACCTTATCTTGCACTCGAACTCGAGGTCAAACATCGCAAACACAGCGGAACAACGACACACTTTTTTAGTTGGTTGTGCACGCCTGCTACCACTATCATTACCACTACTACTACTACTTACTACGACTACTACCACAACCACCCACCCACCGCCTCAGATTCCGTCTTTCTTATTTCCTGCCTCTCACACATGGGTGCCCGCCTTGCATAATAAATACTCTCGATACTTACCGACCACGCCAACACACGACACCACCTCGCATCCTGCGGGACTCGGCGGCGCATGCACACCCTCAGACACACTGTATCGCCAATCCTTTCCGCGTCTTCTTGCCAAAGAGGCGACCTCTGGCGCATGCTGTGGACGGACGGGGACTTGCTGGACCTCTCACCCCCAAACATCGGTCTTTCTTGATTGTGTGTCCAGGGTTCACCCCCTTTCAACGTTGCAGGACAGCACAGTCTCTTCCTGTCTATGCTAGACTGAAGTAACGCAACAGGCGACTCACAGGCCCTGCCTGCAATTAGCTCTACTACAGTACTCCCACTTGCTGTTAAGGCTGGGAACTCCTGGTTTTCCTGTGGCTTTGGACTTTACGTGGGAAACGAGAAATACTACCAAGATCCTGGGCCTGGACGATTTACTCCTTTATTACTCCGTACATCCCATCCCGCCAGATCGCTGTTCCTCCCGCTCCCGCCCGCCGTCGAAGACCAACCCGACCGCAGCGACAGAACGAACCAGCCAGTCAGCAAGCCAGCCCAAAGGTGCCTCTCACCTCACCTCGCCTCACCTCAACTCACCTCAACTCACAGCGAATCGCATCACTTTTCGTTTCGTCCGGCCTTGCACGTCACCACATCACCTTGCAGCTGACCCAAAATTCGACCTAAAACGCGACCTCGATCTGGAGTTTTGACCGCAATCTCGTCGTACCTGGATTTCTTTCCACCCCCTGCACAAATATTTTGTCTTCCTCGCGAACTGCTCTCTTCGCCGACTCGGGGCTTCATTGAAGGGACTCAGCCTCGTCGCCGCGCTTGAATTGTCGACTCATATCATCCGAGGAATTTATTCGATACACTCACGCCAAGATATTTCGACGAGGCCGCTTTCAACGGTTCAACCCCAACCCAGCCCAGCCCAGCCCGACCCGACCAACGGGTCTCGCCTCCTGCGACGCTGCTCGTCGTTTCGCAACCTATCGGCTCTGACCAATCTACCCACGAAGGCGGAGGGGGAAAGGCGAATACCGCAGCACCGGACTCTGTCTGTACGACCTCTCCAACTCGTCGTGCAACCGCGCAGCCGTGCAACCTTCCCACAGTATTCCACCTGGAACCAACTGGAAGAAGGCAGGCACCCCTTTCGATTTTCAGGTGGTGAGTCCATGGTGCGCTTTCTTTACCGTTGATTTGCATAACAACCTCCACTCTCAATTACACCCACCTCCATCATTGCAGATAAAGATCCGCCACACACGAGAAGAGACATGCACAAATTCGTAGGCGCATGCTGATTCATTCTTCTGTCGCGCTCTCCATGCCCATTGTTGGTCATGACTTCGGCCGTTGGTATGCAGGTACATGTGTCCAGGCCCACCAGGCCGCCCTTCTCTGCCAAATGTAAGAGCTACCTCACCTCAATCCATGGTATGCTCATGCTTCCGGTCAACCCCCACAAGGCGAGGACCATGCTGCAGAGAGCTTTATTCAGGGCCGCACTTCTCATGGCCGACTTGCTGGCGAGGCCATGAGTCGTCATTCTGCGCCAGTGACCTGAACGGATCTAAGGCTGGCGACTGAAGGACGGGCTTGTAAACATGCGCGCGCGCACACACACACACACACACATACAATTGTCATTCGGTCATCAATGCAAGTGCATTGCCAACCTCACGGCCAATGTTATGGTTGGTCGTAAAGACGTTGGGGCTGTTGGTTCTTGCGTTTACTGGCGTTGATGTGCTTGTGTGAGTGAGAGGGCGGCGTCAACAATCCTCGGGATACAAGAAGTGCCCAGGTGGTCGAAGTTGCTCAAGACTCCTCCACACAGGAACCATATTCACTTGCTCGCAGCCGCTCCTATCCCCCTTTTCTGATGGTCAGCCGTTACATCTGTTATGCGTTGTTCCCTCTGTCTGTTTCTCGAGACCATCACCCAGCCCGTCCTTGTTTGGGTCACATCCTAGTCTCCATAAAAAGTCGGTCGTGTTGGCGGTCGTTTTTCATGGATGACATCCAACCCATCGACTTGCAGCCGCCTTCGTTTTGCTGCGCCGTTACCATCGCTTCGTTCATTTTCCTATCATAACCACCGTCGCACATCCTTTAAATTGCCCGCTGTCTCGTTTTTTTTTCAGACACAAATCTCTTGCTTCATGTTTCAGACCTACCGGTGTCACCCTGCGCTCCAGTCTTTCGAACACGTCAGAAACTGAGTCGCACACTGCTAACTTGCGAAGCTCTTGTCATAACTCATCTACCGGCGGTTCGTTCCTATTCCCGCATGGGTTAAGGCTTGCCTCGATTGATTACAACGCTCTACCATCATCACTACTAACGCTCCACTGAGGCAGCAGCTATGGCTCAATACAAGTACGTGGTCTGCGTCCATTGAGATTCAGCCGCCATGCTCCCGATCTGATGAAACGCTGACTCCCTTGCGACAGTGGGAATCCCGACGATTCACCCAACTACGAACTGAACGGTCGCCTATACTGCGGGTATGGAAAGGGGAGATACCTGTTACCAATTGATGAGGTAAGATCGCACATTCTGTCTGCATTATCTGCAAGACTTCGAAAACTCATCAGCTGTATAGCCTGAAAAAGACAGACTCGACATCTTTCACCGACTCATCTTCCTTGCGAGAAATCAAGTGCTCTATGAGTCACCCCTCCCAGCAATACCTCGTGTTCTCGACATAGGAGCCGGTACTGGCATCTGGGCGATTGACGTCGCTGAGTAAGATGCCTATTTCTCACGCAGTATCTATTATAGCTATGGAGAGACTTACATTTGCTATTGTAGTATGCTTTGGGCCGCGGGTGACAAAGACCTACAGTCCAACATCCTTGGGCTTGACATTGCGCTCATTCAACCCGTTTCGTAAGTGCTACTGAACCATCAATACCCGTTTTCTATACTGAGTCGAGTTTCCAGAATTCCTCCCAGTGTCCAGTTCATCAGGGCCGATGTTGAAGCACCGTGGCCAGCGTGGCAGCAACCTTTCGACATGGTCCATATTCAGCTAATGCTCGGCTCAATACGAGACTGGCGAGATCTGTACCGCAAGTCTTTCAGGAATCTCAAACCTGGAGGCTACATTGAACATGTGGAGATCGAATGGAGATTCCGCAGCGAGAACAACACTCTTGAACCAACATCGGCTTTGGTAGAATGGGGTGAGACACTGTCGCGTGCGATGCGGACAGCTGGAATGCCGGTAGACGTCTTTGATGCCAAAGCCGAGCTTGAGGCTGCAGGTTTCACCCACGTTCAGCAGAAGGTCATCCCGATGCCAATCAACCCGTGGCGCTGCATCCCGAGCGAAGACGAGATCGGTCAGTTCTTCAACGTTGGACTGACACACGGTTTAGAGGCCATGACACTTGCACCGTTTATGCGGTATGAACAATGGCCAAAGTCCCGAGTGGACGGCTTAATAGAAGCTATGATGCAGGAGATTGTGCGGTTGAGCTTCCACAGCTACTGTCAATTGTGAGTATTCCCATGCAGATTACCGCTATTACCATGACTCGGTTTTCGAACCGATGCTAACTGTCGCACGCAGGTTCGTCTGGACTGCACAGAAGCCTGCCCAATAATTTCTCATGAGGGCATGGCTCGATTGCCCGAGGAGGTCCAGATCAATCGCTGTTTTCTCCCTCAACATGAGGAAGCCGTCGGCTGCCACGGCGGCGGTCAGCTCTGTTTGGCAAATGTGCTATGGTCACACTTCCATCGCAAGCCCAAATGAGTCTGACAAGGGATGAGTCAATTCTCCGCGTTTGGCTTGTTGCGGGATGTCTCCTCTCAGTTGGACCACTAGCGAATATCTTTCTTGTGTATAATCAACTCAACTTCCCAGCCTCTCGTCTTCACTGCTCATCGTTCATGGGGCGTTCTGGTATGACGGCAAGCCGACACAAAACTTATGGGACTCTCTCTTTCTTAAAATGGCAACTATTGTGGCCATGGATGCGCAGATCGACTCTCACATCGTTCTTCACAAAGTTGCCAGGAGGGTACAATCTGTCGAGAAGACGGATGGCCACGTCAAGTAACTGGTGTTACACATCCGTCTCTTTCGCGGCAGGGCTTTTTTTTCTCGACATCTCAACATGCGTCACATCAGATCTTGTTTGTCAAAATTCGCTAGGGCAGATGATCGCTGTATCTGCCTCGATCTGGATTCGGTCGCCGTCCGCCAGTATATCCTGGACTGTCACAGCGGCGTACCACCGAGCACGCACCGAGATTCTCCCGCAAACATCGGTTATGGTGTGTTATGCCAAGCCATCCTCCCAAAACACCTTGCGGCCCGGCCAGCTCTGGGGACAACGAACCTGCCCTGTTTCCGCCTTTTTTTCTTTCTCGGCAGGCTTCGATTGAACCCGCCTTCGTTCAGACAGCTTCATACACCGCACCATCCTGTCCCTCTTAACGTTGGTGACAGTCAATCCAGGGAAACACGGGACTCTCGCACCACGTGGCTTGGAATGAGGACTTGGCTAGGATGCTCCTTTTTTTTCTCTCTCTTTTGCTCGATTCCCACTATTTCTGTTTTTTTTTTCCCCCGGTCATTTGGCTAAGGGCCCGTACTTTGGCTCAAAAATTTGGATGTACGCGCTCTTGATGGCCTTCAATTGGAGGCGCTTGATTCCTGCGCATTTTGTGTCCTGTTTTGTCAGCACATTTAGAGGACCTTGCGTCTAAGGCGTTGTTGGCCATGCATATGGAGGGTGGATAGAGGAGTAAGTAGCTGTTTGCTGTGGTGATTATTTCGTGCAGTCACACGGCGAGAAAAAATGGCATGTTTATTTGTTCGTCAGTCGGAACATGGGAATGCGCTTGGCCAGCTGATGATGGCCGCGTCGGGCTGGAACTCGCGGCCTCTGTTTATTTGGTTTGGCGTTTCTCGCGTCAAGAGTCGTGTAAATAGAGCCAGAAAATCGACCCGAATCACGGCCGCTGAAGCAGGGCCGCTTGAGACCACAGGTGACCGCGCAGCCCCAGCTCGTAACCCTCTTCGGCCATCCTTACTTCAAAACATCATCACAAGAACATCAACGCAAACCCAGACCACCTGCAGCAATGCCACCGTGTCGATGGATGTCAGGCATTCACCGGGCATTGAAGCATGTACATGAAGGCCGGTGGGTAGCATCGAAAACCGGCAGCACGCCTGGGAAGACTGGCTCACAACAACTCCAACAGGAGGGTTCCTTCGTCAATAATCTTGCTCTGTTCTTCGGTGGCATTCGCTCAGAAAATCCATTCGTACGTATCTTTCTTTTCCCACAGTTGTCAACTAGTCCAGCATCTCCACATCACCAAGCAGCCTACATTACTCCCGCATGTTCACCCGCATCCCACGACCCGTCCAAACCCTGTGTAAGGCGCCCCCCTTTATGTCGTTGGTTCTTCTATTGGTCATGCAACGCGATTGTTTGTATTGCAAATATCCCGCTAGTCCGTCTGGCAACGCCTGCTCGAGCAGAGATCGTCTCCTGATCGAGAGTGTCTCTGACAGCAGAGCTTGCGTCACCAATGAACGAACACACCCAGAAACCTGGGCAACAACAGTAGCCGAGCTGCATTAGTGTTGTTAAGCCCTTGTTCTCCTTGTTATCTTCTGTATTCCGCCATTGGAACGTTCTGCATTGTGTGAACGGGTCGTTCGAGGACGGATGCATGTTGGGCCTCGAACACATCACTAGACTCATGTACCTGCCGCATCGCCGCACTAAGAAAAACGGCTAAACAGTCCCAGATCCAGCCCCTCAGTCTGTTTGCTTGCTTTTATTTGTTGCATACGTAGGCTGTGACATTCGGTCACAAGTTTGACAACACTCCAGCGTTCCATCAAGGAGGCGGGGAGGGGGTAGGGGCCTACCACAAGGCTGACTGGCGACAACCGCTCAATTCCGCCTCCCCTTCTTTCCCGCGGATAACGAGCCCCGAGTCCCGCACGCTTCCCAATTGGAAGAACCGCAATGAATCCGTGGACAAATTCTGCCCCCTGTATCCTGCTTCTCTCCACCATGCCTGACATCCTCGGACCTTCCCTCCCCCCTTCCCCCCACCTCCATCACGTCGCTCCTCTCCCGTCCGGCCCGTTGGCCCCCTTTCCCCTACGTGACCGTAGCCCAACCGTCCATTCCACTAAATGCCACATTCCAGGGACACGGAACTCGAGTTCAGTGGACCGGGTAAAGCAGCATTGGGTTGTTTGCAGTTGCATGGCATGAGGAGTCGATTCTCACTTGCAAGGATCCCAATGCCACCATACTCCAAGCCCCGACCACATCTCTCTTTCGACCTGTGTTTCTCGGCCACCGTTGACTCAGGATGAATTTGTGGGCATGTTTCTTCTGCAGACAAAAAGCCAAGACACGCTGATTTGGTACTTTGTCCCGTACAAGATATTTTCCTCATGCATTTGCCGCAAACCCACCGTTCGAGGCTCTCTCTTCCTCTCGTATTCGCCTTGAGATGCAAGGCAGAATCTCAGCCGGCGGCCAAACGATGTCCGGAAAATCGGAGTACAGGAATTCCTGAGCTACGAGTGCCTGTTCATTTTAGTGAAGCCTTATCGAAAGAAGCCGGGAGGATTCATATCTAATCTCTGGGGGGAGGACGACACCGGAGTTGGGCTTCTTCGCCGAAGGTGCGGGTATGCCACTCGAAGGAAACCCGCCTTTCTTCCAAGTCCATCTGCACCGCCTTAGTGGGATAAGACCAACGCCTAACCATATGGAACTTCTGGAATTCTGCCTTTGTTGATACAGGGCTTTCAGAGACGTTTCCTACCGTGTGCTGTGAATATGCTGCCGCATCTGGCAACCGTATTAACCACCAATAACAAGTCTCAGATCATTGCCTGATTCCACCAGCAAATGCGAAGTTACAAATGCAACAACCTTGAGCTGGGACAACAGAGCACCGGCGACCAACGTAGTGATTCCATGCCCCCCTGCCCGAGGGCGGCAGGGACGACGCGCGGTCACCTGAAACTACGCGATATATCCAAATCACCAACCTGTCAGAACCGTAACCGGAGCATATTCCATGGCTGAGTGCCCACACCCAGGTCATCTTGCCCGATATGGACAGGATCTAGACCACAACCCGCCTTGCTGACCACCCCTTCCCTACTCTGAACCTGGTCCGAACCGTCCGCCGCACGCTCGTTGGCCCACAGACGAGATGCAGGTTTGCAGTTTGCCTAACCCGTCGCCATGAGAAATCCCGCCAGGATGGTAAAGGCCCACCCCGAGTGAGCTCGAGATGTCGGAGGCTGCTCGGTGACTGGTCAGCGAGCGCCACCGTGGAAGGGAGGGCAATGACGGGACATGGGGTGTAGTGAGGGGATATCCCCAAATACGGAGCCAACAAGAACAACAGGTATAGCAACAGGTACAAAGCCCCCATGATGCTCACGGTCCGTTGGTCGACTCCTTGCCGGGCCGTCTTCCTTGCTCCTTGCCACGAGGCAACCACCAACAGGGGTCGAGAACCCCTGGCTTCGAGATGTTTGTCTGTTGGTTCTACGTCGGTTTTTGGGACTTTGGGAAAGAATGCCTCACAAGCCCTGGTTGACGGACATACTCGAAGCTATAGCTCGATTCTAATGGGTTGCGATGGGCATGAGCCTTTCCCAAGGCAGTCGGCTCGATCAGGGGGGGTCACGGGATGGCATGTAGTTGATGAGGCGGCGTCAGGGACGTTGGACGAGGTACTGCGATGAAGCCCGGAACTCCGCTCCCCGGCCCTCGAGCATCTTTCCGGCGGGCTTACGGCACAGCTCGAGGTTGATCCTTGTTTACGTACGTTGGACCATGGACCCTAAATCGTTGGCTTTTTACTGAGAGGCGTATGCTGACCGCAAGATTGGGAAAAACCCAAGCACCTGGTTTCGTGCCTTAGGGATCGGATCACTGACGAAACCAGACGAAGAAAAGGGGGGGCCGGGGACTCAGAACTCCTGGGTTTCTCGGCTCCTCGGCCAATGAGTCGCCCTTGGTCCAGTGAAATCCTCAAGCGTCGATCGGCGCCCGTTGTTCAGGAAGGCGGAGGGCTCGGCCCAGGTGCTTGTGCAACCGCGAGCTTGAGTGGACGTCGGGTTGTCTCTCTATCCCCCCTTTGATGCGCGGCAGCATCCTGACATCATGTACGTTGCCAACTATATCCACGACCATAACCGTGAAAGTACTGTGCTAGGAGAACCCTTTCGGGACCGGGTTTGAATTAATCTCCGAGTTGGTGATGGTGCGGTTTTATATAGTTGGCTCGAAAGCAACAGACCTACTCTGATACGGAAATCAATTATCTTGAGCTAGGCAGTCAAAGAACCCTTCAGGCAGTATTACCGGCATTAGTCGTTGCCAGGGTCTGACGAGAAAGATGTCCACTACGTTACACCATGACTATTGCACCTAGAATAGCATCCGGAAGTAATACTTTATTCATTTTCCTGGACCTCTGGGAATCGTAGGAAATAATCTCCATGGACTTTTGTCACACCGCTAGCATCAAGTTATACTCCAGCTCAAGAAGAAATTTTAATCCCTTCCCCAGCAGCCGCCACGTAACGAAAACGATGAACGTAAAACACCACACACCACAATATCGCTGTTCCAAACATCATATGATCATCACTGCCGGAATTTTGACCAAGAAACAACGCGCTCCAGCTGCCAAAGACCCTGTCCGTCGTATGCGCCGTCCTGGCACCAACGAGCACGAGAAATCTTTCGGACCCGAATTCCAGTGCTGGCAACCCAGATCTTAGGGTCTGAATGAATGGCCGTCGCCGACATATGCTGCTGGGCGGTCTTATTGAACGACCAGATGTCCTCGTGAACGATCGTGATGCCTTGCGATATGACCAGAGACTTAACGAGAAGTTGATTGGAATATGGAGGACTGCTTTAGCACGATGATGATTTCATAGTTAAGTCTGCTTCTTTGAGTCTGCTCTCCAAACCTGCTTACTGTGCTATTGGTGTCTTTCGACCCGTTCGAAATCCGGGAAAGCAGATCTGGATTCTCGAGCGGGTAACTCATGCAATCGTAAGGACAGAGAACGGAGCTTTGCTAGGAATTAGAGCGCAGGAATACAGCAGAGGAATACCGACCGAATCCTCGATTATGCAGCTGTATTACATGAGAAAGTCACATGTTGGCCAATGAGTTGTATCCACCGCAGAGTCGTACCAGGAAAGGACCGTGGAGGTATGAATCAGATGTCATGAATCGTTATGCCCTAGGGCTCAAGGACCGTAGCGAATGGCAGCACCCCTATAGTGAGCTCTTGCATTATGCCTCGAACTTCCTACGATGCACCGAGTAGGTACGTCCACAAAACAGCCAAAGACAGCGGTCTCACTAAATGAAATCGCCAAACGCCGTGGAGGAGATCATGATTGGCCTCAAAAAGCTCTCTCTGGTTGCAAAGCAGTTCATTCTGCGTTGGCGTCGTACCCGAATCTCCGCGTCACTCGTACATAGACCTTCCCGCATCGAGGAACTGAGCTGGTCTCTCCGATGGTAAACAAGTTTCTCTGAGATATTGCGAGGCTCGCGGAACTTGAATCTACACAAACATGATGGCGTCTGTCGATCTGTCATACTCATTCCCCGGAACAATAATTCAGGCTCCGCACAAGCTAATGACTAGCCTTTCAGTGGCCAGCCATCATGGACGAATATTTAAGGAAGGTTCTGCTCAATGACTGTGTAAAGCGACTTGTTGCACACGTAATGTCCAGACAATTCTCCATCATCGAGAATATAGAAATGAATTTATACTATACATGGCCACTTCTCCCATGGCTGCTCCAAGTCTAGGTATGACGAACTACAATGCCCTTGTGGTTACCTGGTATATCAAATTAAAGCCCTTGCTCATGATGCCTCGACGCAGAACCGCAATTCTGGTACATTTTCGATTGATAATGAATACTTGGCAAACTGAGATTGAGAATCTTATTTCCTGGGCTTTCCGCATGATCTTACCGGTGCCATTGAGAAATCCGTTGCTAAACAAGTTGTTTTGGATATTCGTTCGCAGCCTGCGTCGAAAACTAAAGACTGGCGATGGGTGCGTCGAGTTTATACTCCGTTGGCGTATATATATGACACTAACCCTCCTCTCCAAGGGAACAATGGTAATACAGTCTGATTCAAATGGGCCAGAGTGCTTTTCTCGGCTGTTTGCTCAGCTTCACTACAGGCATAGAGGGACGGGTCTAATGCCTTAGTCTACGGAGCCGCGGATATTCAGAACTGAAGAGGGCTGTCACTGGAGAATCAACCAGAAAGCCGCGATTACAAGTGACGGCTGTGTTGAAAGACAGTGTTCTCCGAATAATTATAGGGTCGTGCATGTGATCCAGGTAGCGTACTACAGCTTGCACATTTTCTCCATGCCTTCTGGAGACCATGAGCGTAGAGGTTGACGGCTCTGTTGGATTACTAGAAGATCCCAAGCAGCTCTTTCACTCTTGCTGTGCCAACCTTGAAGTGTCCTTATTTCACCGCAGAAGAGAGCAGTTGACAAGGTTTCCTGATATTTACCTGCAGGAGGCAGGTTCCGCAGCTTGGGTGGCTGCGTTCGACGTGTGATGTACATAGTCTACATAAGGAAAATAAAAAAATTGTCTGTTGAGAACGTCCGAAGGAACCGGATCCAAGGTCCCAACGAAGCCATGTCTCGTCCCGCGTTCCCAAGATGCCTGCTCCCTCACAAAGAGAGCGTGGCATCTGGGCGCATGAACCTCCTCCACGGGTCATTGAGCGTTCATGCCTGTTTGGTTCCATAACACCCCCTAGCCCCGGTGTCTATATCCCGATACCACCAGTTCCGCTCTTTAGATGCAGTTGAATTAATTTAGAGAAACACAACTTCTCCGTCCCTTTCTTTTACACAGAATCGTTTTCGAGAATGGGCGAATTGCGACGGTTGCTCTTCGTCTAGTGGTGGGCGGCGTGGGTCTCGCCGTGGTAGCCGACGATCTTGAAGCGACCAATCATCTCGCCGACGGTGAAGAAGCCAAGGCACTCGGCGGCAACAACGGCGCCGGTCGCAACGGTGGCAGTGTTGATGCGCGAAGCGAGTGTGGAGGGCTTAGCAGCAGCGGAGCTGGCGGTCGCCTGGGCGGAGCTCAGGAGGGCGTTGGGGTTCTTGACGGACTTCAGTGCAGTCTGGAAGTAGGACTGGAAGGTGGAGACAGAGCTACGGATGATAGTTAGACATCAGAGAAGCTAGATGTCATGGGAACGTAAGGCTTACGGGGGAGCCATCTTCTGACCGTGGAAGACAATCTTGGAGAGCTCGAGGCCGACGCGGGAGTAGTACACGACCCACGGGACTTGTCCTATATGCGAAATTGCGTCAGCAGTTGAGCCTCTCTAAACCGGCGGAATACGCTTCGGGGTTCCATGTCCCCGCTCTTTGCTTGTGCGCTCCTTGAAATCACGTACTCTCGATGAAGTTGATAACCTTGCCGGTGCGGCCGCCGGCCTTGCCGAGGGCGTTGACGGCACCAGAGATGGCGGGACCAGCAGCGCTCGCAGCGCGACTCAAGCCCTGAGCAGCCTTGGCAGAGAACTCGCTGGCCTTAGCAGTGGCATCCTTCGCGGCGTCGGCGGCCCTCTTCGTGGCATCAGCGGCCTTTTGGGTGTTGGTGGACTCGCAGCGGATGGCGACGCGGGAAGGGAGAGTGCGGGCGGTAGTCCGCATCAGCGGACGGGCGAGAGCTGAAGACATTTTGGAAATCGGAGGGGGTCTGGGAGAAAAACCGGTGGATCTGGATCTCGGGACGGAATGGATCGAATTGAACGGCTCCGGGGGCGAAGGGGGAGCTTCGTTGGCGGCCAATTGATGGAGGAGGGGGTTGGTTGGTGATTGTGATTTTTGCGTGAGGAAAAAAAGAGCTCTGTCTGTCTCTTCCTCCGACCTCTCGGAAGATTTCGCTTGTGCTGTTGTTGCGAGCCGGATAGATGGCCCGTGCACACTATTTGGCGCTGGCAAGGGAAAAGGCAGGAGCGCCCGGCCGGCCCAACGGGCTATGCCGCTTTGAGGCAGGGTGTGGAGTCTATCTATCTGGTATGATCAATGGCAAAAGGCACTAGAAGTGGAAGGTGGAAGTTGCACAGGGAGATAACCTGGACGGGCAGGCACTGGGGGAAAGGAGCATGGGGACTTTGAAGATGATGCACCTGCTAGAAGATGAATCCTTGTGATTGTCATGTTGCTTCCTTTTCTCGCCAACATCCTCCAGTTCTTCAACAGTTTCTGCTTTCCACACCCACACAGCCACGCTCCAGAGCAATCTCATCACCGAAAAATGGCCGCCAATGTACACCAACAACATGATACCGTTCCACCTCACAACTACCACTACAATTTAAACTGTGAATCGTCGTGGAATTGCCTCTATGATATTCAAATAACCAACCAGTACACCAAATCGCCAATACCGCAATATTATGCCCAAAACACCAACCACTTGTCCGCCATTTAGTCCAAGCTCTGGATCATAACCTTGATGGCACCCGTCTTGGGGTCTCTAGCCACCTCGAAAGCATCGAGGGCGTTCTCCAACTTGAACTTGTGGGTGACCAGCTTGCTGAGGTCGATGACGTTGTTCTCGACCAAGCGGATGGCTCGCGGCCAGGTGTTGCAGTAGCGGTACTGCAGTTGGATATCGACCTCACGGACACTGGCACGCATGAAAGGGATGTTGATCTCATTGCGTCCAACGCCGATGATGAAGACCTTTCCACCGAACTTGCAAGACCAGATAGCTGAGGCGATGCTGCTCTCGACACCGGTGCATTCCATCGCTACAGCGGGCTCAACACCTCCGAAGGATTCGATAATGCGCTTGGCCTCCTCCTCGGCGGTGCCCCGTCCAACCTTATGGGTGATGACGGAGGGAACCAGCTCCTTCGCGAAAGCCAGACGGCCGTCATCGATGTCAGTGACAACAAGTGGGCAGGCACCGGCAGCCTTGGCGCAGAGGAGAGTGATCAGACCAATGGGTCCGGCACCGCAGACGAGGACCGGATCGCCAAGACGAATACCGGCACGCTGCATACCGGCGAGAGCGACACTCAGAGGCTCCAACATCGCACCGTTTTCATACGACATGTTACCTATCTTGTGACACCACACGGCCGGGTGGTTGACGTATCGCCGCAGAAGGCCCGGGACCGGCGGGGTGGACAGGAACTCGACCTTCTCGCAACCATTGTAGCGACCAGTCAAGCAAGGCTCGCATTCGTTGCAAATAACGTTCGGCTCGACGGCAACTCGGTCGCCGGGCTTGAGGTGGGTGACACTGGGGTGGACGGCGATAATCTCACCCGCGGACTCGTGGCCGAGAATGTGGTCGCCATCGACAATCATGGGTCCGATGCATCCGTGCTTCCAGAAATGAACGTCGGACCTGTGTACCTGTCAATCCTTTATTGTTCCCACTAATGGACGGCTCTGGCTCCTGCCAAAGCCAAAGTTGCTTACCCGCAGATGCCGGTGCTTCGGATAGCAATGGTGACCTCGCCGTGCTGCAGTCCCTCTCCAGTCTGTACAGCTTCCAGTTTCGGCTCGGCATCGTTGATCCAGAGGTCATGTGCGGGGTTGGTGAAAACGCCAATGTTCGCCTTGGAGGGCTTGACGGCGCCAACGGACGCGGGGGGTTCAAGAGCTGAGGGAGACATTGTCTACGTGTGTGCGCTCAAGTAGCGCTCTGTCAGATCTATTCAAAAGGGTTCTTTGCCACAGAACGGGACGACTGGTGGCAGCGAAAGATGGGAGAGTGAATGAGGGACTGAACGAAGCAGAGCAGAGCAGGGCAGGGCAGGGCAGGGCGAAGCAAAGCTCGAATCTCGTGTCTGGTCTATGGCGGCGGCTAGACTCGACTGGATATATACCTTCACAGGATCTGCGGTCAGTGGTCGGCCAGCAACGAGGAAGTTCTCCGGGCCCCTCGATGTTTCAACGCAGCCCCTCCTCTCGAGGGGTCGAGGCGAATAGTTAACCCCAGTTCCCCACGTCGCAACGTCACGCAGGGTCGAAGCTTGTTGGCAGGGGGTGGGGCGCTGCCGCAATGTGGGAATGTTCGGTCGCTGTAAGACCGATTTTTTCTCTTTGCGACTTCCCGCTCCAATCACGATGCCGATCTTCATCCGACAACGACCTTTCCCCCGCGACACGATGTTTTCGAATCGCCCAGCGACGCCTAGCAAGACTATTTTTCTCACCCATCGACGCCGCCAGCTCGCGCGCATTGCAGGTCCAGGCGGTCCGGGAGGGGCATCGCTCTGACCACTCGTCTCGCGGGGATTTTTCTGATTGCGTTCACGTGGTGTGCAAACCAGGGACTTCGTTGGGGGTTCTGATTTTTCCCCTACTTCGGCTCCTTACATCTTCGCTTGCTGTTGTTGAGGGAGGGGGAAGCGCATCTCGCTCCACGAATCGCGAGGGTGCCCCACGCAAGATCCCTTGGCTGCCTTAGACGCCACCAATCTCGAGAAACTCCATGGTTAGTCTTGGCCAAACAAAGGCGATTTCTGGAAGCCGGCTCCAAGATGCTCGCCGTTCACCCTTTCCCAAGGTGAAATTCGAGATCGCTGCATGCGACGGCTTAGCTCGGTCGTCGACCTAACTTTTTGATATGCGCCTGCATGGATGTGCCTGTGCCTGTCTCATCCGCCAACAAGCGCATCTGGAACCTAATTATACGCTGAAAATTCGCTGCAGCCTGCAGCATGCGTCCGAGTTATGTCGGGCGATAGCCGCGCCGACGTCCATTCCTTCCTGATGGAGTGCCACAAGCGCTGCGGGATTTCTTATCTACAGATACTTGGGTTTCACTGTTGACGCCTGAATGATTGTCGCCTTCGGTCTTTCACCAACTTACATAACGCCTAATCAACCCAACCTCTTCTCTTCTTTACCGCAATCGGGGAAAGGGCCAAGCTATACCCGCACGCAACTTTGGGCTAGAATATCCGAGGAGACTCGCACTTGTCCCGCGTTTTATTATTATTTTTATCTTCCTTTCATTGATCATGCGCCGAGACTTGGTCTTCGGCCCGCCGGGCGATGAATGGCGCTACGACAAGTCGTCACGAACCTATGATCTCACCCGGGGCCGTTCGCCGGTTTGGACGGTCGGCACCTCCCAGGGCCCCACGGAGACCTTCGTATCCGTGTCCCCCCACAGCACGGCGCTTGTGATTGTCGACATGCAGAATTTCTTCCTGCACCCAAGCTGTCGAGACCATCCCGCCGGTGTGGCCGCGGCGGAGAAGACCGAGACCGTCGTCGAGAAATGCCGCGAATTAGGCGTCCAGGTATGCCCATCATTTCCCCGCCAGTCGGAACTCGAGGCCGTGGCCCTGCGCAGCCGGCAGGCATTGCCGTATCCTCGGTGGAAAAGCAGGTAGAGAGGGCCAGTAGAAGCTGACGGGTTACAAACCCGCCGCCGCCGCCAGGCCGGCAAGAGAGTAAAAAACAGGGGGTGGTGGTGCCGTGGTAACGTTGATTGATGAGTGAAACAACGCAGGTCATCTGGTTAAATTGGGGTCTGACCGACCAAGACCTCGCCGTGATGCCCGCCAGCGTCCAGCGCGGCTTCTCGCGATCTCTCATCCACGGCGGCGCCGCCGCTTCGGGCGACGACAAGGTCCTCCGCCTCGGTCTCGGCGCGGATCTCGGTGACGGCAAGGGCCGTTGCCTGGTCAAGGGAAGCTGGAACGCCGACATCTACGAGCCGCTGAAGAGGTGCGCCCGCCCCGGGGACGTGCACTGCGACAAAAACAGGATGTCCGGCATGTGGAGCCCGGAGCAGCCGCTCCGGAAGTATCTGGATGGGGCCGCCGGGAAGGAGAAGCGGACGCTGCTCTTCGCCGGGGTTAACACGGATCAATGCGTCCTGGGAACCCTCACCGACGCTTACAACGGCGGATGGGACTGCGTCATGATCGAGGACTGCTGCGGGACTAAGACGCCCGGGGCGCCGGAAGTGTGTCTTCACAATGTCGCCGTGAGTCAAACCTCAAATCTTCTCTCCGATTCATGATACGTGGTGAACGTGACTGTTCGCTACGAGTCTGTCGTGGGACGTCCTGGCTCATTCGGCCGTGTCCGCAGGGCTCATACGGTTTTGTCACAAACAGCGAGACGTTTCTTGCAGGTACCAGCTCGTGAAGAGGGCGCAGGCGCAGGCGACAGCCCCGCTGTTTACGATGTCGAAGTGATTTGCCCGCGTCAAATGTACCAAACCCACGAGTATACGTGATGTGAGGTATTGAGATGGAAGTGGCAGTTCTGGGAATCCGAAAGAGTAAGACCGGGACGCTTATCTTTCACAAAAGCCGCATGCGGTCTCGATACGAGACGGCGGCCAATGGGAGCCGCGTAGATGATGGAATGTATCTGAGAGACGGGCAGAAAAGCTCCAGTCAATGCCATCAATGCATTGGCGAGTGTATACATGGGTCAGAAATCATTCTTCCCCGTCGTTTCGAGCATGGCCATGAGTAAGTGCGCGGGCAGGATGCCTCCCTCTAAGCTTTTGGAGCATGCCACCGAGGCTCGCTTTTGTGTACCTCTCACGATGCGCACTTTTGGGCACAAACACGCTCGGGGTTTTTTTTCTCCCCCCAAGAATTTGGAATGTGTGGTTATTGGATTCGACGACCCGTCCAAGACCGTTCAGCCAAACCTAAGTACACATTCTTCTCTGCTCTACAGGCGGTGCCAAAAGATGCGGAGGCGTGCGTTACGGGCTGATCTTTAGTGCCTGATCCTATCATGAATACGAGGGCAAAAAGAGGCCTGCATCACTACGCTCGAAGAAAAAGGTAGAGAAAAAAGCAAGGAGGAAACTCTCCGATTGTGCAACGCCGTGTTGCGCCCCTCCCCAAACACCGAGTTGGTAAGATCCTGGTTGAACGCCGAAAGATGCATTTGTGTGTGTGTGCGTGTGTGTGCGTGTGTGTGCGTGTGTAGGATCATCGAGAGATGAAAGACGTATTGTGTGACCGTTTCGTCATTATGGCCAGCATGGCTCTTACTGTTGCAAATTGAATCCGAGGTTCAGGTCTCTGGATGTGATTTCATCCGCTGATGATGTTGACGTCGCCTTTGCAGATACCGTATGTGCAGCAAATCTCAGGGCTGGCCTGGTTGTTGAGGATCAGATCGCGCTTGAACTGGAAGAGAAGTTAGAAAATTCGGGTTCCGTCAATTGTAAAACCGTCCAAGGAGACTGACATCCGGGCATGGCAATGGTCTGGCCTGGACCATGGCGCTGAGAGAGAAAACGGTGGCGGCTGCAGAGACGATGGCGTACAGCTTCATGTTTGCTGGGAAGGTGTGTTTGATATCAAGTCGATAGTGAGTGTGCGGCGGAGGAAAATTAAGGTCCAAAGATCTAACGAGGCGGCTGATATAATTATAGCTGTGGAATGTTTGTTGTGTTGCGAGATGGCGACAGGCGATGGGACGGGAGACCGAAAGCGAGTGAAGAGGCGTTGAGGAAACCGCCAAGAGTCTTATATGTTTAAGCCCACAAACACGCCCCAGGTCGCCGATGGAATGTTGTGATGGGGAAAACGAGCCGGGTGATGGCACGGCGGGAAAAGGCTGGTCTTTTAATAACACGGGCAAACAATGTACGTGAGATGCGTGGTGCTCTGACAGCGAAGCCTGGCGGGAACCATGGGGGACGGGGTTAGTCCGCGCCACACCTCGCAGCTTAATTGCTCCGTAGGTATGGATACACCTTAGTCGACGCCCATCTCCCCCTCTCCGGCAAAGCGATCGATCAGCTTGGGTTAGTTTCGTGGACGTTAGACCTCGAGGTTCCGGAAGGAAACAATAGACTAGAGCAAGGGATGATGGGTGTTTATTGCGCGCATGTGTGTGATTGTGTGTGCTTCGAGGCTACCCTCGAATCTCAAATTTCGTCAATTCTAACGTGCGTTACTGAGACACGGCAGCTTCTTCCTGTTGGACGGGGGCCGTTATCGTCCATGACAGCTGCTACTGCTGATGTCGTGCTCGCGGGAGCAGACATGTACCTCGTTCTACGGGCAAAGATAGACCGGGGTACTCGCGAATGCCAAGCCGCTGATGATCTACCTATCGTGGGACTAGGAGACGTCGGGCGAGGAGGGAGGCGGATAACGATTCAGCCATCCGGCGACATTATCTGCTCGAAGCGAGACCCCAAGTAAAGGGAGACATTGTGCCTCGGACTATCAGGATGAGGCACGACCGACTAGGGTCGTCTGCGGCTTAGCGCTGTTTTGGTGGGGAGAGCGTAGGCCACGAAAGACTGTGACGAGGAAATGAGGCGCGGCAGAGCCGACCAAGGCGTTGGGAATGGTAAGACAGGAATAGAAGCTGTGGCTGACAGTAAGAGAAGTCGTAAGCTTTTGGCGGGCACATGTTGATCGAGTCGTGGTGGAGGTCAAGCTTGATGATTGATGACGGAGCTGAGTTCAGCCCTACTGCAGAAATATAAAAAGAGAATCGCCTCTGGGTTTGTTTGTTTTGTTGCTTTGCGTTAGAGCGAGTGAGTAGTCTTGCAGCATGTGCTAAACATCAGACGACTGAAATACATGACATGAGTCGTGGCTTTCGTCCGATTTTTTATTTTTTTTTAGATTGCGTCTTAGATGGGACGAGGGGCCGCGCTCGTGGTTTCGGTGCTCAGCAAAGAGTTAGCAGACTCTTTTCCTCGTGTTCGTGAGCTTTGAGTCTGATCTTCGATCCAAAATCAGCACGTCGCCGGATGTGAAGGTTTGCGCTCTCTCGACAATCTGCTGTGAGCCTATATCGTGTCGAGTCCATGCAACAGGCCGGCCGCAAACGGCTTCGTCCAACGTGTTGAGCAATGGTAAGCAACGTTGCCTTGAGGGGCCGAGGCACTAGCAGCTGGCGTCGGTGCATGGAGACTTCGTACGAATCAGTGCGCGGAAGCTCGAACTGATGACTCTCAATTTGCTTCTGACTGTCCAGAGAGTTGGAAGGGAGCATGATGGTGTCGGGCAAACATAACGAGTCTTACTTCCCTGCGTGGATGGAGTTTCAGGACGAAGATGGAGCGGCGAGCGGGCGGAAGGACGGCAGGTCTAGACTTGACTTGGCTCCCGACAGGATCTCACTTGGAGATCTGCCCGGCTGCTGTCAAGCAGGCGACACCGGCGCTGGTGTTTCCCTCCGCTGTAACATTGCCAGCGATCATGCCGTGTTCCGTGTGCGATGTGCGGCTGTACTACTGATTGGGGTCGTTGAGAAGTCCAGTATGCCTGCGAGATATGGCGCAGGTGCAGTTGGACTTCGATCAGTCGAATGCCTGTTAGTGGGATTGCAATTGCGTCTTGTGTTCGCCGTAGGGCGCCGGGCAAAGAGCCCCCTTGCCGTTGAGTCGTGGAAACCTGTATATGGAGCCGCAGCCAGGGAGCGTGGCGGATAGAAAGGAAGAAGAAAAACGAGACAAGATGCCAGGTGATTCCATTTGTTGATCAGGGCTTGAATATTGAACGCTCGTGCTCCGAGCTTAGGCCATTCGAGGATTTCCGGAGTGGGGTGAATCGTGGCAGACGGGAGCGGGAGCCGCATTCTTCTTGAAGGCTTCCATTGCTCGTAACGCAAGTCTCAGTGTCATTGGCGATGACAAGAGTCGTCGTCAGCCAGGCCGCTAGAGGAATGTGTAGCAATCTTGGCTTTCGACTTTCGACGACCAAGCCCAACCCCCAGAACTCGTGAGGAATATCGTCCGATTTATCGATCTCACGACAGGGAACTGGGAGAAAAATCCACAAAGACCAAGGTTCTCCAAGATATTGATGTGAAGCAAATAATCGTGTTGGCCACGGGATGACATGTTCACGTATAAACACACATATGATGCAGGAGTGGTCGAGGTAAGGGGCTCCCAGATCTAAAATGCGGAAGGAACAGACTGACCTTCCGCACCGCCACAAGGAACTACTTCAGTAAGGTATCATTTGCGGCTGGTGGCTGACAGCACAACTTCTGTGCTAAGGTAATTAACCCCGCTTGCTCCAGCTTTACGGGCGCGAACCCTGACATGGAAGCCGTGGGTGAATGGATGTCTTGCCCTTTCCAAAAGCCTCTCCTCTTATTCAGATTTGCGGCGGTTTCCTATCACCAATACTTCAGTAAAGCAAGTTGGATTGATTGAAGCCTCGACTAAGTGGACGAAGCTCCGATTCCTAGTTTGGATCAGGTCTTTCTCTCTTGGCATCCCAACCCTTCATTGATTGCTTTCCGCTGCAGGACGGAAGCAAAATGATCACCAATCTTGCTCTCCATGCGCTCGGCATCACGGCAGGCCGTCGTCCCCATTGTGTGGGAACCCTGTTCTGTGCCCATCCAATCGCGAACCGCTTATTTCCCTATCTAATCGCGAAGAACCATCCATGAAGATAAGGAAGACTTCCATCGACTCCTCGACCTTACGTACATTCTCTCTCCCGCCTCCCGCGTCGCAGAACTCACGGACTTGGCCGCATGCTTTTGTGGGCAATCCCGCCTTATCTACTGCATCGTTCTCTTGGCTCCGTGGAGGAGAAGTTGAGGTAGTCGTGCGTGATCGAGCGAGCATCCAGAACGAGGTCCCCCGACGAAGCCATCGTCAACCCACGCAGCCGTGGGCTGTGCAGAAAACTTGCCCGGAGTTCAGACGAGATCTGCTCAGTTCCGCAAGTGTCGCCTGACGGCCTCCATTTTCACCAATTTTTTTTTTCTCTGCTTCAAAATTCGCCATTGGACGAAACCAACCCGGGAATCCCGAATTCGCTTCACTCGACTTCCAGACTCCAGTGCGGCCCCCCTCTACCGGACCTATTCCAATGCCAGACCACTCGCAAGTGCCGGCTTACTTCCGAGCCACACCAAAGTCTCCGCTGGTCAGGGACGCGTTGGTGGAGAATTGTCGACGATTCTTCAATGCCGTGGTCTCTTATCTTTGATCGCTCCATTCGCTCCCCGACCAAGGTTTCGCGTCAGAACGAGCTGCACATCTCGAGCCCGGAAATCTGGGTACTGGACATCCCGTAGAATTCGCGCGCGTTGCCTCTCGCCCTGATAAGGGCTCCTCCACTTTCCGTCGCTGCTTGTGCGAATATTACTGCTCTGCTCGCCACCATGTAAACTTCCCTTCGCCCAATGTTCGCAGACCTCTTCTTCCCCTCACCGCGTGGCAGTGCCTCCAAAGTCATATCTGCGTGTGCCAGTCGCTGCCTCGCGCCATTGACGACAGGTCCAATTCTCATCCTGCAGACCGTTCTCAACAAAGATATGAACTTCCGGTGACGACTTATACCACTTCAAGGACCAACAAGACGAGAACCTCCCGACTCGGAAGATGGCGATATTCGAGACCAAAAGCGACGTCGAGTCGAATGGGGAAGAAAAGGATGTCGCCCGTGGCTACGTGGGGGCAGATGGTGTTCATCAAGAAGACTTCGCGGCGGGAACCAGTACCTATGCGAGGCTCCAGAGGTTGGCAGGCAAGTTCGGCGTGGAGCAGCGAGGCATTGAGAGAGTTCCGGAAGATGAGCGCGTAGATGATGCGGTTGCCAATGTCGGAACACTGGTAAGCTTCGCCAGTGACTCAACGTCAAGTCAGGGGAGGTCCTCTAACCGTCCATCTTAGTGGTGCAGTGCCAACATGGTAGTGTCCAGTTTTGCGATTGGTGTCCTCGCCATCCCGGTTTTCAACCTCGGCTTCCTCGATACGGCTCTGACGATCATCTTCATTAATGCTCTCGGTATCATGCCAGTGTGCTTCTTCTCGACGTTCGGCCCCAAGTTCGGTCTTCGACAAATGGTTCTCTCTCGGTACTGGTATGGATACTATGCGGTTAAATTGAGTACGCCATGATGAAAACTTGCTCCGCACGTGACACTACTAACATGATGTTCTAGTTGCTATTTTCAACATTCTCGCATGCTTGGGATGGTCCTCAGTCAATACTATCGTCGGCGCCCAGCTCTTCCATGCTGTGAACAATGACATGCCAGGATGGGCTGGCATTCTTGTCATTGCCATCGCGACGCTGATCATCTGCACCTTCGGTTACAAGATCGTTCACACTTACGAGCGGTTCAGCTGGATTCCCTGCGCGATCATCTTCCTCATTGTCCTCGGTGTTTTCGCCCACTCGGGCAAGTTCAACAACATGCTACCCCTCAACTCAGGCCCTTCTGAGGCCGGCTCCATCCTCAGCTTCTCGGCAAGCGTGTTTGGCTTCGCTACCGGATGGACGTCTTGTAAGTCTTCCCTCATCCCAATCGCTGGGCACACATTCTAACGACAAGCAAAAACAGACGCTGCAGACTACACGTGCTACTACCCAGCCTCCACTCCCCGTTTGCGCGTCTTCCTCGTCACCTTCACCGGCCTGTTCTTCACCCTGTGCTTCACCGAGCTCCTGGGCGCCGCCGTCATGACCGCCAGCGTCCAAGACCCGACCTTCAGTGAGGCCTATTCCACCTCCGGTATCGGTGGACTCCTCGCCGCCGTCCTCGTCCCGCGCCTCGGCGGTTTCGGCCAGTTCTGCCTCGTCATCCTGGCCCTCTCCATCGTCGCCAACAACTGCCCTAACATTTACTCCGTCTCACTGTCCCTCCAAGTGCTGTCGAGGCACACGGCACGCGTGCCCCGCTGGATCTGGGTCTTTGCCGGCACTGGCGTCTACATCGGCATCAGTATACCCGGCTACGACCGCTTCGAGGCCTGGCTCGAGAACTTCATGCTCATCATCGCCTACTGGCTCGCCATCTACGAGGGCATCAGTATCACCGACCACGTCGTCTTCAAACGCGGGCTCTCAGGCTACGACATCGAGGACTACGACGTCCCGTCCCGTCTGCCGCCGGGCTTTGCTGCCGTGGCGGCTTTCCTGATGGGCGTCATGGGTGCCGTGCTCGGCATGTCTCAGACTTGGTTCACGGGGCCGATTGGAAAGCTTGCTGGTGGTTCTCTTGGTGGTGATATCGGTTTTGAACTTGCATTCTCGTTTGCGGCTGTTTCCTACACTGCTTTCCGCATTGTTGAGAGGCGTATTTTCAAGAGGTAGATCTGAGAGGTCAGTACAGACTGTGTATGATATAGACGGATACATGTGTATGCATTGAGAGGCGCAGTGGTGTTGGAGTTCTGGGTTGTGAATTGCAGCATGTTTATTGGGTTTCGGGGCGCTTAAAGCAACGCCACAGAAAAAAATATTGTTCCTGGGTGGCTTTGCGCATGGTTCTCAGGTGCCACCAATATCAAAAAGACGGTTTCACACTACATTAAGGTCATGGCGCCGGACTCTTGGCTCTCGCCAGAAATACAGGCATTACCACGAGAATTAACACGTCTAGAAGAAAATTATCTCACTATCTTCAGGGTGGGCAAAGAAACGATCTGGCTTGATCCTTCGTCGACCCTCACCATGTAAACGCAGTCACCTTAGGTTGGTGGTTGACCAAGCGCGACTCTCCTGAGATCGCGGTTCCGAGCCAGCTGGCCAAGAGTCTTTTTTTGGGAGTTGCTAGATTCCAAGCTTCCATCTGCCAAGGTCCACGGGGTCCTTGGACTTTGAGTTGATTGGTGATCTGGCCCTGGGTGAGCAGCATCGGGCCGTTGACTGGTAAACCTGATCAGCTGCTTATTCCTCAAGGTTAGGCCCAGGATCTTCCGCGCAGAGTGCTCCGATCCACGCTGAAGACAATCTCGCCTCATGCACCACAAAACAACGATTCCCATTTCTCAACTCGCGCCCCTAGGCTTGATCGTTTCTAGCCCTAAAAGCATGCCATAACGTTGTTTAGACAGCAGTTCTGGGTTTTGCGGACCTACACGACAATGACCCGGGCCGCTTCAGTGCCTGGCGCCACAACGGTGGCGCCGTGTGAGCCATACCCAAATTCCTGAACGTGCGAACCTTGGCCCGGAGCGGCTTTTACTTGGCATGCTTTGCGCCCGTCCTTGGCCCTCGTGTCTAAACCAGGAGACCCTCCCCAACTCTGTCAAGTTTCTAAACCTTATTCCATCGCCAAGTCTTTTCGATATGGCTTCAACTTCATTCTAGACGAACGCCGCAAACACAACTAGTCCCCCAGAACAGTTCGACCAGTCCGAGATCTTCAGCCGCACAAGCAAAGCACCTGGTCGTCGAAGAGTCCGTCCGACCAGTCTAGATTCTCAGCGATGGATCTCAATTCGTAACAACAACAAACGTCATAGAAGGCCTTGAATCTGCATGATCAATTTGATATAAAAATGATGGTTAATTCTCCTCTCTGGATGTGCTTTTTCCCATCTCATCATCACACTCTCACTCTTCAGATCATCAACTTCCAAGACTATCACACAACACTCTCTCACAACCTACACTCACTTGAAAACCTTCTCTCACTTACAACCAAACCTCAAACTCCCAACAATCTTTCAAAATGCATATCCCTACCTTCGGACAGGCCGCTACCCTCGGCATGGCTTTCTTCGCCGCCGCCGCTCTGGCTGTGCCCATCGCTGAGCCCCTCGGGGCCGACCTCGTCGAGGTAAGTCATCATTTCCCTACAAAGAGCTCCAAGATATCTAACATCCAGAGCAGCGCTCTACCGACATCGCTGTAAGTCAAAGCCAATACATTCGTCGAATACGTCTCTCTCTCTCTCTCTCTCTTTGACGACCACCGCCAACACCATCATCACGTGAGAACTGCTTTGCTGACTTGACATCAACACGAAAGGCCCGCGGTGAGGTCTTCGCTGTAAGTACAACCATTCCAATTACCAATCAGCTTAGTAGCACCAAAGCTTACGAGTTTCTACCACAGGCTGGCGCCGACATGGTCGCCCGCAGCGCCCTCGAGGAGCGCAACAGCAAGAAGAAGTGCAAGCGCAACAAGAAGGGCGACTGCTCCGACTCCGATTCGGACGACGACAAGAAGGGCAACAAGAAGGACAACAAGAAGGACAACAAGAAGGACAACAAGAAGGACGACAAGAAGGAAAACAAGAAGGACGACAAGAAGGATAACAAGAAGGACGACAAGAAGGACAACAAGAAGGATGACAAGAAGGACAACAAGAAGGACGACAAGAAGGACAACAAGAAGGATGACAAGAAGGACAACAAGAAGGACGATAAGAAGGACAACAAGAAGGACGATAAGAAGGGCAACAAGAAGGACGATAAGAAGGACAACAAGAAGGATGACAAGAAGGGTCACTACTAATCTTAACACTAAGACGTTCTGTAGCTGAGTGCTGACACTGGTGGGCTTATCTTTCTTCTTGTTTTTATGAGTACTTTGTGGGTTTCTAAACTCATGAGGCTTTTTTGTCCTGCAATTCTTCAACTGTATATTATTATCGATAAACTCTTCTAGGAATCATGATTGTATTCTCTCATATCTATTTGATTACTTTAACTGAAACAACGCTTCGTCTTCTATCTTATAGCACTTAACATAGCTCTTCACATTTTCCCAAAGACATCATTAAATTTGTGACTGAGCTATTGGACATGTGGAAGAACAATTTGTGTCCATCTGCATTCATTTGCGCCAATACAAGTCTCTTGCGTCAAAATCAATAAATGTGCGGTCACCCAAAGCAGCCTCCTCTACCATTCAGTGGGACGCGAAGTTCTCTGTAGTTTGCGGGACCAGCCGGTCCCACATCCTCACTCAGTTCTGAACTGATGTTTCAATTCAGCCGGACACTCGAGCCCCAGGTATGAGCTATTGATTAGTGTAACAATGCATTGCTGTTCAAAACAGGACCTAGCTGTTCAGTTGGTTTCAGTTCACGTTGGATGTTCCTATGAATGAGAAGTTACTCGAGACTTGAGGCAGATTATCAGAATGCTCCTTAAACAACCATCAGATCTCCCATGCCCATTTTTCATACTGCATCGCATTTGCGAGGCGCGGGTCAAAGTCCCTGTTTTAGACGTGTATGCCTTTCAGATTCAAACATTGGGTAGAGCGCCCACTCCTTTGGGTATGTCTGTTGAGGAGCCTCCTCTCAGCAGTCTGTGGTCTCACCCAGTACTTTTTCTCAATACACATATCTAGTATGGGCACTTTGATTCGTACCTTGATCTTAATAGTGGAAATAGTGTATATAACACCTCTTTTGAAGTATGATCTCATCAAATGATTGATATTTTGTGTAGGTAGATGTTTTTCAGAGAAGCTTCGAGATAGACTCGCCTGTAAATGGTATTCAGTATGATTAATGATTGGAACGGTGAAAACACATGGAATCCCTGATGGTCAAAATGATCGTAGAGGAAGGTACTTTGCGTATTACTAGAGGCTTTTCCAATCAAACATATAACTATGATTAATGTCTTTTAATAAACTCACTAAAACATCTTAACAATACCTTATATAAACACCACCAGAGGGAATCAATCCAAAAACCCGTCTATTTAGCAATAATATACTATAAATACATTTGTTTGCCTAACTTATATGTAGAAAAAGATGGTATTGCGAGACCTTATAGTATGCTTCTTAGATATTATGAATCCAAGAACGGCTAACGTACGGACGGCAGCCTTTTTAACTTTGGTTTGGATGAAATCCTGTCGGCTGTCGCATACGCATGGTTTGAGCAACGTTAGCCCCACCGGTCCAAGCTGAATCCCCAGCACTTTCAGAGTGAAAGGCAAAGGGAAACATTAGCTACAGGTTCGGTGCTCCTACTAAAGCTTTCGATCATGACCGAAGGTTGTTCTGCTTGTCGCAGTCTGGACGTATTCGGATCGAAATCTACGTACTGCGTTAGAGATTTCCACGCGGGTCCAGAAAATCGAGTTCAAGTGCGTATATTCAGAGACTAAAGTAATGCATGTAACTATGAGGCATATGCCATAGAAACCAGTGTGCATGGCCAAACTTATCTATGCTTCGTACTCCTCAGAGTTGCGCCGAGCCAAATGTCCCCTAGCCAAGCAACCGGTGTCACCAATTGCCTGAATCTCTGGATGCTAATTTGATGCAATACAGAACGAAGAAAACTGAGACCATATTACCCCTCCGCCCCCCTTGCTACAGCTGCAAGCTGCTGTGCTTCCTTTTCCTTGAAACAACAACTCATGATTCTATGCCGGTCGTAAAAAGTCTGGGTGACAAGATTGCATATCCATCGGTCAAGACTCATCATCATCCGATGAACGATAGCGAGCTGGCAGCTTTCGCTTCCTAGACGCGCGTCTGATCGTCGTACGATCAACAACGTCGTCATCTTCATCATCCGATTCAGACGCAACCTCGTGATTGTGGTAACTGCCTTCGCTGTCGTTAACTTCCGAAAGAAGACCCCGTTGTCTCGCTCTTCTTTGCGAAACCGGAGACCGATTCACGAAATCATCGTCCGTATCGTTCACTCGTTGACGAGCTTGCGACATCGACATCCGCCTAGTCCGCGGGGTGCCTCTGGTAGCTGCTTGCTCGTCATTTCTTCTTCGACCTCTCGAACGGGTTGGAGTTGCATTGATCTCCAGAGTTTCCTCGTCAGCATCCATGCGGTTAAGCTGTGGGCTGAAATTCTGCGAGGTGGCGAGTCTGCGTCCACGAGCAGACCTCGGAGGATTCACGACAGAGATTGTGTCGCCCTCTACTGTTTCCACGTTGCTTGTGGACGGAGTAAAACTCGCGTGAATCTCATTCTGTATGTCGTCCATGTCGATGTCCTTCCCCACGACCGGACTTGCTGGGCGAGGGTTCTTCGGCGGACGCCCGCGACGTTTCTTGGCAGGCGGTGCGCCAGCGTCTTCCTTGGTGGGAACATGCTGGCTGGCTACAATCGTTTGGCTGGTGGCATTCCTGGACACACCATTTCTACGTCCCCGTCCTCGTGATGTTGTCATAGAAGAATCTTCTGCTTCAGAGTCTGATTGGGCGTTGCGTACCCTAGACTTTGTCCGACGGGCGCGCCGTTGAGAGGCAGAGACACGCTTGCTCGCTTCTTGCGCATCTTCGGATTCAAGCGATGGGTGATACTCCTCCTCCTCATCATCACTCTTGGCTGCCCGCTTTCGCTTTCGACTCGGACCCGGTATGTCGTCGAAGTCAGCTAGAGCCTCAAAATCGTCTGCTGATAGCTTTGGAGCCTCTTTACGCGCCCCTGTGCGCACGCCCTTGGCAATCTTGGATTTGGTGAATCCCTGCGCAGCGGGCTTCTCTGACGTAGTTCTCCCCCGTCGGCGTCCGCCTCCACCACGGCCTCGCTTCACAACCCTTGTTGCCCCATCTCCAGCCGCCTCGTCGGCTTCGACGTCCGCTTTCTCTTTGATCATTTTCTTGGTCAAATTGGGGAAATTTTCTCCATAGTTGAAGAAGAGCTCTTCGCCAGCTTTGATGGCACGCGTAGCTGAAAAACGAATGCGGAATTCGCCGTTTACATAGAGAATACTCGGCTGGACGTTGGCGTTCTCCACGGCGTGGTTGATGTAACGACTCAGATTGCCATAGATAGCAGCATCGACCCAGATGCCTTCGTAATCCAGGAGACTGAATACGTAGGATGTGCTCTTTTCTGTTGCAAATGCTTCTCCACGCCTGGCCTCTCGTCTGACTCCTTCATCGGCGACAATGAGTTCTCCAGTATACTCAATAACGAACTCATCTTGAGCAATATCTTCTGCTGTGAATAAGCCGTATCCACAGCCTTCCAATTGGCTCTGTCCCAAGATAACGGCTTTGCTGACGCCTCGTTGAATCGAGATGTTTTGACAGCCTGTCTGGAAGAGCGTGCCGTCGTGCCGGTTTGCAGGGTCCGCTCTTTCCTTTGCGCCGCAAGTCCCGCAAAGATCTGGATCACACTCGCGGTTGAGCTGAACGCAGATGCAAGGGCGGCCCTCCTTCTGCTTCTGCAGACATGTCTTCCCGCTGGCATGGCAAGCGCACCCAGTGAACTTGTACGCGCAGCACTCTTCAGTGCAACGGCAAAACTTCTCACACAGGATGTTGTTGAGTACGCAAGGGCAGTCGTTTTCCACCGAGCAGATTCCCTCGTGGTGGCATGGGTCATTGGATGGACGGACCTTGGTGTCGTGAGAGAAAGTTTGGTCCTGCCAGTCGCCAATGAGCATCTTCTTCTTACGGTCGTACCAAGGGAGGTTTTTGACCCGCTCCTGATCAATGGTCTTCAAAGGTGGTAGAGTGATGCCCAAAGACTGCAAATGACGATGCACATCCCAACAATCTCTGCCCAAAATCTCAGCCGTCGCGCACTGAGCCTTGACTCTGACTTTATTGCGGTCCAAGATGGTGTAAAGGCTCTGCAACAATAGGGTCTCATTTTCCGTCCAAGGCCTGGACCGGGCATTGAAGCTGCCGATGGCGTTGTTTCGGAAACACTGTCTCTTGCAAGGAAGTGGAGGATCCAAATGCTGTATGGGGTCCTTAGCAGACAGTGTACGGTTCGCGGAAAACATCTGTCCGTACATGCCAATGCAGTCCATGGAAAAGTTTCGCTTATGATTCTCAAGGCTGTAATCTCCGTGCTCGCATGAGTTACTGTAGCAAATGAGGCAGCCCATGACGGTGTGGGTTTCAATCCAATGCTCAAGAGTATGCTGAAGAGACGACTCCTTCTCATTGTCGTCTTGGGTGACTTTGGCTGTTTTCTTCGACTCGACAATTTCGTCGACGGTTTTATCGAGCTTCAATACGTCGCGGAGGAGAATTCCGAGGTCTCGAGAGGCTGCTTTCATGTAAAACACGTGGTCGAAAGCCTCGGTGAATACTCTGGCTGCCTCGAGGCCTTTGGCTCCTCGTATGAAATTATCATCGCTGTGCAAGTTGACCAAGGTGGTCTTCTGCTGTGGAGTGATGGCATCATCAGATTCTGAGCTCGCCATATGGCGGATCAAGGTCGCCCGGTTGCAATTCTCAATGGCGAGTTTCTTAAGCCACGAGTCCAGGTAGAGCGACAAGGTGGCAGCCCACTCCTTTCGAATAGTCCTGTACACTCGGTCCTCTCGGCTGCCCAGAGTCTTGAAACCGCAACTGGCGTCCATCCTCTCCAGCTCCTTAAGCCAGGTGAGATAATGTTTCTCCTCCTCAGGGTCCAAATCCCTGATGACAGGCACGAATTTGAGCATAGAGTTGGGGGAGAGGACATTCTTGACGATTTCTGTATGATGAAAACGATATTTGGGCACAGCATCCGTGTTGGTTTTTACACAGAGGGGCACAAAATGTACGTCCTTGGCTTGGTCCGCCTTTCTGCCGCGAAAATGCTGCTGTAGCGAAGTCAGTATGAGAACGAGCCACGATGGCCCAAAGACCATGGATCGCGCCTGCTTACCTTGCATCGGATCTTTACTGTTTTTCCTTTCTCCTCGGGATTTGCTGAGACGAACATGTCCGCAAACCAGTCTACACCGGTTCCGATGCGTGTCTCGACAGGCTTAGTGGACTTGAGAACGTAAACGCAGAGCTTGCCGTGGTCTTTTCGTATGTCCTTGGAGAACTCGGTAAGTGAGACGGTAATCTGGTTGAAGTCGGCCTTTCCCTTCTTGGGGGTCTGTTTCTTGGAGACGGAGCCATGCTTGCTGTGCCTGGGGGACTGATGGTTTGGAATTCGGGTGGATGAAGGCGGCGTGACTTGCTGAGATTTCTTCAGAGAGCCGTCGTGTTGCAGACGTCGGGGCATCTCGTTATCGTCTCCAGCGTCAAGATCAACTGAGGTTTGGATTGAGACTGGCGGCGGCGAAGGATCCAAAATCGAGGCTGCATTGCTGGAATCGGCGGTTGAGCCGCCGCTCGGATCCGAAAGTCCACCACTGTTCTGGGCTGGATCTAGGCGGCTAGTCTCGACCTTGGGCCTCGTCGGCGTTCGATTGGCATCGATGTGGTTGCGAGGCCAGAAATTAGCACGGGGACTATTGGGAGGGCTGGATGCGGTCAGGTCGATGAAGTTGGTTTTATTCGCAGTTCCAGGGCTTCTTTGTCCCATCTGTCTCGGTTTAGGCTGTTGTGGGTTGAGTTGGAAGCGGTTGGAAGAGTATTGAAATTCGGCGAGTTGATTGACGTAAGGACCTTTGTGAGCCGCCGAGTCCCGGTCGGACCCAAGGCGGAAGGACATGACGGAAAAGGGCGAAAAGCGACGGGCAGGAGGCGCAAAGGTGTCGTCTTCCCGACCAGAAACCCTTTGGTGGCGGCCTTGTCCTTGGTCCTCCTCACTTGCTGCAGGCGCAAACACAGACACGGTCGCTACTCATGTCCTCTTCTCCAAATTCAGCGTCAGCAAAATCCTGTAAACATTGACTATGGAAGTCTCATGCCAGGCGCACTGAAGTGAGCGTACACAGCCGATGCGCGGGTGTCCAATGACAATGCGATAACCGAGATGGAAAATGAGTTGCTTTTCCACCCGAGTGGACTCTGTTGGATGAGGTTGATGATGAGAGAAGAGATGAGATGTGTGAGACGCGTTGGTGAACTGCGAAGCTAAGCGCGTTCATGGGAGGAAGGACTTGGAGGGAGAGATTGCAATGCGCTAATCCCAATTGGGACGGACAGACCCGGGGGAGCAGGGGGTCCTGCTTGAAGGAGTACTGGCCCGGACATTCAAGCTACCTTACCCTACCAATGCATCCACAGAAGCCCACCAAACGTCGCGTTTGCTTCTGTTGCTAGGTGTCTATGAGTACACAGTGTAGTAATGTAGGCAGGTACAATGGATGGAATGCTGTTTGTCTGAAGAACGACCCGCGTGACAAGGTCCAACGCAAGTTTGCCGCGAGGTTGGAGAGATCAGGCCACGATTGTGAAATCGCAAGTTTTCCTTTATTCCTCGGCTCTACACGGTCCCGGCACCTGCATGAGCCCGGCTAAAGGCATTTAATAGGGGCTTCCTAAGACAGTGCAGCAGTTACAGGCAGAAGCTGAGGATCTCGTACTGCTGCCTTGTTGCTTGCCACTGGATGCGCCAAAGGGCGTATGTGATACAAAACGAACTGACGGCAGGGCGAGAAATTCTATTTCACTTCCCAAGATGCAACCCTGGTGTTTGATGGGACAGCCAGCAAGGGTTAGGGTTGTGTATCGAATCGCGCTTCGGACTAAGAGAACGTAGAGCCATTTACTCTTACTTTTTCTGCACAGTCTCCCATATCTTCTGACCAGAACGTAAGCTACTGAACTACTCATCAATAGTGTTGATAAGAGCGATTTGACAGTAACAGCAGAAACAGAACTTTGGCTTGGAATAGTTCAATACCTATGTAGGCGACATCTGAAGGCTCGCTGAAGTTCTCACGTCGCTGCATCCTTGAACCCTACGAATCGAGCCAACCGAGTATGTTTTAGCCCAGCTAAGTTACTGAAGTATAGAGCGTACTTTCTTTACCAAAATCAAGGGTAACGTTGGCACGTTGAAGGGGGCGTACGCGAGTTGAAAACTGAAATGAAAGCCCTGTTGAGAACCTCGTCCTACTAGAAGTGATCTGCTATGTATTGGTCGGCAGTTCTGGAATCCATATGAATATGGACGTCAACTTCCTGCCCCCAGTTCCCAGCCTCGTTCAGTCAGGCTACCAGGCTTACATGCCAAAGCGACGGATCATCAGGTCCCGACAGAACACAGATGGCGCAGTTGAGTTGATAGATAAAATACATTCTATGAAATCATCGCTTCATTTTTTGGGTCTAGTAGAGACCCTTTTAGCCCCAAGGAATTTGGACGACGCCAGCCTGAGCCCGCCGGCTTTCACCGCAGTGCTAACCATGAAGAGCTGTTGTTCCTTGGCATTGCGGACGGGTTTGGTTTGAAGACGCACCTGAGCCTAACTGAGGCGGCATGCTGTATATGCGAAAGTGAGCTGGCGACTTCTCAGAAGCTGGTCTGCTTCATATCATGCCTGAGGTGGTCAGCATGGCATCCGATGCTGCTGTAACTCAAAGTTAACAGGCTGAACACCGATACAGGTCTGATGGTTGCTGGAGGATAGGGCAACTTTCGAGATGCCCACAACCATCATAGCGTCGGCGACAGTCCTATCCCCGTCCTCGTCCCCGTCCGTCCCAGTCCCAGCCTAATTGGGACCAGCGGACGGCTGCGGAAGGGAATAGGCAAGCATGGATTATGGGTGATGACCGTGATGGGGTACTTCATCCCAAGTCGGCGCAAAAAGATCCGGCCTGTTTCATGAGCCCACATTGGGCGAAGGGTCTGGAAGCTTGAGAAAGACGGCGGCATCCCGGATGGCGATCGTGCTGGCTGTGCCCTTTTTCCTCCTGGCTAATACACTACTCCAGTCCAATTGGGCGGGAGCCCAGAGATGACCAGAGACGTGGAGTGACAATGGTCAGAGCTTCTGGTGTTGTAGCTTTCGTCGATACCATTGCGACGATTTTAGCTGAAGAAGGGCGCTTTGGGTACCTCGAATGTGGGGTCGCTGGCTTGTACCCGCGTATTGATGCCGGCACCTGTGACCTTTAGTTAGCTGGGTGACGCTGCGAACAACGCCAAAAAGTCGAGCTAGAGACACAGATGACGTCGCCAGTTCGAAAGAGGCACAGAAGGGAAGCCCACTGTGAGCCGTCGGTCGTTCCCTTTCGCTTCACCTCACCTGCAGTTCAGCCCAGCAGCCCGCCCACTTGAAGTCCCGTCCCCTCCGCAACATACACGCCCCCATGTCCTGAACCCTTTCTGGTGCCTACATATAAACATCCCAGTCTTATCCCGACTGCCTTTTGATCTCCTCCTGCCCCTTGTCCCACCCCGCGATACCCTCTTTCCCGTCGACTCATTGAACCGAAACGAGGCTCCCCCGATTGATCTCCCTTGCCAACAAGCACACGCTTTACCGTCTTACACTGCCATTGTCGCCGCAGCCGTCACCATGCATCGCACCTATTCTATGCGCCAGACGAGGGCGCCCACTGCGTCTCAACTGCAGGTACCGCGAATATATCCCTACCGACCGTCGTCACGGACACCCAGCCGGATGCTAACAGTTGACCGCAGAACCCGCCGCCTCCGCCCTCGACCACCAAATCTGGTCGCCTGTTTCGTGGCGGTTTTGGTATGTCCCAGCCTGAACGTCTCACTGCTTGCGTCTAATCTACTTGCGCCCGATTCTGTATTGCTCTAGAGGCTGATCAGTCCACTTAGGCCATGCCCTCCGTCACAAGTCCGCGGGCGCTTTCGGCCCAGATCTTGCTAAGAAGCTGTCTCAATTGGTAAAGATGGAGAAGAACGTGATGCGCAGTCTCGAAACTGTTGCCAGAGAACGTATGGAAGTTGCCGTAAGCCTCGCCGCATTATATCTGCTACAGTATGCACCCGCCCGCTGACTGCCTATCTTCAGCAACAACTCTCGATCTGGGGCGAAGCTTGCGACGAAGATGTTTCCGACGTCACCGACAAACTTGGCGTCCTTCTTTACGAAATCGGCGAACTCGAGGACCAGTACGTCGACCGATATGACCAATATCGCGTAACCATCAAGAGTATTCGCAACATCGAGGCTTCGGTTCAACCAAGCCGAGACCGTAAGCTAGGCTTCCTTCACCATTTCGCCATGATTTCCTAACAGTTATGTACAGGTAAACAGAAGATCACCGATCAAATTGCCCAGCTCAAGTACAAGGAACCTAATTCCCCCAAGATCGTTGTGCTCGAACAGGAGCTTGTACGAGCCGAGGCCGAGTCGCTGGTCGCCGAGGCCCAGTTGTCCAACATCACCCGTGAGAAGATCAAGGCTGCTTACACCTACCAATTCGACGCCCTGAGGGAGCACTGCGAAAAGGTGGCCATCATTGCTGGCTATGGAAAGCATCTGCTCGAACTTATTGACGACACTCCCGTCACCCCCGGTGAGACTCGTGCTGCCTACGACGGATACGAGGCTAGCAAGGCTATCATCCAGGACTGCGAAGACGCACTTACCAACTGGGTCACTTCCAACGCCGCTGTCTCGTCCAAGCTGTCGACTCGTGCTCGTACCTTGTCGACCCGGCGCAGGAAGAACATCCAGGCACGTGCGGAGGGAGGCCACGACCTATCAGGCCAAGACGCTCCTTTGAATGATGATTCGTCTTGGATGCCAGCCCACAATAAGGAGACAGAGTATGATGACGAAGAGGATGAGGAAGATGACATTCACCACTCGGTTGCAGGAACGGACGATGGTTCAAACGGCGAGATCAGAGGACGTCAGCATGAGGGTGTTGTTGCATAGATGCAGCGATCAGTTTTGGTGATTTGAGCTGAATCTTTCGCCGTGGGCGCAAGACAGAGCATGAAGCAATTGATCATGGTAATAATCCTGATTTGTAAGAACATCACTTGGTTCTGGTGTTCGGGGGTTTGGTGCCTTGGTAACGTAATTCAGGCGGGGCTTACAACGGAGAATCCGGATGAAAGGGTTTGCGGCGAAAATATTGTTCCCTTAGTTTAATCCTATTTTTTTGCGTATCATCGGCATAGAGCCCTTGCCTTCTATCGTGTCCGAACCAAAGTGTGACCGACCTCACAGGTGCCTACATAGGTAGTATATTTGTGAAAGCTAGGAGACAGCGGCGTCGGCATACGGATTGTGTCCCCTGAGTTGGCTAGCAAATTCTTCCACCTCGATCTTCGCAATGTACTGGCCAGGTACCACAACAAGACCCAGGTATCGGGATGTCATATCCATCGTAACTGATTCGGTGCCCGAGGCGGCTTTTTTCGCAGCCTCCGCTCGCTGCTGCGTCGACGGTTGGCGATATTCGTAGGTATGAGCTAAGACAACATTTCGATCCTATTTGAATGTCAACAGTCAGCAGGATGGTCTTTAGGAAGTTCTGCGAAGGGGTAGAACCAGGGTTGACTTGCCGGATCGGTGCACTTAAACAGGCCCAAAAACATGCGGCCATCAGTGGCCACAATTCGCAAGTTCTTATTGAGCAGCGAGGTCAAGAAGTCTCTTGCCTCCTCTTTTTCCATTGCTACTCCAGGTGAGAGAGTGTGGTCATCGCCCGTTCCAGCATTCGTCGTTGAGCTGAGGATACAGGCAATTACGGTTACGCAGTTTTGCGCCAACCGTTTGCTTGCACGAGGAGTGTTGTTGCTGGCGGGGGCCTCTTGATAAGGACCGATAAGGACACCCCTGGAAGGAAAGTGCGTCATCATCTACCTTACCTGACCTTAGCTTCCATCCCATGTCAGACAGTCTGCGAGCTACGGCATCCTATATTCACAGAGTCACAACTTTGCCAAACTCTTACACAGAGTTACTCAAGACGTCGAGTCTGCCCACGACCATGCGATATTTATTCGGTAAATGAGAAGACCGCTTCTCGCAGCACCACGACCCGCTAAGCCGAACTCCTCCGTGAATCCAGAGCCTCCCGTCCTGAGACCTCGCCCACCCTAGCCATGGGTGTGAACGGCCTCTGGACGGTCGTACAGCCCTGCGCGCGGCCAACGAACCTCGCGACCCTCAACCGCAAGCGCCTCGCCGTCGATGCCTCCATTTGGATATATCAATTCCTCAAAGCCGTGCGCGACAAAGAGGGCAACGCACTGCGCAACTCCCACGTCGTTGGCTTCTTCCGTCGAATCTGCAAGCTTCTGTGGTTCGGCATCAAGCCCGTCTTCGTCTTCGATGGCGGCGCTCCGGTGCTTAAGCGTCAAACGATCCAGGGACGCAAGCGTCGTCGCGAGGGGCGCAGGGAGGATGCCGTCCGCACGGCGGGCAAGCTGCTCGCAGTACAGATGCAGAGGATTGCCGAGGAGGAGGACAACAAGAGGCGACGCGATGCAGAAAGGGGTATACACAGGGAGCGAGAAGAGCCCCAGGAGGAGATACCTGATGTGGATAAGATTGTATACGTTGATGAGGTTGGCATGTCCCAGCAGGAGCGTCAGCGCGGGAGGAAGTTCTTCAAGCAGGATGCGTACCACTTGCCCGAGCTTGACGGCGACATTGCATCCATGGCCAAGGCGGATGACCCAAGGATCATGAGCATCGAGGAGCTCGAGGAGTACGCGCGTCAGTTCCACAATGGCGAGGACATAAACCTCTACGATTTCAGCAAGATCGATTTCGATGGCGAGTTCTTTAAGAGTCTGCCGGCTGCGGATCGATACAATATCTTGAACGCAGCAAGGCTACGCAGTCGTCTGAGAATGGGTCTCAGCAAGGAGCAACTGGACGACATGTTCCCTGATCGCATGGCGTTTTCGAGGTTCCAGATCGAGCGCGTACAAGAACGGAATAATCTCACTCAGCGACTGATGAAAGAAGCTGGCATGACAGGTCTCGACTTGACCTTGACAGGAGGCGGGCGAATCGCCGGCGAGAGAGATAGAGAGTACATTCTAGTCAAGAACGAAGGAGCCGAGGGTGGCTGGGCGCTTGGTGTCGTTAGCAAAGAGAAGGATCTGGGAGAGGCCCACAAGCCCATCGACGTTGATGCTTTAGATTTCCAGTTCGAGGACAAGCAAAAAGCCGAGGCATCCGATGAGGACGACGAGTTCGAGGACGTTCCCGTGGAGGGACTGAACCGGTTGCCGACTACTGGTCTGCAGGCTGCAAGAGACGCAGCTTTCAGGAGACAACAGGTCTATAATGGTCGCCGTGACGCCAATACAACTGGGCTTTTTGACGAAGAAGAAGACACCCTCTTTGTTGGCGGTGATTTGCCTGAACAGCACGATCGTGGAAACGAAGAGCAGTCTGAGGGAAGGTTGAACCCCGAAGAAGATGACGACCTCAACCGCGCCATTGCCATGTCACTACAAAACCAGCACGGCGAAGTCGCAGGCACCAACGACGACGGAGAAGAAGAACAGTTCGAGGGCGTGGAGATGCCGGAATGGAAGCAAAAGGCCGTTGAGGCCCCAAAACCGATCACCGCGACGAGCGGACGGATGGTGGCTCATATTGTGAACAACAGGTCTACGGCCGCTGTGCCCAAGAGACGGGCCAGCAACGCCAGCAGCAGTGACGATGATCTGGACTTCCAGGCCGCTCTCAAAGCCTCTCGCAAGGCGAAGAGAGCTCAACCCAAGCCAGCGGTGCCTAACGTCAAGAACCCGTTCGACGGTCCTCTGCCGTTCCCAAAGCTCGATTGGGGATCGTCCCTATTCTCGAAGAAGGCTCAGCCGGCCAAAAAGTCCCAAGAAGCAACTGGGACAAAACAAATACCTCTGAATCCCAAGAAGGCTATTCAGAATACAGAAGACACCGATAATGCAGGCGGTTTCATGGTCGAGGGTGCTGAAGAGGACCTTGCGGATGACGAATATGAAGGTGGTTTTCATAAGGAACCGCAAGAAGAGGGCCCGAAGCCATTGCCGCCCTGGATGGTGGATAATACGGACATCCGGGAGTCTATCAAGCAGCAGCGACAGGTCGAGAGCGAAATTAACACCGAGGATAGAGAGGCTGCGCTTGAAGAAGAGCGCAGGTTTGCACGTCAAAGACAAAATCAGCTCATCGAGATTCAGTCGTCAGACAGTGAAGAGAGCGACGTGGAGATTCTCAACGCACCTCCTTCTCCAAAGAAAATAACTGGCGAGGACGTAGTTTTTGCAGCAGATGATGCAGGCCCAACGGGTTCTGCGGAAGCAGCCAAACCAAAGTCACCGAAAGCAGATGAAGAAACGAATGCCACGGCCGAGAAGGCCAGTGTTACCTCTCAAAAGCCTGCACCATCTCCCGAGCCTGATTTTGAGGATATTGAAATCGAGGACGCCGACGAAGACATGCAGGTCACTATTACGGAACTGCCAGACTCTCCGGAACCTGAGATGGAAGATATCGCCGTCGCCGCAGAAGAACGCAAGCCGACCGAAGAGCCAGCAGAGCTCACTTTTGAAGAGCTCATGGACGGCCCTACTCTAGACGACGCCAACACGGCAGGTGACCCGGTACAAGACGCCGAAGCCGAAGTATTCGCCGAAAGCGACGACGAATTCAGCGATCCAGAGGACGAGGAACTATATGCCAACCTGGCGCAAGAAGCAGAAGAACACGCGCGATTCGCAAGCGAGCTAAACAACAAATCGGAACGCGAGAACCGAGAAGCCTACGAAAAAGAGCTCAAAGCGCTGCGCACGCAACAGAAAAAGGACCGTAGAGATGCGGATGAGGTCACCCAGGTCATGGTCACAGAGTGCCAAGCTCTCCTCCGCCTTTTCGGGATCCCTTACATCACGGCGCCGATGGAAGCCGAGGCGCAGTGCGCGGAGCTCGTCCACCTCGGTCTCGTGGACGGTATCGTCACCGACGACTCGGATACCTTCCTGTTTGGCGGCACTCGCGTGTACAAGAACATGTTCAACAGCAACAAGTTCGTCGAATGTTACCTTGGCTCAGACCTCGAAAAGGAACTGTCCTTGGGCCGGGACCAGCTCATCGCTATCGCCCAGCTTCTCGGATCCGATTACACCGAGGGTCTGCCCGGCGTCGGTCCCGTCACGGCCGTGGAGATCCTCTCCGAGTTCCCGGGCAAGGACGGTCTTGTCAAGTTCAAGGAATGGTGGCAGGATATACAGATGAACAACCGGCCCAAAGAAGCCGACGCGGGCTCCCCGTTCCGGAGGAAATTTCGCAAGTCGCAGGGCACCAAGCTCTTCCTGCCCACGGGCTTTCCCAACCCAGCCGTCACAGACGCGTACCTTCAACCCGAGGTCGACCACAGCCCGGAACAGTTTCAGTGGGGCGTGCCGGACCTCGAGGGTCTGCGGCAGTTCCTCATGGCGACGATTGGATGGAGCAAGGAACGCACCGACGAGGTCCTGGTTCCCGTCATCCGGGACATGAACAAACGCGACATGGAAGGCACGCAGGCGAACATTACGCGGTACTTTGAGGGCTCGGTTGGAGTGGGCGCGAGGGATGCGTTCGCGCCGAGACAGAAGGCCACGACGAGTAAGAGGATGGCGAATGCAGTTAGTAGGTTAAGGGCGAATGCCAACGGGGAGGCTGTGACGGAAGAGGCGCCCGCTGCTGCTCCGGCTAAGACCACCGGGAAGAGGAAGACTAGGGGTAGGACCGCGGTGGCAGATGAAGAGGATGATTTTGTGGAGGATAATGCTGATGAGCAGAGTGCTCGTGATACTAGAGGTCGGAAGGGAAAGAAGGCCAAGGCTTCCGAGAAGATGTGTTAGAGTACTATGTAACACTAGTTGTGTGCCTAGAATTTCGTCCTCGTCTTACGTGCAGCTTGTGATCATCCGGGAGAATTATCAATCACCAAGCGGCTGCCCGGGAGGTTACACGTCTTCGTGGGGCATGAGGTAGGCGGCGCACACGACCCTTATTCGCGAATTTTCCTCTCCGGCAGGCAGCGCAACAGCCAAGAATCCATCTAAAGGGCCAGTTCGATCCAGAATGACTTCGATGGTGGGGGTTTTCCAGTGGCTTTCTGCGGGCTGACCTTTTGGGCAGAGAGGCGGTATGTGTGTCTCGGTGACTTTCTTCCGACTCTATCCCTGCTCACGAGAATGACCGCCTGTTCCGTTTCGGACTTGACCTTCGCGGCGTCTAACGTGGCGATGATTCAAGAAGAAAGAAATGATAAGAAGAGAGAAAAGCCCTCACGAGATCCAAAGGGTCTGGTGAGTCACATTCCAGCCGGCAGTTGCCCGAGGCGGCGTCACGGGGAAGAGAACGAAAAAGATGGTGTTAGCGATTCCACATGCGAATCAAGTCTGGCCAAAGGTTGTTGCCTTTTCTGGAGACTCTTGTGCAGGTTTCTCGGCCGCAGGGCGAGAAAGTGTGTTGGAGTGGAAGGAGGAGGGTCCGCCAGGGCTGAGCCATACCTTACCTTACGTCAATCCAGACCCGGTCTTCTTCCCAACAGGAGGGAAAGGAGGGAGGGTGAAAGGGAAAAAAAAACTGATCTTCAGGTACGACGTTGAACATTCCTGACCGGCACGTGTTCGAAGCCACAAACCGAAGAAGCTAGGCATGAGGAGTCCCCAATCGGAGGGCGAGGGAGGATGTGAATTTTCTGCGTTATACACGTGGCGACGGTTGGAAGGCGAATTTCATTGTGGGTTGAGATGAGTTTACTTACCTTACACGGCATGCAGCGTGGAGAGGTACCAGAACCTAAGTCCGACTTGGACGGGGAAAGGTTGTGGTGATTCCTACAACTGACTTTGCGTCGGCCGAAGAACGATATGTCGGCACTGAGGACCGTTGACGTGGTGCGCCGTGAGGTCGCAGGCGCAAAGGCCAGGACCGAGTCAGTGTCGTCGAATGAGGTGACGCCACGGTGAGAACAGAGTGCTTCACTGCAGGTGATTGCGGTGAATGACCAACCAGACGCTGGCGGGTACTGCGTAAGCGGTCCCGCTAATGCAGGAACCAGGCAACGCAGAAGTTGCGCTTTTCTTCTCGCTGACATTCCGCTTCGACTTGCTTTCTTGGCTTTGGCTGACTTGCTGCTCTGGAAGCAACGCATTCTCTTGTAGTATCATGTTTGACTCTGAGCCTAAGACTATTTGCCTTGGCTGATACTGATCTTTCTTATCTTCTGCCTTGCCACGACGTATTCCGCCGAGTCCCACGACTGGGCCTGCGGATCAAGTACGTCGACGTGGTCTTGGATAGGGCCAATCCCGTTCACCGCGATACGTTACAGCGCGGGGTCCATGGGTCTGTTTGAGCGGGTTTCTCGTTGCCTCTGAATAATTGACTTTTTTGCTTTTCCCGCAGAGAACTTTTCGTTCTAGCCCCAGTCAGGCTGGCCAAGGTCTTTGTTTTTGAGCCTTTGAGAATGGGCCGGCAACTACAAGATCCGTCACACAGCGGATCTAGAACGGATCATCGCGACTAGGTGTCAGTGCGGGTTAATGAGCAGGAGCGGAGTGATCGTCGCGTTTTCCTTCCGCGAGTGAACGAGGAATTCGTAGAAGCAAAGAGTCGAAATGCAAGGCCCAACCCGCTGTTCCGCGGTGTCAGCATGGACGTGATGGTAGGTTGGGTTGGGATGTGGCCTGTAAGTGGATGAGAGCGCTGCGCGATTAAACATTGGGTGGGATGGGCCGTGTTGTGGGCTCTGACCAGTGACGGAGCGAGTCGATTGGCATATCTGATGTCCGAGATTGAGGATGGGAGGACTCGATCCTTATGTCACTGGGATTGGGACCAAATGTTGTCCGAGTTGGGATGGGGACACACCTTGGACTCGAGCGGCGCACACCACGGTAAGTTCGATTCTGGGCCCTCGTCCAAGGCTGTCACTGCCACCCCCGAATACCCCGAATTAGGCGGGTCGATTTGGACCTGGCTCATTTCTTGGACGACCTGATGAGACGGCGAGCCAAGGCGCCAGGTAATCAATCGTCTGCGTTCGGCCGTGAGATTCGAAGTCATCTTTCATGCAGACAGAATACTCAAGATTAGATCCGTGACGTTCTCTTGCTCCCCCCCTTTTCCCCCTCGTGGCGCAGAATGCCAGCCGGCACCCGTAAGTGCGCGAAGTTCGCCGCTTGATCAGTGTGCAAGGAACCGTTGGCTCCTGCATACTGCGTAGGGCAAACAACGAGTCGGCGGTCGGGGGATCTGCTGATCCATATCGACTGGCCTGGCCGCGTTGTTTGGGTCGACGTAGTTCGTCTCGTTGCTGTGTTAGACCTGACACCGCCAGCTGGTCCCTTGGTTGCCCCGGATGTTATTTCCAGTCCAGATTAGAGCCCAGAACGCCGAGTAAACTCAGCTCTCGTGCCAGTCGGTGGTTGGTCGTCTTCTTCAAAGCCTGGACGGCCAGGGCCAGAGCCAGGCGGGCTGGCTTGGCTCTTGGCGTCACCGGTGGGCTCATCACATGCAGAGATGCCGGCCGCAGTGCTTCGGTGACCGCAGTGCTCTGCTCTGCAGGTCCAGCCAAGAGACTTGAGAGGACAAGGTACGAAGGGGCTGATGATGAAAACGAGGAAGTCCTCCGTAAGGTACAGAGGTAGTGAAAGGCAAAAAGTGAGAGAATTCTGGACGTGGGATTAGCTTGACGCCCCTGCCAAGCTGCAAGGTACAACCCCCCATGAACGTCGAGGCCGTTGTTTCAACTGGACTTGACAAGCGGATTGGCTAGGCTCTTTTCTGTTTCCCAGTTCATCCAATTATCCAACGGCTTTCTTACTTGTCGCTCCTGGCCCTCCTCCAGAAAGCAACCCACCCAACCAATGCAGTCAAGAGGAGGAAAGAGGCGTGAGAATAGAGCTGCCTTGTCGCTTTCTGCCCTCCAACTGGGGCAAGTCCACCTCGTTGTTCTTCCTGCCTTACCAAGCGCTCTGCACCTGCCTTCCCAGATGGAGCATCCCATCCTCCATCAACCTTGTTCCCCGACCAAGCGCCTGTTCCTTCCTCTCCTCTTCCCTACCACAAATTTATTAGCTACACTTTCCCGCATCTATCTTCCACAGCTCTTCTTCCTCCCTTTTTCTTCTCTATCCCCACGATCACGATTAAGTGTTGATTCACTGCTCCGACCTGCCGGACGCCAAATAGCATCGCCCTTCCTTACAAGTGACTTATAGTCGCCAGTCATTCCTTACTCCACGCCCTCAACACTTGGCGTTGATTCACCACCACACCACACCGTTATCTAAAGGGTTCATTGAGACTTTACATTCCAACGTCGCCCTATTATAAGTCTCCTGACTTTAGTCAAAAGAACAGTCTGGGCTATCAATCAACCTGCAAAAGATTCCAGAATCTTTCCCGCGACCTTTTTGCGATTCTCTTTGAGGCCGGTCAAATACTCAAGGAACGAACATCAATTTCCCAGCAATCTTACCAAACAAACCTTCTCATTCCAGCACATACTTTTTCTAAATAAACAACACTAGAACAACATGAAGGCTTCTACTGCTGTTCTGCTGGCTTCAGCTGGCGCTGGCCACGCCCTCCAGCAGTGCTCAGGCACGTCGAAGAATGAGGGCGGCAACTGGTGGTGCGGTGTTGTGAACCAGATTCTCTACTCCAATGTTGGTCACCCAGGCAGTTACAAGGCTGTCTCTAACATGGGCGACGACGGGTCCTGCGCCTTTGAAAATGTTGCTTTCTCTGGTCCTCTGGCCCCTTTCAATGAGGAGGTGAGTTGTTTCCAACATGAAAGATGCCATTCGCACTTAGATACTTACACCAATTTAGCTCACCCCTCTCTTCCGTGGCCCCATGAACCTGAAGCAAGTTGCTGTGTACAACCTCTCTCCCAATGCCAAGCGCTCTTCTGCCGTCTCTCACACTCATGCTCGCCGTCACGGTCACCACTACATGCACAAGAAGCATGCTGAGGCCCACCAGCACAAGGAGGAGAAGCGTGGTGATGTGTGGGTAACTGCCACCATTGACGGCATTGTTCAGTCCTGGATCAACACCTGGCATGGCCCTACTCCTGAAGCTGTTCCTGCGGCTGAGACTTCAGCTGCCGCTCCTGTTGTGGCTCCCAGCCCCACGCCCGCGCCCACTGTCTCTGAGACTCCTGTGGCTGCGCCCGCTTCCTCTAAGCCTGCTAGCTCCAGCAAGGCCAGCACTCCCTCTACTGGAAGCTCTGGCAGTGACTATACTCGTGTTGGTTACTACAACGCTGACCAGGCCATTGCTGATGGTATCGTCTTCCTCGGCAACTACGGTGGTCAGGGCTCTGGCAAGTTTGATAAGTAAGTTGTAATGTTTCGACTCAGGGGGTCTCAGCTGCTGACTGAACAGTGCTTTCGGCAACTCTCTGTCCTACCTGAATTCTGACGCCAGTGGCGGTGCCTCCTCGCCCCAGATTCTCGACCCTGTCTATCTCCCTTCCAACAAGGAGTTCGCCATCTACAGCGACAAACAGTGCACCGACGGCAGCTGCGGCTACTATCGCCCTGGCTCTGTTGCCTACCACGGCTTCAAGGGAGAGGACTCCGTCTGGCTGTTCGAGTTCAACATGCCCATGGACGGCACCACTGGTTTCAACGCCGACATGCCTGCCCTGTGGTTTCTCAACGCCAAGATCCCTCGTACCGCCCAGTACAGCTCCTGCTCTTGCTGGCCCGACTGTGGTGAGATCGACGTCCTCGAGGTCCTCGCCTCCGGTGACACCAAGTGCAAGTCCACGTTCCACTCGAACGTCCCTGGCGGCTCTTCCGACTACTTTGACCGTCCCACCGGCGAGCCCATCAAGGTCGCCACCGTTCTTGATGGCGAGTCTGGTCAGGTTTCTGTCAAGATTCTTGACAGCAGCGTCGACTTCTCCACCGGCCTTACCCGTGATCAGGTTGAGAGCTGGCTCTCAAGCGAATCCACCTCCTCTAGCAACAAGGTCAGCTTGTTTGCGCTCTCAAGCTAAGCGAGTTACTTCGAGTTCTGGATGAGATTTTTTTGAGTCTACGATTGCATATACGGTATGGCACGTTTCTACAACGACGCTTTTTCGACGAGATTTTCTTCTGGCTCGCTGAGCCGAGCAAGTCTTGCTTGCATTGGATCACGACATCTGATGATTGGACAACGGCTATTTCTTCACTTCTTTTGATACCTTATTCGGGGGAACATATACATGCCTAGCGACTGGGCAGGCGGGCATTGCGAAACGATATGACTCTTAGACGGCGTCCAAGATGATACCCGGCCCCGGAAAAGTGCGTTTAATTTGATTTTGAGATATCAACTTGGGAAATGGACAGAGAAGGATCGTGCTATATCTTGATTCCTTTTAGCGCAAACTAGGAGATATATATTGCTTTAGAAGTTCCGAACACCTCGCCTGTTTGCCGCAACTGTGATGATGTGGTTGGGAAAGATCCTGGCAACTGATTTGTGGCTCGCAGTGCTGAATACCCAGTTCATGTAATTCGGACTGTGGCTTGCCGGGAGACCTTCGTTGGCCGGGCATACCCGAAGCAGCGCATCTCCGAAGCAGTGCATTTGGGCTACAGCACCTCACGAAGCAGCCACGTGAATGTGTTGTTGGCATCGACTGGCGCCGACCTTGCCTTCTCCTCTGTGACAAAGCCACCAATCAATAGAAGCCGCCAGTACCTCCGACGGGAAACGATGAATCACTTATCGATAAGATTGCAGCTGCAGTGTCTGCAATGCCATCTTCATGCGAGGACCCTTTGGCGCTCGAGAAAAGTGCATTTGCGATTGCGGGGTAGTAGACGACAGTCTGAACTCCCCAATCATCCGCGAATGACAAATTCCTTCGCCGAGATTCACAATGTCAACTAGACGTGATTCGGCCTTTTCGCGTTCCGCGACAGTGGAGGTTGAGGGAAGCTCGTGGTTTTCTTGTAAGGTAATGTTGCGAGGCGGGGGTCGATTGGTAAGCCCCTTTCCCACCCAGGTAAGATGGGACCAGCGAGCCATCTTAGCGTGGCCTGTTAAAGCTCCTTGGCTTCGCGGCCTTTTCCCCCATTTGTCAGTAAGAGATGGATCTAAACGGCTCCAGTAAACAATCTGTCTTGAAGTGAACGGATTATGGCGCGGATCAACTGGGTCGTCTTGACGCGATGTCCGCGTTCCGTTTAGGCTGGGAGCTTCAATAGGACGGACTTGCAGAGGGAACTTTCCAGTTGTCCTGGTCTTGACTCCTTTCGGCAGGTTATGTCGAGACGCATCTGCTGCTTTTGTGTACCGTGATGTCTGGGCTACTTGGGAGTTCCAAGAGTATAAGACCGGACGACGCTGCCCCTCATCAACGAGGAATTGATCTGCATCATCGAGCAATTCAAATACATTGACTTAGACCACCAGATCTCGACTGTTACTCAAGCAACAGGTTGTGAGACATACCCCTCCCATAGACAAAAACAGAGTCCGTCCGAACAAAGTTGTATACGTATCGGAAGTTCCCCATCCTGACATTCGTACAACAGCTTCTACAAAGCACGAATTCCGACTTGAACACTACGAAGCATCGCAGTAAGGCCGAACACACAACAAGAACGCACAATGTCCAAGAAAATTATCACGGTTTTTGGCGCCACTGGTGCTCAGGGCGGCAGCGTCGTCAGCATCTTTCTCAATGACGCCAAGCTCAAGGCTGACTGGGTTGTCCGCGGCGTCACTCGCGACACGACCAAGGACTCATCCAAGGCATTGGCGGATAAGGGCGTCGAGGTTATCAGTGTGAGTTGCGCCGGAAAATGATAATCCTTGATGTCGAGGATTCATGCTAATTAAACCCTCTTTCTCTTACTAGGCCGATCTGAGCGACAAGTCCTCGCTGGCAGCTGCAGTCAAAGGCGCTTCGGCCGTCTTCGCGGTTACCAACTACTGGGACAAGCTGGATAAGAACCTCGAGACTCGGCAAGGCAAGGACATCGCGGACGCTTCTCAGGAGGCCGGCGTCCAGCACTTCATCTTCAGCTCCCTGCTCGACATTAATAAACGTACGTAATCCTCCACAACCGTCGTAGCTGGCAGCAACCCAAACTAACACACGAGTCACTCAGTCTCCAACGGAGTCCTCCCCGACGTCTACCATTTTGACAGCAAGGCCGCCGCTGAGGAATACATTCGCACCCTCCCGCTGCCCTCGACCTTCTTCCTCCCGGGTTTCTACATGTCCAACTTGCCTGGCGGCATGTTCCGCCAAACGCCGCCGGACAACGCGTGGGCCCTCAACCTGCCGATCCCGGCGTCCGCCCCGATCCCCCTCTTCGACGCCGCGGCCGACACGGGCAAGTTCGTCAAGGGCATCGTGCTGAACCGCGAAAAGCTCCTCGGCAAGCGCGTCCTCGGCGCGACGCAGTACCTGACCGCGGGGGAGACCGTCGAGGTGTTTAAGAAGGTTTACCCCGAGGCCGGCAAGACGGCCAAGTACAACCAGATCACGCACGACCAATTCCGCGGGGCGCTCAAGGGCCAGGGCATGCCGGACTTCGTCGCGGAGGAGATGCTGCAGAACATGCGCTTGTTGGACGAGTTCGGGTATTACGGAGGCGAGAAGCTGGAAGAGTCGCACGCGATTGTCGAAGACAAGCTCACAACGTGGGAGGAGCACGTGAAGAATGCCAAGGCTTTCGCTGGACTGCAGTGAACATGGCGGTAGAAGTAAACCTGACAACAGAAGATGAATTTTCGATTAATTCTTTTGATAATTGGCGGCTTTCGCTATCTTATCAAGAGTGATTTGAGTGTGAAGATATGGACATAATGCTGGTATTGCGACAGTCGGTACCTTAGTTCTGATGGTGCCGCCATCGGCTGCTGATCGTCATGGTCGACTTCACTCCGTGGTTAGTGGTTGACGATTGCAATGCGATAAACGAACTTAACGGGGGATGAGTATTGTTTCTACTCGAAAAGACGGAATTACATCCGAAACCACCAGAACGACTTTGGGACCCTGAAAGACAATATTCGCGAAATGATCTGCTCTTGCTCAAAGCTGCCGAGGTAGGCCTTAGCGGCAGGCGGCGCAGCAGCAGCGGCAAAGGGAACACGTCCAGCATCGCTCGCCGAAATACCGAGGCATGACCCGACCCCATCTTTTAGCACCTTTTCCAGGTTCCTCCCACGCAGAAGTAAACGCCAAGCACGAGCCCCGGGTCACTCGCCCGCCGCCTGCATTGTGACTGCAAGTGCTCAAGCAGCCCAATCCGCGTCGGTCATCCCAGCGACTCTACCTATCTTTCCTTTCTACTATTACCCCGACTTTTCTTTCCCCCTCTTCCATCCCACACATCGCCAACGTCGTCGGATCGTCGTTCGACATCGCAGCCGATCGAGGTTGATTGCCCTTTCCATTAGAGGACCTGGCTGCCTGAAGCCATCATCCGTCGCATTCCCGGAGTCCGGACAACCAGAGAGCAGATAACAAAAGACGGAAACGACGTCAAAAAAAAGTTGCCACCCTGCCAAATAGCCCGACCGGCACATTGCGAGACAGCGCCGAAGCGACATCACGACTTGTAAGGAAAACTTCTTCCTTAGAGTAGAAATAAGCAATCATGGCATCACCACCAAAGCCCTGGGAACGGGCAGGCGCAACCACAGCTGCGTCAAGTGCGTCTACCAGCACCAACGCCTCCAATTCTAGGTTTAGGTCAAGATTGTTGACAAGAACTCTAGCAGCCGCTCCGACCGCCGCATCGATCGCGACCCCGACACCAACTACGTCCGTCTCATCGGCCGCACCCGGCGCACCCGCCATTCCCGAACGACCTGCTTCGCTCGCCTCGTCCGTTAACCAGAACGCCTCCGCCTACAGCAGAACCGGTCTCGGCGCCGGCCTCGGAGCAACAGGGAGTCCCTACGGCGGCTACGGCGGTGGATACTCATCGGCCTACGGCAGCCCGTACTCAAGGATGGGTTCATACGGAGGCTACGGCGGTGGTATGTACGGGGGATACGGCGGATACGGTGGTGGCATGTATGGAGGAGGCATGTATGGCGGAATGGGCATGGGCGGCATGGGCGGCATGCCTGGAAACCCCAACGACCCAAATAGCTTGACGAACCGATTCAACAACAGCACACAGGCGACGTTCCAAATGTTGGAGGGTATTGTCGGTGCCTTTGGCGGATTTGCTCAGATGTTGGAGAGCACATACATGGCTACACACTCGAGTTTTTTCGGTGAGTTTCACATGTCCGAGTGCTTCGTTGGCGTGCGTAACTGACAAGATGAATAGCCATGGTCTCGGTAGCAGAGCAGTTCAGCAACCTTAGGGATACTCTGGGCTCCATCCTCGGTATATTTACACTGATGCGCTGGATTCGTACGCTTATCGCCAAGATTACCGGCCGTCCACCGCCGGCCGACGCAATGGCCCTTACTCCGGCCGCTTTTGCCAAGTTCGAAGGCCGCCAGCCCATCGGCCCCGATGGCGCTCCCCTCGGACCCCCCAAGGCTTCCCGTAAGCCCCTGTTCTTCTTCCTGCTGGCTGCGTTCGGTCTCCCCTACCTGATGCGCAAGATGATCAACACCATGGCCGCGTCCGCGGAGGACGAGGAACGCCGTCGCATGGCTCTTGCCGGCGAACAACAGGCGTTGGACCCCTCTAAGCTCGACTACTGCCGCGTCATGTACGACTTCACGCCACAGGTTGGCAATGCCGTCAAGGATGTGGATATGGAGGTGCGCAAGGGTGACCTCGTCGCTGTTCTGTCCAAGAGCGATCCCATGGGCAACCCTAGCGAGTGGTGGAGGTGCCGCGCCCGCGATGGTCGCATGGGCTACCTGCCATCGACCTACCTGGAGGTGATCAAGCGTCCTGGCCAGCCACTGGCCGCCATCAAGGCTGCGCCCAGCGAAAAAGTCGAGACGGCCCCGGAGGTGAAGACCAAGATTGGCGATGTGTCGCCTGAAAGCTTCCAGAAGAGCGTTTTCTACAACTAGGGACCGGGCAAAACGCGACCTATCCCGGCACCACCATCGTGGGAACAGAGAGGAGACGAGCGTACGAAAACTGACCTGACGCCCTGTGAATCTGCCTTTGACGCCGCCTGGGATGCTGTTTTCGAATGGCCGTGGCGCGTAGCTGCTCCAATGGTCAACAGGCACAGGCACTGGCACAGGCACAGGCACAGGCACAGGCGCCTTGGCGATGTGTTCGGTCACAGCATCCAGAAGGCAAGGTCAATGGCCAAAGCGACCGATTTCAGAACCTCTGTCGCGCCATGGAGGGATGTATTGGCTAAGAAGAGAATCAGGGCCAGGCTTTGAATTTTCTTTGTAAAGACTGTACGATTTTAATCATTTCTTTCCTTAGGTCTATTGTGTGTCCTTGGGGACTCAAAAGCTGGGCGTTTCGGTTGACGAATGGGTCCCGTGGAAATTGGGAGCGGTCGCTGCCGCTTGGCTACTTTGGCCTCAAGTCTGCCACAAATACTCAAAGTAGAGCCATACGAGGCAGCGTATATACAAGCGTAGAGGATAACGCATACTTTAACTTCGCACAAATCAATCGAACACAAGTCTTGTGAGTATTCTGATAGGATCTAGACCAAGTACCAATCTGGCCAAATTGGGGCCAATGTGGCGCTGCAGAACGTGGCTCAGCTCAAACCTGATTCATATGTCCGCAGCGCTATCACATTTCTCGACCTATCTCGACGTTGACGTCAGATTGGATGACTGGAGTCAATTCAGGTGTTCTCAGCTGCAGCAGAACAGTGGCACGCTGATGGCCCCAGTTCCATCTGGTGGCAGCTGTGGCAGCAGCCGCACCAGGGGGGCTGCACCCTTAGCTTTCCTTCATCTTCCGTCCAGGCCCAGACGCACGAGCCACCGATGACGTTGTTGACTTACGTCTGTTATTTTCCCTTCCTGTCCCCGGCCGGCTCCTCACTCCCGCGTCACCCAAAGCAATTGGACCCGCTAAGGTTCGGTTGCTCAAGCTCAGGTAAGGTACTTTTTCACAGTGTCTTTGGACCTTACCTGACTTTCCGGTGGCCTGTAGTGCGACTGCCGCTATTCCTCCTCCTCCAATCCTGCCACCTCTGCCTTACGGGGACCCGTTCCACCATCGTCACACTTCGCACATATCGTACAAAAAGGCCAGCTCCTCCCAAAGCTCACCTACCGGGTCTCCTCCCGCATCAAATCAAAGCACTCCGCAAATACCCACGCACGCTTTTCGCCAGCACACCACGTAAAACACTGTCGGTCAAGTCAGTTTGGGCTTTCCGAGTGTTCGACTTTTTTCAACAACTCACTCCCCCGACTTTCGAAAGGGAGAGCACACGACCACCAAACAAACACACACCTTTGAGCAGCCGAAGCTTTCCCGCACTAGCCAAGATGACTCTCTACTACACCCTTGTAAGTCTCGAGCTCCCTACGGTGGCGAGCTACGCCCCTCTCCTGGCGAGAGCGGGAGGGGTGAAAGCTTGCTGGATGCGTTGACGTGACAGGCCGCTGACGAGAGTAGGTGTTTATGCTGCTCATGGCAGAGATGGGGCTGTTCATGCTCCTGATCGTGCCCCTTCCCTTCGCCGTCAAGCGGAAGTTGTTTACGTACGTTTGCCCTGCCTACTGCTGTTGTTGCACCTCTCGTTACCTCCAAAGAGTATAGTGCTAACGATTCTGTACCTCCGCAGCTTCATCTCCGAGAGCCCCGTCGTCGCCAAGATTCAGTACTGGATGAAGATTACCTTCGTCTTCATCCTGATTCTCTTCATCGACAGCGTCAACCGAGTATACCGCGTCCAGGTCGAGCTCGCCCTCGCTACCGAGAAGCAGAACAGCGGGTTCGTAGCATCCCACTCTACCACTCATGCTCCCTTGTCATCCCCAAGCTTCCCCTCCCCCCAACCCTCCACGGGCTCCACGGGGCAACAAAGCCACACCGACGAAACTAGTCACTAACAAACTCGTCAAACAGTGCCGCCGTCATGGGCCACGAGCGTCTCGAGGTGCAAGCCCGCAAGTTCTACTCCCAGCGCAACATGTACCTCTGCGGCTTCACCCTCTTCCTGTCTTTGATCCTCAACCGCACCTATGTTATGATCCTGGAGGTGATGCGCCTCGAGGACAAGGTCCGGGGCTACGAGGGCACCAAGGGCAACACCAAGGAGAGCGAGAAGCTTGCTGTCGCCGGCGACTCTGGCGAGATCGGCCGCCTCAGGAAGGAGCTGGAGAGAAAGGACCGCGACATCGAGACTCTGAAGAAGCAGAGCGCCGGCCTGCACAAGAGCTACGACGAGCTCTCGGAGAAGTACGGCCAGACGCAGCAGCAGGGTGACAAGAAGGCGCAGTAGTATTCCTCGCCGCGGCCTTCCATGGCAGAACCGAATACGGAACAAAAATTGATAATTGATGGTGATGAGGGGTGAGCGGAGGTCACTGAGCTAAGGGTGTGGCTTGGGTTGGGAACCCAACAGGCACGGAGAAAGGGGGGACGCCGGCACGGCGATGCGTTGTAGCTATAAAATAGCCTTGATTTTGAACGCACATTGGATCCAGTCCTACCACGTCGTCTTGTATGTCAGGTATTCACGTGTGCTTTTCGGAGTTAATTCCGTCAAATAACTTCCTCATTAGTTCCTGCAATTGTACCCCAGCTCACACCTCTGCGGTCAAACGCGCGAGGCTATACAGTAGTGCACTGATCAGTCCCCTCCCCACAGGGGAAGCACGACATTCTCTGAACGCAGCATGTTTACGCATATGGAAACATACACTACGGGGTTTAGGTGGATTAATTCTGGGGTTTTGGACAACCTGATGGCATGTGAAAGGTGCATGTCCGCCGATGTTGACGAACTACACATAGCCAGCCGCCGAATCATGTGAGCGTTACCGCTATGTGCCGAACAGGAAGGAGAACAGGGCGAGATCAATCACTTCTGGAGGTTCGGAAAGTATACAGCTTCATTATGATGTGCGGACAGCAATGGGAGACAACGGGGCCAAGTTCCAGGTTGAGCTCGTCATCGTTTGCAACTTCATCGTCGAGTTCTCTCCCTTAAACATGGATTAACTAACTGGATGAAGTAGTCAGATCATTCGCGGACATGAACGACGATAAATCTCATATGTTTGGGAGAGAGCAGTTCAGGATACCGCGCAGACAGGGTTAGATACTTGGGGAAAGGGGTTCACGAGGTGCTTGATCAGCCGAACAGGACGAGACAAGGGCAACGGACGCAAGCCCAGTATATTCAGTGTATTCCTCGGCCATCTTCTTGATTTGCTGGGTTAAGTCATGCTGCCACGGCAGGAATGGCGATCTATTCCGTCAACTGCTGACTAACGCTAGTAAGTACGTATATGAGGGGTGTAGTCCAGTGCATATTAACAGCTCGAATTTTAGCCTAATTAGAAATTCAAGAAGTTGATGATTTGGGGTAAAAGAGGGCACTTTTGTGGATCAGGTTTTTTGGCTTTAGGTAGCAGTTGGTGGGATAAAAGGAGACTGCGCGTTACAGCTGACGCAGTTAAAGCCGCAGATGATTTTAGACGGCTTCGGCTTGAATCAAAGATGAAATCAAGACTCCTACGTGCTGTATGCACATATGAGACCCCCTGAGAGATTTGAGCCAGCTGATTGACAGCAGTGTGTTGGCTTTCTCTCAGTTGTACCTGTATAATTGCAGGACAGGAATGATGGACTCGGATGGTACGATAAGTGAGTACTTATGCTGCGTGAAGCTACTCAAGGTGCAGTGGGGATCAGAAACCAGATTTCTTTAGCCGTTACATCAACCTATATTTGCAGGCTTATTGCGATGATACTAGCAAATTGCTGGTTTGAGTCAACACCCACCCGATAATCATTTAATTTATATACTTATGTCTGTTTACATAAACACAGAGCTCTAGAGAAACCCAGGGAATTCATTTGTGTCCCCCAATTCGCGTGCCTGTACAAGGTGGTTTCTCGGCCGAATGACTCACTGGTGACATAACCCAGGCGGCCGTTTGCGTTCATGCAGACACGATAATCCCAACTGTATCCATTATTAGGGTCACTGTTGGGTTCCAGGCAGTACTCGTCATCATTGCTGCCCCACGGACGGCTCCGACCTCCCTTGCAAACTTGAACATGATTGTCCTTGACCTGTATCAGCATCGTAGTGGGAACTAGTAGCCGGGGAATCTGGGTAGTTGATAGAAATAATACAAAATAGCGTGCGAGTTGCAGTGTCGAGTTGAACGTACTTCCAGGTTGGCTGACAGTACTTGTGTGCACTTGCAAGCACGCCTGGACTTGCCGGGCGAGCGCACAGGCGGCGAAGATCCTCTTGAATGGGAGCTGCATGATGTGAACCACATAACTTTGCCAAATATACAGGCTGTGACTTTGCAAACGGTTATCGGAAGGGTTTGTAGAGACTTTAGTAGCGAGATATGCCAACGGGAGGCGGAAACGTCAACTTACACTTTTTCAGAATCAACCACCTTTCTTCAGTTCTTTCAGAAATCTTCAACACTTGCACTACCTTGAGGCTCGGAATTGCCAGCTCTCCCTGCTCAAACAAGGTGGTTTACTAGGCTGCCAAAAGAAATGTGATTACCAAACGGGGAGGATTGATTCGCATTCCATTTGGCACAGAGCAAGTACCTGCATGCATGAAGTCGGAGATGATTTCAAACAGTGGGACGCTGAAATGGAGCGAGAACCAAAGCTTCGCTTACTAGCAGGAGCATTTTTGCCATATTCAGAGCTTTGGGTGTTGTCTTAATATCAAAAAGAAGATTCAAGAGCAGTCTTACTACGGAAGGTATTGTGGTTGCCTGATTTGCCCAGCATAAGACTTCCGACCTTCCTTTACCGGGCCCTTGGCAACAGCTTCCTGATTTCTTGGTATGTCAATGTGTTGCACGGTAGAGGAGCCTGGGTAGTGTAAGTCATTACCTGGAAGACCTTCATCAGAATGTCCAATTACGGCGTCCAACGCTTCGCCGTAAAGGCCAAGAACTGGGTACCAACTTGTGAACCCTGGCACATTATCTGTTGAATCGAGAAGGATTCGCTCAACTCGTGCGCGATCTGCACAGCACTGATGGGCACTCATTCCCCAAACTGACATGCTGAATCACTCGTTAGTCTTATCATCCTCAGCAAGCTGTGTTGCATTGCGCGACGAGACATTGACACTACTTGAAAGGGGCGGAGGTGTTGTAACCGCAGCTTACACGCACGCAGTGGTGCATGATGGCGGCTCTCAGCATGACCACAACTGTACTGCATTTGGCGAAATTAACACTTTAGGTCATTCAATCATTCTCAGCAGTGTATATTGAAGCGACAAGGAAGAGGAATACACATACATTTAGATAAGCTATTAAGATTCCCATTATTGATTGGCGTCATTGACGACAGCAAAGCGAGCAACTCGGACATAATTACGAAAATGTTCCCTTTCGCATCAACATGTCGCAATCTTCAAAGTAAGCAACTTACAAGACTTCCCCTCGACATTTTTATATACTATCTAATTATATCTTTGTGTTTCAGGCAGGTTGCCATACTAGCTTAGCATCATCGGGCATGAGGGACTCTCAAACTAAGACAACTGACTGAGAAACTCACATGAATAAGATGGTTCTGAAGAATATAGATGAATGTCAGGGTTGGACGTCACCAATACTTAAGTTGCTGAAGTGAGGCTAGTTTAGGGGGAATATATTGCTAAAGACCAATAAACGGGTGTCGAGTGAAAACAGGGCTCTATGGATTTACATCAAGGGCAGCTAGATTTCTATAATCATTCCGGTTAATGCGTTTAGACTCTGGGACTCTGGAGTCTTTGAAACAGCTCTATTCAAAAGCATTCGAGCTTTTGATTGATAAAGGGCATTTCATCGTTGAAAACATGGGTATAAGTCGTTTGAAGCTTAGGACGTTGTAGTGCAAGGCAGCATCAAGCGACTGAATTCGGTTCTGAACTAGCCCAAGTAGAATTATCCATGACAGACTTATTACAAGTTGATCACTTAATAGTTTATGCAAGTGGCAGAATAAATAATAACCAATACATTCATCTGCAGAATAGAACTTCCAAATCGATTCCTGTTTGTGAGATGTTGATAAGGAAGACCCCGAAATTTCTGCGTGTGTTTGAGGTCTTGAAAGACCTGATTCAGGATGGTGTGATACTTGAACAATGATACGAAGTTTTGCCAAAACGATGAAAATAGTGATACTCCAAGTGGAAGCGTACAGTTTCCACTTTGCATACTGATCAAGTAGCACAGGGCCAGATTGCAATTACTCAGAGACAGACTCGGCATCATCGTTGCCGATATAGAACTTCAGCGCACAGTTGCAACCACTCGTTGGCTTAATGTGTCTGCAATCAGTATGCCAGATGAGTTGGCAAGATGCCATACGTTCGGTCTGTTGCATATATTGGATGAGAGATGGGTTGGCCAGGCGCCTTGCACTTGTCGACTGCATGACCGCCTATCTTGTTTCTTCCCTTTCTTCGACATCTTGTGCTCTTCTTTGCTCTTCTCTAGAGAATGAAACCGATAAAAACAAAGTTTTCTGACAGACGAGAAAATGCCGCTTTGCCGCTTTGCCGCTTTGCCGCTGTGCCTTAAGTCTCTCGCGGGGATCTCCTATTCAAGTCAGTTGTGACACCACCCCTACCCATTTTTACGAGAAACGGAGCAAGTGGCGAGGCAACCATAACAACGAGCAAAAGTCCCGAAAAGAAATGAGCGAAACACACCAAATGCCAAAGCGGCTGTTCATTCTTTGCGACGGCACGTGGCAAGACAGCGTCAATGGCAGATCTCGCCCCCCCCCCCCCCCCCCCCCCTAATGTCACCACATTCGCGAGATGCTTGGAATACGCCAGTGGTGATGGATATCCGTAGCTGACGTACTTGACAGTGGCATTGGCAACGGGACCAGCTGTATTGGACAAATCGTCGATGACTTGACCGGTAGAGGTCAGTTCCTTCAACCCCGAACATTGGGTTTGCTCACTTTCAGCAGGGATATCAGTCAAATACGGAGCGCGTACAGCTAGCTTCCTTTCACGCGATTACAACTTCGGCGGGGACAGTGGGCCTGGCAAGAAGTCTGGCGAGATCGTGCTCGTGGGCTACTCCCGCGGTGCATTTGCCGTCCACTGACTGCGTTGCGTCGCTCCTGGACTGCATCGGGCTGCTACAAGCCAACGACTTGTACTATCTTCAGGGACAGCTTGACTTGTGGGCAAACCGGGAAATCAAGCCAGTGTTCTCAAAAGAAGGCGTATCTGGGGATACCTCGAGATCACTTTTCGACGATTGCGTTAAATTCTTCAAGAAGTTAGGTGCCCCACGTGAGATTCGAACCAAGACCCTACTAGTTTGGGACATAGTCCGTGCTCTGGGACTACCAGTCTATCTCAATCATAGACCGCTCTCCTTTATTGGTACAGAGGTACCGGCAATTGTTGACAACGCTTTCCAAGCCTTGTCGTTGGATGAAGCAAGAGCAGTCTTCACGCCACGGCCCACAGGTGTGGCAACCAACACAGAGAGCAACATGCGCAAAGCAGTGCTAGTTCAAGGGCGCCCACGTTGATATTGGTCGGAATGGCGACACTGAGCTTGGGGCTCTCACTTTCTTATGGTGATCAGTCAGGTAACAAAGCGGACCTGCATCAGCTTCAGAAAAGAGGAGATCAGGATGCATCTTCAACCTAGGTACCTCGACTGGAAGGTTCAAATAGGGTGTCTTGGATGCGCCTACGACACCGCGGAAATTTCGCCGTTACCGGGAACTGGTAAGGGCTCATTCTATCATCTATGATACATCACCCGCTAATAGCGACCAGGAAGTACGTCGCCTTTGTCTTGGTATCGGTGGGCTTTTCAAAGAGCTCCTGGGTGTTTGGAATGCCGAAAAGAAGGCTTGAGAGCTTGGTAACGACACAATTCAAGAAGCTCGTTTGTGGTCTAAAGCATACGGACCTCAGAACGGCAAGCAGGATGAGCTGTACTGGCCCAAAGTTTGGCTGGGTGTCGAAGACAATGATGAGAACGCGATAGCAATTGCGATTTAGAAGGAGAAGAAGAGAGAGACTGTGACTAAGAGGCAGAAGAGAGCTGCGATTGAGAAACAAGCTGCAGATGAGAAACTTCCAGCCCATAAAGGAAACAGAAGGGCCTCGACACGTGGACAGTTCGTCAATTATGTCAAGTCTGATAAATCAAGGACTTGAAGGGGCGAAAAACCACTGGAACAATAAGCCTCGTCCCAAGGAAACTGTAGAAAAGCAAAAATACACGACAAAGGATGCGGAGGAAATGGTGAAGGATAATGTTGAAGACGGGATCGAGCCCGAATAGGGAGTTCAAGACGAGGATTCAGGCAAAGTGTTGAGTCTTTTCCCCAGAGACCTCGAGTGTTTCCTTCGCAAGTCAGACGAGTTAATCAGGGTGCTTGTTGAGGTACATGCGGCGTGTTGCCACAGCGAAGCCGGAGCCGCTGGACGAGAACTGTGCTCTCATTGATGCCCTCGAGGATTGATTTGAGGAGAGGAGATAGAATGTCGAAACAAGACTATTGGGAAGAATCACCTTGAGGAGAAATGAAGGGCGGGAGCGCTCAAGATCAAGCGGACATATTTGGGCTGAACAAGGAAGTCCTCGCGGTGCTTATCTAGTCGATCTGATATTACATCATCGAGCGTCTTCTGGATCTCGCGGAGCTCGTCGGCTGAAATTCTTGCTTTCTATGATCGGAACTTGCAGCAATCTCACTACTTACGTTCACCATGCCTTGTGCCACGGGCCCAGTTCCTGAACCTTCATGAAGATTGTCCGGTGCTAGACAAGCAACTCAGACTTCTCCACATCTTCACTTACTTCTAGCCCATCTGTGGTACAAATGGGAAGAGCCTACATCAGAACTCCGGCTACTAAAGTCTTCCGGCGCCTGCGATCTCCTACAAGCCACGTTGTCCTTGATCACCAGCCCCGTCTGAGAGCTCATGTAATTTCCTTGATCCCTCCCCAATGAGCAGCAGCCTCAGCAGAGATGGCATCAATAGAATAATCACTTTTAATGACTGGCGAGCAAAGGAGAAAAGCGAAGAAGACAGGTAGTAGTGCTTGGATAGTTTGATGGAACTTAGGTTGAATGAAAGACGGGTAACTGGGATATGCTATGATTCTTAATACAAAGTTTCGTGGAGGTTGGCTGCACTCGAAAAACAATCTCAGGAACTGTCCAAGAGGTTTGTTTGGGTCTCGCTAGTCAATCAAAGTGAATTTCAAGTACCACAGGAGCCCTTACGCGCTGTAGGTCCAGTTGCCAACATGTCGAGACAGACAAGAACTTAAAAGCCGAAAACTGTCTGCCAGAAAGAATACCTAAGCCAAAGTATCACCGCCTTGTCATGAATTTTCGCATTGCCAAGCTCTCCTATTCGTTTATGCTGGGAGGCCTCGACGGTGAGGTTAGAAGAATCAGAGAGCTTGCATTGCCTGTGGTCTGGGGCCTTTCCCCTACTACTGAGGTCTCTGGCGTATTCTTTTGCATCACACACCGATCATCTGGCTTAAGTGATATTATCGCTTCGGTTCCCGTGAGTCGACAAAAACACCATTTCAAGCAGCTTGGCTATCAATTTCTCCCTCTGCAACTTCCCTGTCACAGCCCCAACGATATTTGCTGGAAACAGTCTGGCGCTTAGTTATGCGCGTTGTTTAGGTAACATGTTTCAGATAAAGGACTTCCGATAACCTTTGGGCGTCTGAGAAAGGTGTTTTCATACTGGAGCTCTGAACTAGATGAGTCTGATAATCCCACTTTACGGCTTAGAACCACAGCTTCGCTAGCAGCAACATCGACTTGTATCTGACCATCCCTGATCTCCACAGTCTCACCTACCATCACATTGTCCAGTTTCACAGGCTTGCCGGCCTTAAGCTCGTAATTGTAGCTCCAGCCATCCCAAGTAGTTCCCGAGATGGCATCACTACCGTTGGCACGAAGCCTTTGAATATTTGCCATACCATCCTCCCATGGCACCTCAAAGTCGTACTGTAAATTCGGGCGCTCAGGGGCATCAGGATCTGGGCTTGTTTCGGTCCGGTCGAGGGTAGACTTGTACGCTTCCAGATTTATGACGAGTAATGGGGTGAGATCATTGCCTTGGTATGCTGCATATGCCGAAGACCGTTCGTTTGCGTCTGAAAGGGGGATGTGGGCAACGGACATCTGCTCAGACGATAGACCTGGGCTGATGAAGGCGGCAATAGCAATGTTACCATAATACGGTGCCTTGGTGCCGATGGATGTTGTTTCTGTGTTCACAGGCTGCCAGCTTGCGTACTGTGACTAGTCAGCCAGGTTGTTAATGACAGGACTTTGAGAATACCCGATAATCAGTTCCCATGTGCAAATGCACACGTTTGATGCCAACAGACGCAGCATAAAGGTTGAAGTCGACGCCCCAAAGCGCCGCACCGAACGAATTCGACAATCCTGGCTTGCCTTGATTGTAGAGCGAGTTATGCTCCCCCAAGATCTGGGGCGGCACATCATCGAAGCGTGATGTGATATTGGCGTATTCCCTTTCATGCGCCTGAACTGATTGCACAGTCCTAGTATGATTCATCAGAGTGCCTTGGAGTGTTACACCGGGGCTCTCGGCGCCGCTGATGTAGTTGTTGCTAGAGAATAGAGCGATATTGTCATCGGTATTCAGACCAGCTGCCCATTGTGCCGGAGCTCGAAGGCGGTTCGCTGTGCCTGCGTTCGAAGGTGCCATGAACACAGGAGGTGGGAACTCGGGGCATGCTTCGGAGAGAACGGTGGCGATTTCTCGAGTACCATTTAGCCATTGGTCAACGTAGGTAGACTCGTTCCATGATGGGGGTCGCACAGGGCCTTGTGCTGAGGTTGCAAACAGATCTGTCTCATTTCCGTACTCCCACACGTCAAGATTGTCTACGCCGATAGCCTTACAAGCCAGAGGCACTGTGGCCACCAGAGTCTCCCACCCCTCAGATCGGTTTCCGCCTAACCCAAGATTAAATCCGTGGGTGAACTTGGTATCCGAGAAGGTGCCGTAAGATTCAAAAAAGGACGGTCCGATGTGAATGGTGGTGGGATAGTCCCTGGACCTGTCAAAGTCGTAGCTTCCGTTCACCGCATATGGAAGCGACTCGTCGTAGAGGGCGTAATCCTGGGTGTTTCCTCCCACTCTGATGTGCTGACGCTTTCCTTGCAAATTACCCAAGTTCTCCGCGAGTTGTCCGAGAATTTGTTGGGCAAAGACTTGTTTCCTAGTAGACACTATCAGTAACGTGGATGAAGACGGAAAAACAGAGAAGCGCACCCGCAAAGTCCGGGAAAAACACGAATTCGAGTGAGCAGCTCAAAAAGGCATCAAATACAACCCTGGCGCTCTCTGGTCCATGACGCAGGTGTCAGGGGGTTAAGTTCAGTATTATCAAAAACCACCTCCGACCGATGGGGCGTTCCCCCTGCGCCGCGCGCATAGTGCTGGACCCACCTGATAGCAAAAAAGCAATTGACATACAACACCGGGTATTCGCTGGTCGTCACCGACCCAACTACTAATCCAGCCCTCATCAGCTTATCTAAGGGAGAGCGGACGGGATCCCGAGTTCTCCGATGGGTATGGTCGTATGTGGTAGACACTTGTTGTAGTGTGAGCTATATTCCAGGCCCGAGTCGAAGGGCGAGATCTAAGAATGGCGGTAGTACAGGGTTTTCGAAGAGCTTGGCCTACGAGGATAGGCAGGGTATTTCTCCGGGGCAAGGAAGCTGAGAGCCGTTTCTTAGGGCCATGGTCAGTATGAGGTTGGCGATTTCGGGGAATGGTAAGCTGCAGATGGTCAGTAGACTCTCATTTGATGATTGTCTCATGAGAAGGTCTTGGAAAGATGAGACGAACGACTCGAGGTCCTCAAGATTGAATGAACATGAGTGAGACCTCAGTCAATGCATGCAATCGCAACAGCCTCGTCTGCCGAGCCCGAAAAAAAGCAGCTAGTTATCAGAACTGAAAATCAGCCGAAAAACTCATATGGGAACAAGTCTTTCATCCAGATTCCAATGAAATCTCATGTAAACCATGGTAGTGAGTTGCAACGAGCGATGATGGGTGGAGTCTTCAGGGAACAGCTCTCTCTCGAGTCTCAACCAAGCCACTGAGGTTGCCGGGCCGCGGAGCAGCGCAATGGGTAACTCTTATCTGTTAGTGGTTCCGCCGGGACCGCCGCCCGGCACCTAGCTGAGCAACACGGTATCTTAGCGCAGACTTGCCGGTCAGTACAACCGGGCCGGTTGATGTGGGGGGGACGTCATCGAACGTCACTTGGAATCTGCAGCATCGTCTCTCCGTTGTCGCTCAAACATTCAACTCTTGCGATAATTGCCATCGAGTTTTGTAGCCGGGACAAATCTCATTACAGGCGCATCACATACCCTCAATCGCATCCATACCAAAGCCTCATCGGACGGTGAGAACCTGGTGTTCGAGTACGCACGAGCAGACCCAAGGGAACCCCATTCTGACGGCGACACACACACCTCCCCGCATCCCATCTCCGCAGCTCTCTAGCAGCCGTGAACTAGTCTAGAGCTTCTCTCGTCATTCATCCTACCTCGGCTCTCCACCATGCCTATCGCAATACAAAAAGCCATCGCTCCGGCGTCAAGATTCGTGGCGAGAAATTCTCTCCGATCTGTCCGGACAACGTTTATTCCGTTTTCCCTTAGAGCAGCTTCAACAATGGTTCCCAAGGTACTTTGAAACGACATCAGCGAGCTCTCCACCCAGACTGCTAATTCGCTATATCCAGCTCAAAGATCAATCTCTGCTGAAGCAGGATGTTTGCTACGTCAATGGCGAATGGATTAAGGCCAAGTCTGGCAAGACTTTCCAAGTGACTGGTGAGTTTTTCTCTCGATTGACAGGGGCCCCACCCGGCACCGGCTCCGGAGGCTAAATCCCGGACAGACCCGGCCACCGGCGAGAACATCGGAACATGCCCCGAGTTCGCAAAGGCCGACACGGATGCCGCCATCGCCGCGGCCTCCACGGCTTTCGAGACTTTCCGCACAAAGACGGGTCGCGAGCGCTCCAAGCTGCTGCGTCGCTGGTACGACCTCATGATGGAGAATGCGGAAGACCTGACTACCCTCATCACCTGGGAGAACGGCAAGCCCGTCGCCGATGCGAAGGGTGAAGTCACTTACGCCGCCAACTTCCTCGAATGGTTCAGCGAGGAGGCACCGCGCATCTACGGCGACACCATTCCCTCGTCTGTTCCCGGTAACCGTGTGTGGACCATCAAGGAGCCGGTCGGTGTCTGCGGTCTCATCACCCCGTATGTTGATGAATTCTCACTTTCGCATCGTCGATAATGCTGACGTCTCTCTAGATGGAACTTCCCTGCCGCCATGATCACCCGCAAGATCGGCCCTGCGCTGGCGACCGGCTGCACGGTTGTCTGCAAAGCCCCCGGCGAAACCCCCTTCACCTCCCTTGCCCTCGCCGAGCTGGGTCACCGTGCCGGCATTCCCAAGGGCGTCATCAACGTCATCACCGCGCTCGACAACACCCCCGAAGTCGGCGAAGCTCTCACCACCTCCTCGACCATTAAGAAAATTTCCTTCACCGGTTCCACCAACGTCGGCAAGCTACTCATGAAGCAGTGCTCCGGCACCCTCAAGAAGCTTTCTCTAGAGCTGGGTGGCAACGCCCCCTTCATCGTTTTCGACGACGCCGATGTCGACGCCGCTGTTGCTGGCGCCGTCGCCTCCAAGTTCCGCTCCTCGGGACAGACCTGCGTCTGCGCCAACCGCATCTACGTCCAGAGCGGCATCTACGACGAGTTTGCTCAGAAGTTCGCCGCCGAGGTTAAGAAGTTCAAGGTCGGCAACGGTTTCGAGAAGGGAATCACCCACGGACCCCTCATCCACGACCGCGCCATCGACAAGGTCGACGCGCACATCCGCGACGCCGAGAAGAAGGGCGGAAAGGTCGTCATTGGCGGACACAAGTTGGACAACCTCGGCTCCAACTTTTACGAACCCACGGTCATCACCGGAATGACCAACGAGATGGATATGGCCTCGGAAGAGACCTTCGGTCCTGTTGCGGGTCTTTTCTCTTTCAAGACTGAGGAGGAGGTCGTCAGGCTGGCCAACTCTACCAACGTCGGTCTGGCAGGCTACTTCTTCTCGCGGGATATCCAGCGTGTGCACCGAGTTGCGGAGCACCTCGAGGTCGGCATGGTTGGTGTTAACACCGGCCTGATCTCAGACCCCGCTGCGCCCTTCGGAGGTGTCAAGGAGTCTGGCTTCGGTAGGGAAGGATCCTTGTACGGTATCTCGGAGTACCAGATCACAAAGATGGTTACGTACGGTGGTATGGGCCAGCCGTTGCAAAAGTAAAGGGCCACAAAGGCGAAGAATGTTTAGCAGGCAACCCTGGGCGTAGGAGTTTGATTCATGAGTTCAGTCAATTCACAGAGCAGTTTTGCTCAAATGTGGCTAAGAATATTGCTTTTGACAACAGCTTGCAATGCTTGTGGTTCCTAAAGCCTCGTCCATGACTCCATCACGTGTCACTCGATCTTTTTCAGACCCTTTCCTACTGAATTTTTGCTCCGAGACCAATATTTAGGCTTCCAAGAATATGGAAATTGAGACATTGACTTGATTGTGTCGCTTAGCAACATTGTTCAAGTTATGATCTCACGAATCACGGACCAGCCGAGCAATCTGTGAAGATAATAATAGGCTTTTCTGCAAGGAAATCCCAGGAAAAGATAGAAAAGTATGGAGGAGATTGCAAACGCATCTCAGAAACCAGATACCATGTGGTAGAGGCTCTATCACTAAGACAGAAGTACATGCGAGCCATCTTTGCAAGTTCATTGAAACCCCCAGAGTCTCGAGGCGAAATGGGGGTGGTGAGACGACTGTTGATTGGAAGACCGCAAAGACCATTGGCAATATAGTTGTGTGTTATATAACGGAGATACTCGAGGAAAGATAGAAGAAAACAACTGATTACGCCTGAGACTTCAACAAAGCTGATCTCAAACGTCCAGTAGCGCCACTGTCGGTGTGAGGGGTCTCAACTAGCTACCTTGTGAGCCCCAACCACAACGCTCGTCGCAACGGACATGGAGGTTCAGAGAGAGGCGGATATCCAACATCTGGCTCGCTCACTTTGAAGAGTGGCTTGGTATATACGCCTTGCAGATACAGAGATTCCTAGCGTGTGACGTCTCGTGCCGAGAAGTAGGCCAGGCATCCAACTGTCCAACGAAGATGGATCAAACAGGGTACTTAGATACTCCCGGGGTTCACTTATCCTCTCGGCTTTCCATAGAACGTAAAATTCCACTTTTCCCCCGAAATGGTACGAAAAAAGTAGCCCCAGTGCGAGCGCAGGTTCGCAGGACCTAGAATGCTGGCTTTGTACTAGAAACTGATTTTTGGTGAAACGTCAGTCATTATCACTTCACTGTTCTTCTCTGATATTCGTCACGTATTTGGCACGAACAATCATATCGTGGTTATGGTTGCGGAGGCCATGGGCCGCCCTCCTTTCTATGCGTTTAAATTGTACTGAGCGGCATGGCAATGATGTAGGTGGGTAGACAGGCACCTATCCGAAATGCCTCCACGGCTGCGCTGCTCGTACCAGACCAGTAGCCTCGGCTGAGAGTATGCCATGAAATAGATACCTTTAAGCTTTTGAAAATTGTGGTGAACACAAAACAAACGGAAGAGGAAGGCAGCGAAACGTGATACTCACGTAGCGGTTGTTGGCCTTTGTAGAAGCCGGATGGGTCATGACGCTGAGATAATCATATTACTCCATTGGGGGGGGGGATTTTGGTTCTTGCGCGGACGGAAAGTTCAGTCGTCTAGAGACGCGCAGTATCTCTGCACGAAGGAGAAGGTTGTGGGTTACTCAGGTCAGAAACTTGAAGTAGCCTCTATTGAATCTCAACGAAATCCGCTTTCGTTCTTCTGCGCCACCGACACCAGTCCATGTAAAAGACCTCGTACGATGCTAACAGCCCAGATTACTCCAGCCGTAGATTCGATTCTCGCCTACCACCGAAAACCAGCCGGTTCTCGACGACTATTTAACTTGCTACCTTGCCATCACCGACTTTTCTTCGCTGACCGCCGTTCTGTAGTGGAGCCAAGACCATATATCTAGCCGAAACTGGCTCAAGCCCTTCTCAAATGCAGCAACCAGCTGAGGAACGCCCTCCTGGGATCTTCTTCAGCCGATTACTAGTCTCCGCGAATAGTTTATTCACATCCAATGCATGAACAGAAGACGAGAGAAGAGCAGTCAGTCCAGACGGCATCAGTTTTGAATGTTTTCTCAAGACTCACCATAACCCTCTGCGCAGGAAAACCATATCACGGGGGATGATATGCTCCTTAGCAGAGTATCTCCAGGTTTTCCACGATGCAGAAGACCGTGAGCAACCGAAGAACTCGGTTGATGTGTAAAGGATGATGCGAAAGGCACTAAATACCTTAAGCTACAAAGCGAAGCTTCTAACCCCGGCAGCCAGTTCACACACCAGCAGACGGGAGTTTATAAGGGCTTCTCCAACAGGAAAGGAAGAAGATGCAGGACACACTGAATGCGTCCGAGGCGTTGAAGAAGTCAGAAAAGGAGAGAGGGGGGGGGGGGGGTGGATTGCTGACTGTACCCAGAGAGAGTCTTCACAGTTTTGATTTGAACGCTGAAGTTCCGTTGGTTCTCAATTCGTTTACGTATTCATCAGAGGTATACTTTGAGAAAACAGGCGAGAGATAGAGAGCAGATCACAAACCAATAATAAAGTCCTCTTCTGATGCCTTGATTCTTGTCATCCCCGGCATGATAGGAGAAGTCCCTGAAGTAAAGCTGGAACGAAATCAAATAATTTTAAACTTGTCTTGGTGATGCATCGATCGGCCTTGCAACGCACACATAGCACTCAGTGGATGTGTGAGCGACACTCCAGTTAGCAACTGCGCCAGTCCCCCCGAATAATATCGTGCTGTGGATCGCCAGTGAAGTAATACATGACACTGAGGGGAGCGCCAGCGGCTTTGGAGCAACGAACGTATCGTAGCACACAACGAAAACCTTGTACGTTAACGCGGATGATGTTTGTTTTTATTTATCCCACTTCATGGTGTGGAAACAGCAAAATTTGGACTTTGCGATGGTATCCTTAATCCCCTGGCATTCTCCTACTTGTCTTCTGCTTTACATTATCACGCAGTATGTCGCGCGTAAAAAGCCAAACATAGCGAGTTCTTCCCCGCATCCCTTCAGTTCCATATTCCTTAGCTGTCTTGATAAACCTCCACTCTAGCCCTCGGCCTCGTAAGCGTGAGACTTGTGCTTGGGCTGGAAGGTGAAGTTGGGGTGGGCGGGACCCAGGAACATCTCGCTGTTATAGCTGTTAGTAGGCAAGCATCAACCTCGGCGCTTGATAAAACATACCTGATCTTAATCCAGTCGCGGTAATTCTTGCTAGCAAGAAGCGTCTCCAAGTCATTGCGTCCAAAGTACGCGGGAGGACGGTCGTTGAGGTCAGGCGGGAGGTGCTCGAGAAGACCAATGGGGACGTAGCGGTGAGCGAAGGAAAGCCACTCCAGCAGGAAGCGGCGAGTGAAGCCGATGCCCAACTCGTCGGTACCCCAAGCCTCCATACCGAACTTGCAGAACTTCTCGACATAGGCGAGACGTTCCGTGGCAGACTTGTCGAGGTACTGGCCCTTCTCGATCTCTTCGAACAACCAAGGCTTGACGAGGGCACCACGACCAATCATGACGGTGTCGACCTTGGCCTTCTCGACATGGTCGAGGTACTCAACGTGAGAGTAGCAGTCGCCGTTGCCGAGGAAGAACATGCGCCCGTCCTTGGCGTTGGGCAGGGTGGACTCATCGGCCTCCCGAATCGTGTCAGTAAGCTTATCCTTTTGCTCGTTGTACTCCTTGATCATGACGGCGCACTCGGCGATGTAGCTCCAGTCGGCCTTCTTGGTGTAGCGCTGTTCTCTGCTACGGCCGTGGAGAGTGATGGCGGCGCAACCGGGGGCGCCTTGCTTTTCGCGGTTCTCGCGAGAGCCGAAAGCGAGCTTGCCGATGATGTTAGATGCGGTGGGTCGGTTAGACTTGACGCCGGTGCGGAGCTTGACTGTGATTGGGATCTCTCCGGAGACAGTATTCATGCCGCGAACCATGCGCTCAAGCTTGCCATGGGCCTCGAGAAGGGCAGAACCACCGCCGGACTTGTAGATCATGTCGATGGGGCATCCGCAGTTGAGATCAATGAGGCGCAAATGAGGGACGAATCGGTTCAAAAGATCCGCTGCTTTGACACAGTGCCATGCCTGGTTACCAGAGATCTGAGCACCGAACTTGATATCGCGAGAGTTGTCGTAACCCTTGACGATGTTGGCATCGGGACTGATCTTCGGCGGGCTGATCTCACTCTCATGCGCCTTCATCAGGGCCCAGTCGTTCTTGACTCCCTGGACAAGGGGCATACCCAGAGCCATCTCAGAGTAGGTCAGCTGAGCGCCGAGATCGACACAGAGACGACGGAAAGGCAAGTTGCCCTGCGTTGTCAAGGGAGCCAAAGCGGGAGTCTCCTTGCCAAAGTAAAGCTTGCGCTTCTCGGACGGCTTCAGGGGCGGCTCGACATATTGCGCGCGCAAATCATCATTGTTGCCAATCACCTGATTCTTGCGGCGCTGATGGAACTCGTCATTCAGTCTCGTGTCCTTGTTCATCCAGGTGATGTACTTGTCCGTCTCGGTGAAGTCGACACGCTTGCGGCTGAGATCAATCTTGAGCTGGTTCTCGGTGTTGTTGTAGACGCCGGGCCGGAGATCCTCACGTCCAGCCTCCACAGGCGCCTCGCCGCTCGACTTCGCGTTCTTGGGCTCCTCGACCAGGACAAGCTCCTTGCGACCGTCCTCGTGCTCGACCTCCTTCATGTGGCTCTGAACGAAGCGACACTTCCAGCCGGATGGACAGATACCCCACTCCTCGAAGACAGGACACTTGCCATCAAAAGTAGCCAGATCCTCGCGACGACCCTCCTTAAGATACTTGCGCAGATCGTGGACGAGGTTGCATCTGTCGCCGAACCTGCACTCACGCGGAGAGAACTCGGGTGTGTAGGCGCGGCTATTGCAAAGGCGGAGGGCGTCGTCAAAGTGGCCGAAGCTGCGCTCCTTGTTCTGGCCTTTCTCGCGCTTCTCGCGCTTCTTCTTGTCGCGGCTGTCCCTCGCGTCTCTCTTGTCGCCGTTCTGTTCGTCAGCCTGACCACGGCCCTCAGCGGCATCGTCATCAGCGACCTCGTCAGCCTCTTTTGGCTGGCTCTCCTTATGAATGAGGAATCTAAGTTGAGTCAGTCATATGAGTTGCCAGCGCCGCTCGTGAACACCCACTCAGCCTTGATCGGGGCAGTGCCGCGTTGTCTGTCTCTGTCGTCCGTCTTCTTCGCTTCGGGCGCATGGCCGTTCAGCGTGCTGGTCACAGCTGCATCGACGGGCTTCTTCTCACCCTGTGCAGGGGCATCGCTCATAGCAACATCCTCGCCAGTGGGAGCAGTCGGGGCTTGACTGCTTGCGTCCGCAGTAGGCGCCTCCTTCTCACCGTTATCCTTGGCGGGAACAGGCTCCACACGCTTCGTAGCCTCATCGACAGCAACACGCTCCTCCTTTGCAGCCTGCGCCTGCTGGGAGGCATCGACAACGGGGGCCTCGGCCGGCGTCGTGGAATCGTCGACCTTAAGACGCTTCGAAGCGCGCTGGTCGGACTCGTCGACCTGGAGAGATGCGTTGTTCTCCATTTCGTTTTACGGTTGGATTTTCTTGGTTCACTTGAAACGACAGGGCAAAGAGTAGGGTGAGACCTATAACTCTTTGCTAATGGAAGAAAGTCGGAACGGAAGGAGGGACCAGTGGTAAATAGAGACGAGGTCAGGAAAGGAAGGTACAGGAGGTCGGGTCTGAGATGAGTGAGTTGACTGGTGAGAAAAAAAAGAAAAACCTTCACCCAAGGGCGTGGGACGCGATCTTGCAGTCCCGCTTGAGGGTTGGGATATCAATTCTCTCGATGAAGATGAGATGAATTGAGTTCTCTCTCGCAATAAGCAGCCAAGACGACTCAGTCTGTGTGACAATATGCCTATATCGCGGTGGTTCGTCTGGTCGGGTTGAGGCGAAGAAAAAAAGAAGTTGATGTCACAGGCTAACCTGGGGATGGAAGGTGGGGCGGTACTTACTTGGAGGGGTACCTCATCTTGCCTGCCGTATCTGCCCGTCGCGGGAAGCTACCTTACCTCAAAAGCGCATAGCCAGCACGCATAGCTTCAGCTCCCGATTGCCTCGTTTTTCAGCCCAATCCTATATAAGGCTTACTTTTGCTTCGTGACGTCCGATACTGTACTCGTCCCTCAACCTGTAAACATCACCAAATTCTCGAGGAACAACCACAGCACATTCACAACTTCACGAAACCGAGATGAGAGGAAAGTAAGTCCCATATTCCCTAACGTACTGCCTAATGATATCCCTGCCGGCTGGTCGATGCGTTCATTCATCGACAGAAATCCATAAATGACCTGATCGTACACAATATCGCTAGTTCGCATCGTAACTGTCCATGATGACAGACCTGCATCATAGACCATCGTCGTCCATCAGAAATGAAACACACGACGGCGACAACCGACCGTTTTTTTGTCTGCCTTATCGAAGAAATCCGTCCGTCTCCCGGCGCCTCCCAATCTTGTCCAACCCGTATGGATGCCTGGGCTGACGACCGGCGCCCGTTCGAGGTTGACCCTGCCAGGTATCCCAACCTGGCCATCCCTCGAATCGGCTTTTACGCCTTTACTGGCATCGCTCGTCGCTTCGGATTCGGGGTCGGCGTCTGCGTCCTTCGGGGAGTTCCACCAGCCGAGGATGTTCGAGATGTCGCCGGAGCTGCATCGCCTGCCGCATGAATTCTGATCTGACCGTCTTGCCCGGTTGCCCGACTAATTGTAATCCATGATCATCCAACTGTAAGTGGATGTAAACTGCTGTCCCGCTTCTCCCCACCTCATCCAGCTCATCAAACGCTTCGTGGTTCGACATGCGCAGGCTATTGAGACATTAGTTTCTGCTCCCTACTCCCGTGGAGTGAGTCTACTTACCGGACTGTTCAGCATGCTCTGTCTCTTGTTTCTGCCCTTCTTGATGTGGCTCTTCAGCGCGCTCGAGTCTAGAGGCTTAAGTAGCTCGAAGCTGCAGAGCAACTCGTTAGACACGGACATGACGGCACCCCAATTGTCGAATTCACCACAGTACTGCCATCAAGTGTTAGCTAGCTCTCGACTAGTGACTTCGGGGGGACTTGCATTCGGAGCGCTGAAAACTGTAACAAGGACTCTATCATTGAAGAATTCGTAGCCGTCCTCAACCACCATGTGTGCTCGGCAAATCAAGTCGAAGTCGTGTGTAGCGAGGAAGTCGAGAATGACCTTTTTGCCAAAGCAGTAACTAACGCCTCGTTCGTTGGCCTCCCAATCTTGCTCCATATCGGCAGGATCAGACCACAAAAGATCATTCAGCAGTCCGTAGTCGGGGACGTCTGTAGGTCGTGCGATACCACGGATGTCGTCCATGTGGCTCAATGCTGGGGACAAGCCCCCGTGGACGCAGAAGATTTTGCCAGCCACAATGGCAGCGATGGGCAGGGTGTTGAAGCAGTCGATGAAGGTCTTCCAGATCTTGACGTTGCAGCGCCGTTTGCACTCATCGTAGAATCCATACACTCGAGTGACGTTGGCGCATTCGTGGTTGCCTCGTAGGAGGAAGAAGTTCTCGGGGAACTTGAGTTTGTAGCAGAGCAGAAGAAGGATTGTTTCGAGAGACTGCTTGCCACGGTCGACGTAATCACCCAGGAAGAGGTAGTTAGACGACGGAGGGAAACCGCACATCTCGAACATGCGAATCAGATCCGTGTATTGTCCGTGAACGTCACCGACAATCTTGACAGGGGCGTCGAGCTCCAGAAGGGCAGGCTGGGACAGGAGAACCTCGCGTGCGCGTTGGCAGATGGCGACAATCTCTGCATTCTTCAGGCACACGCTCTTGGTAACCTTGCCCGCGTAGCCTGCGTCGAGGAGTCGTTTGATGAAGTCGTCGAGATCGATGTCCTTGATTTCACTCATGGCAACACCACCCTCATGCTTGTCGCTGGAGCTAGTAGATGCAATTTTGGCGATCGGCGTAGCACCACTACCATCACTAACCTTGGACAAGATGGACTTCCCCGGCTGCTGCATGTGGGTGTTGAGGCTACCACCAGCGGAAGGCGGTTGGTCGGAGACGTGGTCAACTTCGCCGGAAGCCTGGGCAGCGCTCACATCGTGGTGTCCACTCCCGCTCCTAATGGTGCTGGACTGCGTCGGGGACGGCGGCGGCTGAGAGTCGTCAAGCGGGGAGCCGAGGTCGCCTGATGGCGACGTAGGCGAAGTGGCGGAGTCATTGCGGCCTCGGGTTCTCGCCGAAGCAGCGTCAGACTTTTCATCGCCAGGAGACGTGACGACGGAGTTTCTCGGGCTGTCGGCTTTGTTACTCGAGCCAGGAATTTTGGATCGCAGCGCCTTGAAGGAGCGCGACGAATCCTTGGTATCGGATCTGCCAAATGAAGGATAGGACTTGAGATCTTCGGCGGTTCGCTCGCCCGGGGCGCCCTTGCCAGATGCATGGCCGCCTTCTTTCGATGGCTGGTTTCCCATGATGTAGCTCTATTTACCGACGAAAGGAGAAACGAAGGTCGTAGCTATGATCAAATTGGGTGTCCGCGTCGGCTGGCCTCGTCTTCGTCTGATGTGGCTAGCCTGGTCGTCTCGCCGCTACACCAAGGGTCTGGCAGGGGCTTTGGCGGGGGAGGGGGGGGAAAGGTGGTGATGCTGCGTTGCAATGACGATTTTAGGGAGGATGGAATAGACGATCGAGGATGGTCAGGAAGCGAATGCGGGAGTGGGAGCGGCGTCCACTTGAGTTGTCCGTTTTGGGCGCGTTAAGGCGACGGCCTTTGATCGATCGATGGGGATGTGTCGGATGGTCTGTAAGCGAGGAGGCGGGTGAGTGACGTCGACGCGGCTCGCGGAAGAGTCGAGTGTTTGACCAAGCGAGAGAGAATGGTAACGAGTCGGTCGCGCGGATGGAATGAAGCTACTGAAGCACTCGTCGGGGGACTGTTTGGGATAGAAATCAGAGTCAGCCTCGTTCGGATCGCGTGGGCAAGAAGAGATAAGGCGAAGGAGCTGAGTGTCTTCTGGCGAGAGGAGGGACGAATGCAGGGTTAGGCGACAGGCACGGGGCAAACCCAGCGGATATAAGGTTCGGACCTGGGACCTGTACCTCGATGGATAGGTTATTACCTGATAAGTCTTCACGTCTGCGGGCCAGGCCAAGAAGCAGCAGGCTTGATGGAATGCGGAGGGACGACGAAGCAAGGCAGTGCGTCGACGGTGGAGATGGGTTTAGCGGTGGTGGTGGTGGTCGTTGTTTGCTGCCGAAGGCAATTCAAACGGGAGCAAGGAGAGTTGTTGGTCGAGGCGTCGAGGGTTGGTGTGGGAGAAGTCGAGGTATGTTGTAGGAAGGTGTGTGGCGGGAGGAGGAGGTGGTGGTGGGAAAGTTTAATCAATCAGATTCTGCGAAGAGGAAATGCCAGTCCCGGTCCAGGTCTCAATTTCAGCAAGTAGTTGAGGTAGGCAGGTAGATAGTTAGGTAAGGTAGGTAGTGTAAGGTAGGGTAGGGTAGGTAGACAAGCGGGCGGTCGGTGTCCCAGGTCGGCGGTTGGCGGCTGGGTTGCGGCTTGCCAAGGATCCAAAGATGGAGTTGGAGCACTTGGATCCTCTCGGTCTTGGTCTTGCTTGGTCTTGTATTTGGTCTTGGGACTTGGAGTGAGGGGGGAACACTTGACAGAATAACGTCTCAAGGAGCAGCCGTGCTGTCTCGCTATTTCTTGTCGCCGTTTTCCCTGTTGACGCCGCCTGAAACTTGAGCTGGTCCACTGCCCTGGGCTGGGCTGGGCTGACCAGGCTTGGTTGCACGCTTGGAATGGCCCTGGTCGTCTTGGGCTTTTTTGCCCTTGGTGGTTGAGCCAGCTACCCTACCCTGCCTTGGCTTCCAGGCCTTGCCTTGCTTTGCCTTACGGTGTTTGGGCTGGATTTCCTTCCCGGGGGTGGTGTTGGTAATAAGAAACTTGCTTCCCGCGGTCAAGGAAGTTAGTAGGATGTACAGAGTAGATTGGCTGAGTTGAGTAAATGCTTAGCTCTGGTGCTTATCTGTTATAACCTTGAGAGACAGCAATTAGAGAAGGTGTTGGTTGGTTGGTTGGTTGTTGTATATTATCGACGGTTGCTGAGTTGAATTGAGTTGACAATGGTGGCTAGATGTCTGGACAAAGTAAGGTAAGGCGGCTAAAGTGTCGAGGTGCTTGGATGATGCTTTGGCGGTGGATCCCTGTGTCGATGTTGGACGAGACAAAATACTTCAGTACCTAGGTAGGTACCTGGGTACTAAGGTAGATGGATGCCGATGGGGCGTAAACGGGACAACGTAGCAGCTGTAGATCAGGCTCGCTCAGGCAGTTGGCGATAGATTACTGAGTATGAAAAAGGCAAGCTGTCTTTCCTTTTCTTTTCTTTCTTGCCTCCTCTAGGGAACCGGCCTAAGCAGCTAGAATACGGTGTAAAGGGGCACAAATTGTCGTCTTGACTTGTGCACGGTAGCAGCAGCATGATGTGTCGTCCTGCTTCCTACATTTTGTCGGCCAAGATGACTCCTGTCACGTTCAATCCTCGTGCTCACCTGTCCTGAGCCTGGAGCTAAAAATGCCCTGCGTCCAATAGGACTTTAAGCAGGGCCAAATGGGGAGAAACTGATGCAGTGCAACTGAGCCAGGCGAGAGAAGTACACCTCAATGCTATGCAAGCGTTTTGGACCGTTCAAGGCGCCCCTCCCCAAGATGCAGTGCAGCGAAGCGCAGCGCAGTGGGTGACTGGTGCATTTTGTGTTGTTTATGGGAGGACCACCACATCATGGACACCGTACACGCTGCCTTTGGCCCCAGCCGGGTGCCAATTAGGAACTCGAATGGGTGACAGAGAGAGAGAGACTCAAAATAAGGGCCTGGGTGGGCCTGGGCCTGGGCTCTGGGCCCTGGCTACCGCTACTGAGCCCGATTTGCTTGCGATGTCCTGTCCCGCGGAGAAGTCTCCGAGTATCTTTACTCTGCTTAATGGCTGGAAAGATACCTCTCTCTGTCTCTCTCTTTCTCCTTCTCCCAGTTGCCACTTATCCCCCCTCTCCTCTTCTCTCTTCCTACTTTACACCACCGCCCCGCCTCCATTGGGTCAGATATGGGTTCACCACTTACCCCAATGACGACACTTGGCGTTGAATAGCTCTGTTCACCGGTTTTTAGCGCCACGGCGTCAACGCTCACACAACTTGCCGGCGCTGCCACTTACGAGCAACAGGTCGACTCGTGGCCTTCCGGCGGCATTGAGCAGAGGCCACGAGATTGCTGGGGCTTCCCCGTCATGATACGCGGATTGAGTTGGTCGTGTGTGTATGTGTGTGTGTGGTGTGCGTATGTGGTAGCGGGCGGAGAGGAGAGGGGAGGAGAGGAGGGGGGTGGGACCAGGGAAGGAAAGTCGAGGCACGGGAAGAAAGTTAGCATCGGTTCATCACTGCAGATTGCAGGTAAGGAATGGCCGTCTAACATCCCTCTAACACACAATGCGGATGCGTCCCGCCGTAATCCTGACGACCTGATGGACTGACTGCTTGCGGTGTGAAGCACACTGTCCCCCCTGTAACTAAGGTACTGCTAAGTTTTCTTCTAGTGCCTTTCGCCACCCATATTCAGCCACATGGGGGTAATTTGTGTGAGAAAGTGTACTGCTAAGTTTTTATTCATCATTCGGCGTGGTCCGCGTGGAAAAGACCCCGTTTTCTTTTTCGGACATAAAGGCAAGCACACTGTCCCTAATACCTTATGGCCGAGTTTTGATAATCAGATGAGATGCTCCGAGAGATCCGCCAAACCCAACCAACCATACCTAGCTTGAGTGCGTGGAAACCTTGGGATTTCCATTCTCGCCTTTACCGTCAATCGGACAGAGTCGTCGCCTAACACCACTTAAATCCGCAGCTTGATTAACGCAGTACCCAATTATCCCATTCCATACCTGCAGTTCAATTCTCCGTACTCTTAACTCCAGCTCCAGCTCCATGTCTCCGTCTCCAGGCCGGCTCCGGCGCAGCTGCACTGACTGCCCCACCATAGATACCGCAGACGGTTTAGAAGCAGAGCCAACAGATAGCCCGACCGGGTTCAGGTGGGATAAAATCTCCGTACGGTTCGGGCATCGGATGTCGAAGAAGAAAAAACGGAAGAAGAAGAAGAAGAAGAAGAAGAAGACCCGGACATGGATCCACGTTGGACGCGTCAACTCTCATCCGACGTCCAATGGTCCAGAGACGATGCCAGACGACGGTAAGACCTGTCGCGACACACCCCGCAACGCCGCCTGTTTTCAACCCGCCGTGGCGTTTGGTGACAAAAGTTTCGTCTTGTTTGTCCTCTTCCACACTCGGTACCTTATCCAGAACCCTGACGCCGCCGCCCGCTGATGCTGATGCTGCTGCTTCTGCTGCTGCTGCCTATTCCAACGCCTCTCACATTCCTCTCGTTGTGCGTTGTCCCCGCGTCCACGAGCACGTGCTGTAACTGGCTGTTGTGCCACGGTCGAAGGCCTCAAAAAAAAAGTGGAGAGTTTTCTTGCTTTCCCTTGTTGCCCACGTTGCTTGTCTCTCAGCAAACGATGGCACGTTGTACGTCAGCCGTGACGGGTTTACGGCTGCAGCGGCCGCTCAACTTCGACACCTCAAGTTTGAGTCGCAGAGAACAATTGCAGCTTGGATAGACAACTTTCTTTGGGGTGGGGGTAAGGAGAATTCCTTCTTCCAAGCTAAGGCCGATATGCGCCGCCTTTCGGATTCGGGCCACTACCGAGGTCGGCAATCCGAGAAGGCGGCATTGATTTTTGAGAAGTGTTCCCTCCCCCCGCTCGGCCGGCGACCCGGACATGAAATTCAGGAGGCTGTCAAAAGGGAAAACCCGGCATAGACAAGAATGCCTTGCCAGCTATATCTGGGGTGGCCTATTAACAGGCCTCCCCCTGTTTTAAGCGTGGATGAGGATCTTCTTGCGATACTTAATTGGCCATGTCCGCTGAAACGAGTCTCGACTCGAGTTGGACTTTTCAGCAATAGTTCTTGCGTGGTCGCGGCTTTAGGTGAGTGGGACAGGAGGTAGTCGTACGAGAATGAAGACGGAGGTGGAATAATGTTTGATGCTTTTTTGGACCCCTCCAGGAAACACCTGTCTCCGTGGCATCTGGCTGCCGGTGCTGTCGAATAGCGTTGCAGCCAAGCTCGACGTTCTCTCGCCGTCGTCCGAAGACGGCCCAATTTGGGAAGTAAACAAAACACTACTTAGTACTGAGGCCGATAACGACGGGGACTCGCATGATATGGTATGTAAATAGATTGAGTGCCAAAATAACCTTGCCAAGGTTTTTGACACGTCCACAGTTCCGCCGAGAGAAACTAAGTGGTGTTTTCTGGAGCAGGTTGCCGATGCAACTCCATAGTGCTTTAGGGGCAACAACTTTTATCAATTTAGGAATGCCCTCATAATCCCTTACTAGCGCACAGATGACGAATGACAAGACGAGTGGGAGGAAAATGACACAAAAGCCTCTCTCTCACTCCGGCCAAGAACGATGAACGTTCGGAAGAGGCATCGCCACCGCTGTCCCGTCGCCCTGGATCATGATAGCAGCGCCGGCAGTCATACACTCGTAGTACCCAATCATGTTGCGCCCCAGCACGCACGACTCCCTTTCGCCTCCAATCATGTCGTATATCGCCGTATAGGTAAGAGGCTCATTTTCGACATCGTCGTCGTCATCATCGTCGGCATTCCCAGTGCCGTTCACTCCAAACTGCTCAGCGTCGCTGCTGACACGCCATATCCAGTCCGTAACTCCCGAAAGACCGGAGCCCAGCGAGAAGCCGAGAAAGTAGTTGTAGGCCGTTTTGTACTTTTGCGACAGAAACGCATCGCCCTCCTTGAACAGGTGTTCGATCGCGCTGTCGTGCATCCGCATCTGCGAGGCGACGACATCGTACTCGGCGGCCCCGGCCCTGACGGCGGTGGCATACGCTTCGCTCTCGACCTCGGGCGCCAAGCGCGTCGCGATACGCATGGCGGTCCAGACTCTGGTCCCCGTCGCTACGGACCGCGCTGCCAGCGCCCATCCGAGGGTCGCGACCGTGCAGGCCAGCGTGACGAGGTCCAGGGCGAGATGGACGCCGTCTGTTCAAACCGTCAGTAGGAACGAAACGTAAGGCGAGGAGGGCTCTAGTTGTTCGTGCGTGCGTCTCTCGTACCTATGCTTCCCCCGGTGCCGATGGTGAGCTGAGCATACTCGGGCGCGATCTTGTCCATCGTCCATTGCGACCCGGCCGGGTCCTTCAGGGTGAAAGATTCGTGCTTCCCGTTAACGACGATCGAGAAGGTCTTCCACGAGTCGTAGTCTTTGCAGTGGAAGGCGCTGGCATCAGCCTCGGCCTCGAAGACCAGGTACGGGGACTGCCGGGAGACGCGTTGGTCGTCCGAGGAGATGTTGAACGGCGGTATCTCGTGGGTTGCGGCCATGGGCGCCTGGTGTCCCCTGAGACGCGGAACGCCGAGCTGTTTTTTGAACTGCTGCAGGTGGTCGTCGTGTCCGCCGTATCCTTGGCCGAAGTCGGCGTCCAGGTTGTTGGATTCCCAGGCATCGTAGTAGTGATACAACCATTCCGGATCGAAGTCGTGCTTGATACATGTCTCGTCTGCGTTGAAGTCTATCGTGGCGGGATATGGCGACATGTTGATGACCAAGAGGGGGATTTGGATGCCCGCGGATGCGAGTACAGCCAAGGTCGCAATGACTAGTTTCTCACGTACCTCCAGCATGGTTGCAAGCTAACAATTGGAGTCGATATAGAGTCAACGAGCCGGATGGGTTGGGTCTGGTTATCCAGCTGGATCACCAGAAGGATGAAGATAGTTCAACAGTCATGAGCCAAGCCCTGCATCTCTCTTATACGAGGTCATGAATTCCACAACAGGCACATTCATGCCATCAGTCTTTTTTCGACTTCCCATACAATCTACAATGAAGTTACCGAAAACGGGGAATCTCTGCGAAATGGCTGGATGCGATCGCGAGAAGATGTCATGGAACATGCAAGGTTGAAGCCGTCGACATCACGCTCCCAGCCTTCGATATCACTTCGGGATCACAGCTGTAGGGTTCAGCTCAGCTAATCCGAGCGATGGGCGGTTCCGACATAGCTCAAGCTTTGTTGTCCTTGGATCTGGAGTGTCGATCTCATGAGTTGCTGATGCATGAACTCATATGCTCATGCCACTCACTTAATTAACAGAGAGTGTTTCTCAGTGACCACAACCCGGAGCCACCTTTGGGGAGGACAGCGAAGCCGTAGGCGTTGCGCGGTAGCTTTTTCCGAGTCTGAACAGCTGATGAGGTCTTGTCTTTCTGCAGCATATGCCACGTACGTTGCTCTCGACACTGATCACGTAGGTGTTGAGACAGAGGAGGCGCCGCTGGCGCACCACGTGATCAGTTTTGTCTTAGTTCGCCAGATAATTGACACCTTGAAAGCTGCAAAGGGTTCGTCTCGTCTCCCCAGACGGCCCACGAGTCAAAACCTGAATGCAGGCAGTCGGCTCCACTCAGAACATTATGACAACGAAGCTCGGGTCACCAAGCCACGATGTTCGCGGCCGAGACGCAAGGGAAGTATGTCGGAGCCGTCAAGTGACAGCCAACGTCACTGGACCCTGGGATATGGGGGTTACGTGCCGTGTAAGTGTGTGTCTAGATAGCCGACAAGCCCCTCCGCTCGAGGCTTAAAAACCCGTCAAATAGGAGGTAACGTAGCTTCAGAGCGCCGATTGAGCAGCTGGGTCTTCTTCGGCAGCAAAACGGGGCTCCGGGGCCCTTGAGCCCGGCCTCGGTGGCGGTGACGGCGGCGTCGTTCGCGTCAAATCAAGAGGACCAGGCTCGGCAGCCAATCAAGATGGCTCCAAGATCGCCTGTTTAGGAATCTCGACAACCTTAATTCAGTTTTGCTCCCCAAGTGTAATTCTCGGGTTGGCCCCATATCGATTTTTAAACAAAAACCCCCCCCAAAAAGGGGAAAAGAAGAAAAGGGCCTTGCGTCTGTGGCCTGCGGGAAGGGGTGTTTGATTGCTCGAGGGTACGATACGACATAGCTTAATCATAATTGATGATGGCGTCGGCATCGACGTTGGGCGGAGGCGAGAAAACGCGTACACGTACTACAGTACGAGTTTTTCTAAAATTAGAGGGTTCCCTTTCTTTCTCGGAGGCGGGGGGCCACCCTTTCCACAGGGCCTGAGTGGCTGGCGAGCCCGAAGGGTCAGCCACACGCATTACCACCTCGCCAACCCGATAACCGGTTGCTACACAACGTCAGGACCAGGTCGTCCCGTGGGGCTGAGCAACAGCAGCAGCAGCCGCTATATCTCCGGTCAGCTACATTCTCATCATTCTGTATTGGATTGCGCCTGCACATCGCAGCCGAAACGTGGGCGATAGAAAACTCGGTGCCAAGTGCCAGAATGGAAGCTAAGCTGCAAGAGCAGCAGAAAGACGACAAGAAGAAAAAAAAAAACACAGCATGCTGCTGAGCCCCCACAGGATGACGACCACCATCCCGGGGACACTTTTGTTGCGCGGACGATGGAGCCCGACGTGCAGCTTGGACGTGTCAGACTACTGCGTATGACCCGGTTGCCGATCAAGTGCAAATCTTGATGTCGATGTTTCTCTTCTCTCAGTGTGCCAGTGGTGGATTTTTCTGGTGACCGAGCAACCGGCCGCCGATCGGCTTTCCAATGGGAATGGTGATGGACGGGCAAATCCTGGCACGAGAAGAGAAGGTAAGGGAAACATGGTTGCGGTAACCAACCAAAAAACATCCAGAATTCACGAGTCGCCCTCTTCTGCATGGAAAAAGGTATCGAAGCCTGTACACAGTGTGCCACCCCGACTCTGCCCAAAAAAACAAAATCCCGTCTGAACTGGGAGTTCACGACACAAAAGTCCGACCGGTCAAACAGGTCTAAGGGCGAATGAGAGACGCGAGAGACGGGACGCGTACCATGATGTGAAGATCGAAGACCCCAAGACTTTCGGGAATGATTGCGCGCAGCCGGTCCAGGTCGGCATCCCCCTTTTTTCACCTCTTGTGGTCTAGTCCGTTCGATATCACCTGTAACTCAATTTGCTGCTGGCACCGCCGTCGTCGAGTCGGCGTTGGATTTGGGGAAATGGCAGGTTCCCCGCCAAGCTAAGGCACCAGGTCCTCAGCTTCCTGTGTACCTTGCTGTATTCCTCTTGGCCCGGCTCGCGGTCCCTCGTCAACCTGCAACAGCATCGAACAGGCTCGGATTTTGGGAGGGATGATGGTCACCGAACCCAGTGTTCGCATTCAGCATAGTGATGGGCCATGAATCACCCCGAGCAGGTGACGAAAAGATGCGCGCGCAGAAGCCTCCTTACATGAAGAACACCGACAATCGGGAATACCAGAATCAATGGAACGAGATGCCCAAGGGGCCAGAACGGTGTCTGCTGCTCCGTGAGGTGTCGCTCTGTAAGCCGTCTGCAGAGCTCGAATGCCAGTACCTTAGCTTGATGGGCAAGGTTTGACGCCAGTGTCAGAAAGTACTCGTGCGCAGGCAGCACAGCCAGAAAGCACCTTTACCAGTACCTGACCTCTTTTCTTCCCAGGCTTTCTGCCCTACGGACGGGCATCCTTGCTATGCAGGTGGTTTTTTTCCAGCTTGAGCCAGGCCCTGCATCCCGCCGCCAATCCTCCTCGGTCTTCTTCTTCTCTTTTGTCTCTAATGCGTCGGTCATCTCCAACGCCCCTCTGAATTCAGTGCGGATTAATAAATTCTGTAAGGGCCGAGACGGCATCAGAAGTGCCTTACGGATATGTGCGAACATGGATAATGATTCGAGGTGCTATGCGACCGGTACCGATACAGTGTTTGTTCCCGCACGGCATGTGGGAGGAGGAGGGGACACGCAGTACCTTACTGAGTACGCAGAAGGGCCGCATCTCGCCCAAATCGTCATGGGTCTTCCTAGCAGAACCGGGGGCTGAGTCGTGTGTGGCCAGCCCGTCAGCAGCCTTATTCCGTAGGGGAGGGACCTCCACCCTCACCTCGCACCTGCTGCCCTTTGCCTGCGTAAGGTAATCGGGCAGAGCTACCTACTTCATAGTGCCTTGAGGTACCTTGGACTGTCAATGTCTAAGGTAGGTAGGTGTTTAGCAACGCGTCTTAGCAGATGCCCAGCTGCTCGCTGCTGGCTGCTGGCTGCGCATCACTCCATCCATCCCATCTCCACCAGAAATTCGTCGCTCAACTTGAACTGCGCCACGTCCGCGTCCTTGTCCCTGTCCCGTTCACCCAGCCTACCTACCTCACTACCGGCCCTGCGCCCTCTGCCATTGAGTACACGTCCCGTATGGAGTATGGACCTGAATCTAAGGTACCTTATGGATACTGTACGCATGTACGTAACTGGACGGCACTTGGAGCCCGGTCTGACTGCCACTGCAACCAGTTTTATAAACATCAACGCTCGTCCGTCTTGTGTCAGCCTCCTACTTTTCACTCCCCATCACACACACGCACATCCGTTTATATCCTCCCACCTCCTCCTAACATATACTTTAAAGGGATCTCCTTTTGTTCCCTTTCCTTCGCTAAATACCGTCTCCCTCACCCATCAACCAACTCTAAATCAACGATCGTTCTCTCCTAGATACACTCGTTGAAATCAATCCATACATCGAGCGACCGACCCACTCTAACCGGGACCTCCCTTACCTTACTTACATCATACCCATCGACGACTACAATTTTTCGATAAACAAACACACAGAACAACAGAAAATGGGTGTCGGTCGTGTCATCTGTGTGGCTCTGCCATTCATTCTCACCGTCCTTTCCCTCATCTTCTTGATGGTGGCGGCCCTTGGCGGTGTCTCGAACAAGGACCTCTATATGTTCCGCGTCAACCTCACCGATCTCGAGATCAACCCTGCTTCGCTCTCAAGTGTAGTAAGTCGCGATGTCGACGCAGTAAACTTCGGCAACTACCACAACCGCGCCCTGCTCTCCGGTGGCTCTGGCACCAACGGTATTTCAAAGGCTCAGACCGACGGCACTACCCAGACCAGTAACATCACCGCCGCCGACCTCGGCCTCGACAACCTATACGACATCGCTCTCTGGGGCTACTGCACTACCGACTCCAACGGCGACAAGACCTGCACCAAGCCAAAGTTTGACTGGGCCGCCGAGTATCTCAACACTAGCACCCTCACCACCATCGGCTCTGTCACCGGCCGCAAGGTTGAGCTCCCTCGTGAGGTCACCAGCGCCCTGTCCTCCTTCAAGACCGTCACCAAGTGGACCCAGGTCGCCTACATCATCGCCTTCATCGCCCTCGGCCTTGAGATCGTCTTCGGCATCTTCGCCAACTGCACCCGTGTCATGTCCTGCGTGACTTTCCTGGTCGCCTCTGTCGCTTCCGTCGCCGTCTGCGCCTCCGCCGCCCTTTCTACCGCCATGTCCGTCGTCGTCGTCGGCGCCGTCGAGGCCTCCGCAAAGTGGTATGGCGTCTCTGCTTCCTTCGACAACACCTTCCTCGCTCTCGTCTGGATCTCTGCCGCCTTCGCCCTCGGCGCCGGCTTCTTCTGGTTCTTAACCATTTGCTGCTGTGCTCCCAGCCACACCCGCAAGGAGCGCAAGCCCCACTCCGATGCTGAGAAGCTCATGCCCCAGGGCAACAACGCCTACCAGCCCATCCACGAGGAGAATGGCTACTACAAGCAGCAGCAGGCCACACAGTACGGTGCTCCCCGCTACGCCAGCGGTGCCCGTGATGACACGGCTTACGAGCCTTACTCTCACCGTTCTTAAGTGTCTTCACCCCGGATTACGGGGCGGTAATGTCTGCTGTACGAGGAAAGCCATGAGATTTGGGAAACCACTTTGATTTTGCATCGTTGGCGTTGGGTAACGGACTCTACTATTACGAACGACTACTCGAGGTGGTTTATGATTGTTTAGCTTGATGGATTTTGGGGGACATGATGACGAGGAGGAATTCCTGGGGATGGATGATACCCAACCAGGCATATTGTCTATAGAATTTTCATATCATGCTTTTAGAGCAAAACAAAAACACAAGATTCTTCAAACATTTCGATCTTCACGAGCCATTTTGTTTGATTCGAGCAATTTATGTGGCTGTTAGCATTGAATCGTGACAGCCTCCGTCTGCGGGCGGGCAGCAGATAACGTGCACTCTCGGGGCAATTGACACTGTCGACAGAAACTTCAGAATTATCCTACAACCAGCCTACCAGGAAAAAAAAGCTCCACCACCCACAACGACATGCGATGACTCGGTCCACAACCGTGCTGACAGAGAGCCAGGAGGATTTCGCAACAGCTCAGCCGCAGACAACTAGCATCATGATCCTCCAGGGACCGTAGGCAGCAACTCATTTTCCAAAACCGAACGAACGAGACTAGAAAGGAACCTTGGAAACAAACGAGCACGCACACCCCCTCTAGTGAGGTTTTAAGAGTCTAAAACTCGAGGGTGAGGTGAAAAACAAAAGGGCTCACTACCCGAACAAAAACGATTCCAAATGAATCAGCATGCAGTTAGTCATCAGTCTTTACTCTCATTTCGCATGAAGCATCCCGCTGGACATGGGACGCGTGAAATGAATGAGTTGCAAATGAAATCACACAAGTTGCAGAGAGGCTGACATCAGGCCCGTTTTCAAAAGAACCAGGCCAAACTGGAGGTAGCCCGGCCCCGACTACGGCGGGACCATCAGCTCACCCCAGTCACCGGCCTCTGCTTCCTGACCACCTCTTCAAGTGAAGATGGCTCACAAAAGAGCAATACCTACCTCCTAGTCGGGGAGGACACCCTCCTCAAGGTCTACGACGATGACAACAAGCTACGATGCCAGCTGAAAATCTTCCGCGCCCAGCCCATCCACGGCATCAGCGTCGGAGGCGGCCACATCCTGCTCTGGGGAAATCAAGCCGTGACGATCCTCCCCGTCAGCACTATCAAAAACCGCCTCTCGACCGCGGAGGACAGGACCGCACCAGAGGATATCGTCGAGGCCAAGGCCCCGGACTGGATCTACGACGGCGCAATCTGCCCCTCCGACCCCTCCCGCGGCGTCCTCATCACAGCCCACAACGAGGCCCTCGAGTTCTCCATCAACACGGCCAACACCATCACCTTCGGCAGGATCGTCTCCCCGTCCCGCCCCATCCTCTACTCGGCAAACCTGACCTGGCTCTCCGCGACCTCGGCGCTCGTGGCCAGCGGCACCGTCTTCGGCGAGATCCTGCTCTGGAAATGCCACTTTGACGCGGAGAACCCATGGTGCGAGGTCCTCTTCGTCTTCACGGGCCACGAGGGCTCCATCTTCGGCGTCGACATCTCTCCCGAGATCGATCTCGGCGGCGGTAGGACGGGCCGCTTGTTGGCGAGCTGCAGCGACGACAGGACGATCCGCATCTGGGACATCTCCGAGCGGCCCGAGGCCGCGCGGTTGCGGCACGATTCGTTCGCGGAGGCGCGGGAGACCGGGTTCGGCGGCGGCGGCGGCGCAGATGCCGCGACGGGGATGGGAACCGTCGCGACGAACAAGCCCCTGGCCATGGTCATGGGCCACATCTCGCGCATCTGGCACGTCAGGTTCCCGCGGACGATGACAACGCCGACGGCGACGAGCGTCATTACCACCACCGCCACCGTGTACTCCTTTGGCGAGGATTCAACGCTGCAGCGGTGGAAGTTGGAGGTCGATGCCGAATCGTGGCGCAGGGGTCTGATCGCGGGTGATCATGACGTAGATGCCGCCGGCACTTTGACGCACCTAGAGACGTACGCACGTCATGACGGGAAACACATCTGGGCCACGGCCCTCACGGAGAACGGGGAGGATGAGGTGGTGATTGCGACTGGCGGCCAGGATAGCAAGGTCAACCTGCTGACGGACCGCTCTGCTGCGGCGGCGACCAGTAGAGTCAAGGAGCTGCCGAGCGAGTTAAGGACGTTGGTGATGCGGGACGTGGTGGGGAAGTTGCCGGCCCGGGGCGCGGAGTTTGCGGCCCCGGCGGAGACACGGGAGGCTTTTCACCGGTTTGCGTTCATCGGGGAGGACGCGCTGCTTGCGACGAGTACCACCGGCCGATTGCTACTGGGCTCTTTTGGAGGCCAGGAGTTGGGATGGGAGGAGATCGGGACCGATGCGGAGACGCTTGCTTCGTTGAGGGCCTGCACGAGTCTGAAGTCCCCCGTCGAGGGCGTAGCGCTTTTGGGGACCGCGAACAGGAACATCTTTTTGTACAGGGCTGGGACGATTCGGGAGGTTGGTACGATGCCTGGAAAGGTTGCCGACATCTTCTGCCTGGACTCTTCGCATGAGAAGAAGCTCGAGTTCCTCGTCACGATACTCGGCGGCGAGGATGCTATGCAGATCCTCACGCTGGACTTGGAGACGTTGACGATTACATCCATGATCCCCATCGACCTAGACAACCGCTTCGTTTTCACGGCTGCCTGTCTCGTCGACGATCTCCTCGTCCTCGGCTCAAGACATGGACACATCAGCGTCTTTCGCCGCTCGGGGGCCCAGCTCACGCCCCTGACCGCCCCTGACCGCCGTACCTCGGACAGTATTACTTCCATCAAGCCCCTGCCCACGCTGCCCGGGAAAACGACGCACATCATTACGACAAGCAGGGACGGCAACTACCGCATCTACGAGCTCGGCGGCTCCGAGTCTCTCGTCCTCCGCCACGAGACCGCGCCCGCCGCGGTGCCGAACCTCGAGGACGCGTGGATGGCGGGGGCGGACTTGATTCTCTGCGGCTTCCGCAGCAAGAACTTCGTCGTGTGGAACGAGACGCAGCACGAAGAGCTCGTCCGCGTGGACTGCGGCGGCGCGCACCGCGCTTTCGCGTATAGCCGGCGACAACACCGCATCCGATTCGTCTTCAACAAGGCTGCCACGTTGGGGGTGTACGAGCAGCCCGACGCCGGTTCCGCGGTCGTGCGTCACAGGACTCTGAAGCGCGGGACTCACGGGCGCGAGGTGCGGGCTATCGCGTACTCGGGACGCTACATCGCTACCGGCGCCGAGGATACGGCGATCCGGATCTGGGAGTACGTTCCTGCTGCGAATCCCCTGGAGCGGGAGCTGCGTTGCGTGAAGGTTGTCAAGGTCCACACGGCAGGTCTGCAATCTCTCAAGTGGCTCGGCGAGGATCTGCTGTTCAGCTGCAGTGGAAACGAGGAGTTCATGGTCTGGCGCGCGACGGATCTCGGCGCTGCTGGGCTGGGTCTCATGCGCGAGGCCGTCTTTACGGATAGGAGCGCCGACGGGGACCTGCGTATCACGAGCTTTGACGTTGCGTGGGTTGGCGGGGCTGTTTGTATTACAATGGCGTTTTCGAATTCCTTCGTCAAGACGTATCGGTATACCTCCGAAAACGGGTTCGAGTTGCTGGCAAAAGGGCAGTATACCGGCGCTTGTCTGACGCAGGTGAGGCACTTGAAGATCGCGGAGGGTGGTGTGTGGGAGGTTATCACTGCCGCGACGGACGGATGCTTGGGTGTTTGGAGGACTGAAGGCGCGGATTTTGTGTTGAAGTCTACGGCGAGGATCCATCAGAGCAGTATCAAGGCTCTCGATGTCCACAGCAGTCCTGAGAGGGTCGTGGTGCTCACTGGCGGTGATGACAATGCGCTGGGTATCACCACCTTGGACCCGAACACGGAGTTTGCGCCGGTGGGCAGGGCTGGTGTCAGGAAGGGCCACACTGCCGCCATCAACGGGCTCGCGGTTCTCAAGGAGACTGAGCGTGGTGAGGTGGTGTTTGCGACGGCGAGCAATGACCAGCGGGTCAAGATGTGGAAGCTCGGCTGGCGGGCGGGGGTCGAGGAGGTCACGATGCTGGCGGACGAGTATAGTGGTGTTGCTGATGCTGGGGACTTGGAGGTCATTGACGGTGGGAAGGTTATTGTTGGGGGCGTTGGGTTGGAGGTTTGGGATTGGGCTTCGAGGGTTTGACGAGCGAGCGTATGAGGCATTCACGGGATACACAAAAAGTAGACAGTTAGACAGTAGATATCAAAGGTGATTAAAAAATATCTATATAACACTCTGTGTCAACTGAGGAGTTCAAGCTTATTGGCTTGTCTCAGGCATCTCATGAGTCTCTCTCTTTCATCCTTGTTATCTTCCTTGCTCATCATCCCTACCCTCCCTTTGCTGTTCTAAGATTATTCACATTAAATAAGTATTACATATTTAAAAACTCACTCAGCTTTAAGGTTTCTAATGAGTATTCAATTTGGGTTAGCAGAACACCATGCAAACCTGTTCTTGTTTCTTCATGTACTCATTCCCAGTCAGGCCTGCATGCATTAACTAAGACAAGCATGCTCTTGAAGCCAGTAGTGATTGCAGCACCCTGGATTCTCGCGCCATGTAACCTCTTTGAACTCCACGTCGTCAGTAAGGTTTTAGGACTTGGGATCGCAAGCAAGATATTATTGTGGTTTCAAAGGTTCCAGCAGCAATTGGCCATCCCTCGTAGAGAACGTATGGTGGAGGCTGAACTCCCAGCAGTTTTGGTGCTTAGGAGACATCCAAAAGCCAGCCTGGAAATACACACTTTCGTCCTTGACCTATCTGTATGTCCCGTGTTCAGTTGCTTCATTTGTTAGCACCGAAAATCACAAACGCGGGCTTGCTCTCCTGAGAAAAGTCTTATAAGGACAGTATTGCCGCCTTTCAGACAGTAGTTCACCAGAACGTAGCGGAATGCTAAACCTTTCCCTGCCTTCGTAATGCAGACAAAAAACAGAGGTTTGGGTCGAAACATGCCATTGGATCTAGTCTCTGAGGTCTCTGCTCCGGATACTATTCGCAAGGCGACCGTTCTGCTAGCTCTCTGAGAGCCTGTTGCATCTCGGCTGCAGCGATGGGAGAATCCTATGGGCATCCGGGGAAAGATGAGTGTGTTCTCTTGATCAGAGCCACCTGGCTGGCCCATCGTGAGTTACCCTTCGTATGCTGAAACCCCGCCTTGGCTTTGCTCAAACTGACGTCCCCCGATAGAAGCCTGGTCGTCGGGATGTTCGCACTCGATTATAGAGCATTTTCTTCCACTATCTGATGAAACCCTTGAGAAGTCGTTCCAGTCGAAGGTTTGGTGCTCGCAAAGTCGTATGAAGCCCTCGCGGCCGATGCAGACTCTCTCTCCTCTGGTCCCTTGCGTCGCTGAGCCGCTGAGCCGCTGAGAAGACGCTTGCCGGATGGACTTGCTCACATCCCTTGCAGTACGTCTGGGTCTTTGCGCGGTAAGAGAGCTTGCTTCCGGTCCGACGGTTGAGTTTTGCACGGTTTGCAGGAAGATCTAGTCTTTGGCGACCCGAACTCCAAAGCCGCCTTCCAGCCCCTGGCCTGGAAAGGCGACGGCCAGAGCAGTCCGTACCCCGCCATCGCCGAAACTTCTTGGAGGAAAAAAGTCTCAGGAAGACCCTTGAGGATCGCCGAAGCTGGCAGAGCGTGGCCAAGTCAATGATGTTGAGCAGAACATGGTCGGGAAGTCCGCAGAGTGGGCTCTTCGTGGCAGATTGCGGCAACGAGAGGGTCGATGCTGAAATCTGCTGGCCAGTCAAGCTCGCCGTTTGCGATACCGCTATTGACTTCTGTCTCGTCGGCTGTTCTCCTCGATGAAGGGGGGAGTTCGCCCGCTGCTCCGTCGGAGCCGACGGCGTTGGCCGAGTGGAACGCATCACCACTTTTCGAGGCTCTTTCGCTGCTCTCGTCACTAGTAGTAGCCCAGGCATCACTCAGACTACCATGTGCCTGAGAATTCGGTGGACTGCTCGAAGAGACATTGCCGCCGCGCTCGTATGATGCGTGGCAGGCTGGGGGCCTCCTGTGGTCTCGGCAGCAGACGTCCTGAAGTAAATCCATATGCGCTTCAGGAATTTCTCGAGAAAACGCTCAGGTAAATATGCCTCGTCAACTCCGCCAGTGGTCATTGTCAATGTCGGAACGAAATCAGAGGGGAATCAACTTCGGTTGATTTGACCTCTTCCTCGGGAGAACGAAACAGAATGCCATAGCGAGGTCTCTCATAGAACATGTTAATACTGCCGCAACGGTGTGGCCGATATATTACCTTTGCTCTTTTGCTGTAACACTGAGCCTACGGACCTACGACGAAGGTGCCCAAAGCTACCTTGAGGACCTTGAGAGACGGAATCTGGAGCCTAGTTCATGATCACACTGACGGTTGCGCTTGTGCTCATACCATTGGGTTTGTCGACAACTTCGAACTGTCACGCGAACATGACTTTCTATGGTGAAAGCTGTGACAAAACCTCAAAAGTCTCAGCTATTCGAAATACTGTCGCGATAGTTCATTCGTGTTTACTACCGCTAAATACGTGATATCCCGCCCTTATTCTCATTCGTTGGCCCTAAAACGCTTCTGCTGCGCAGGGTGTCATCGAGTCTGACATGCATACGGCCAAGTCGCCACGCGCCCTGTCAGAGTAAGCTGTTGTGCCATGTTCGTACTTTTCAAACAGGAATAGATATGCAAATCAGACCGTCATTTGGCTGTGTACTGGCCAACGAAAGTGGGCTAGCAAATTGTCGAGAAGATCAGGTCCCGGGATCTCAGCGAACCAGGTTGCAGTTGGTTTTAGGACGCGATCCTTTGGTGTCTTTCAGGTGCCTTACCCCGGTCGAAAAAAGAAACCCTCAGGTAGGACTTCTGAAGGCAGCAGAATAAAATCGCCTTTAGGCCGCAGTACTCCTTCGTCCTACTCGTCCTGCTGACTTTCTGGTCGCGCGCTTTTGGTGGCGTTTCTGTCTTACTGTGTTTGTCTGACTCAACGAAAAGAACAATGCCTACTTGGAGTTTCTTCGAATCTTGTATTTGGGCGGCGGTATTCGCGTTTGGAGTTCATGCTGAGTCGACTTGGATCAGACCGGACGCGACTGGTGCCGCCAACTTCCGTGGCTGGTACATCAAGGGTGTCACAAGTGAGTTTTGTTTCTTTCAACCTCGACAAGAGTATCCAGTATTTGATTTCGCATCGCTGACTGCCCTTGCGAACAAAAGCCAGCCCCAAGTTCTGCGCCTCCGGCCAAACTCGCACGACGTCGGGGGGGTTCGCGGGCTGCTGTACCGCCGGGTCATGTCCTTTACCGACCGACTGCCGCAGCGACACGTTGACATTCAATGGAGGAAGCACGAGAGCATGGTATGATGGAAGCAATCTATGAAAAAACAGGCCAGAGAGCAGTATTAGAATAGGAGCTGATGGCGTTTGCCCCGAATCTAGCAATGCCGGAGCGACATGCTGGACGCTGTCGGTCTATGCGACACCGCCGGCCGATGGTGCATACGACAGAGACATCTGGTGCGCCGGCGCGAACACAGAGACGGAGTTGTTCCTCTCTATACCGGTCACATCAACGGGTGCTTCTTCAGGTATGTGGTGATTATGTAGTAGCGGAGGGAAGAGGACCTTGTGCTGATCTAGGGAAAATCGACAGGCCGAGCGACGGCAACGAATACTTCTGCGGCCGCGGACTCGGATTCGGGCTCAGGTTCGAGCAGCAAGGCGTGGATAGTCGGAGTAGTCATCGGTCCGCTCGCAGGCATCGCGTTGGGGGTGTTGGTGTTCTTCATGCTCAGGAGGCGGTGGAAGAAGAAGCACAATGCCACCGCAGCCGCCGCCGCCCCGCCGGAAGCTCAAGATGGCGCTCCTGCCTCAGGAAATGGAATGCAACAAGACTGGTCGAAGACGCAGAGTCCACCTGGGTATCCTCAGCAGCAATGGCAGACTAGTCCTCAGCCCCCTCCCTCTGAGCTGGACACGGCCCGGTTCGCGGGGCCGCCTCGGGAGATGGAGTCAGGACGTGCGGCTGCGAGCGAGTTGGACGCAGGGCAAGTAGCTAGGCCGTGATGTGCCAATCAGCTTGGCCACATCGGAGTGTGCGTCTTGTTTAGTGTTGACTGAGTATCGACGTAGGCGCTGAGCAAGGGGCAGTCTAGGTGTTTGGGTAGACGAAATGGTCACAAATTAGCATCAATCAATTAGCCGGGCTTGCGCGTTTGCGCCTCGAAAACTGTTGCCACATAATGTGACAAACTTCATAAGTTGGCCATACAATTCTTACAGATTATAGTACCATCGCGCCCGTACACACACACACTCAGGAGAAAATCAATTATTGTTATAACATATGCAAGCCCTAGAAAAGGGGGTATTCCCGCGCAATGCCAAAGCAAAAAGCGAACCACGCTATGCAGCCTAAAGACCACCAACTTTCCGCCTTACCTCTAAGATTCCCTCGTGATATTCGGCCCGGTCCCGATACCCGTCAACGTCCTGACGAACCAATGCGCCCAGCTTTCCGTCTCGAGCGTCCTCTTCAGCTCCTCGGCGCGCTTCTCCACATCCTCGACCTGCCGCTCAAACAGCGCCACCCCGTCCTCGACGTCGTCGACCTTGCTCACGAGACCGTTGATCTCGTACTCGAGGCGGGCGACTAGTACCTCGACCTCCTTAATCGCCTCGGTGATGTGCGCCCGCTCTTCGGCGATGAGTTCCGATGAGCTCTGCTTGACGCGGTGGTAGGCCTCGCTGAGCTGGTAGTACAGGTTCTGGAGGTCCTCTTGCTCCCGGTGGTAGTGCGCGTCCATGCTTTCGACGGCCTTGACCTTGGACTCTACCCAGGGGTTGACCTCTCGTTTAATTGTTGCGAGGGAGTCGTAGAGACTGCGAGCGAACTCGGCGAGGCTGGCCTGTTGTTGGAGAGCATCGACTGTGGCGAAGTGCTTGTCGTCGTAGACCTCAGTGATTTCCTCCCATCGCAGTACAGCTTCTTCCGCGTCGCCAAATGACAGCCGCCGTGGCCACCTAGCCTCGTTCACCGGGTGCTTGTAAGATAGCCTCGAGACAGCGATGGAATGCCGCCGTTGCAGGAAGCTTACGGCGTTATTTTCACTCCTTTCCACCTCGAAAGGCCCGTGTAGATCCGCTTCGTCGACGACGGAGCCAGCCACGGAGGGTTGGAACCGCTCCGGCTCGTCTTTGACGCCGCCATTGACAGGGCCATTGGGCGGTGTTGCGTATTCACCCTCGATGTGGGTTGAGCTAGGCTCAGACGAGTCGCGAATCTGTTTGGCTGTCGCAGGAGACTTGACCAGCTCTGGCGACAATTCCCGGATGGCCTGTACTGCCTCGGCCTCCTTCTTGAACTGAGCCAGATATTCCTCCGGCTTGTTCTTCCAGGTGAAGGCTCTACCAACCACGACCGGAGATGACAGAGCTGCCGCAGAAGTATGAGCGAGTGCGGGAATACCGGCGCTGTTATAGCCATTCTCGCCAAAGTCGTCCCTGCTAGGTCGACTCGCATGACCTCTCAACCCGGTCCCAACAACGTCTTTGATACGTCCCAGTCCAGACTTGGCATCGCTTACCCTGCCAGCAACTGACTTGAAGACAGTCTTCCTCAGAGCGTCTTTATCCGCAGGACTATCAACCACACTAATGGCCGACGCAGGCGCGGGAGCTGAGTAGACACCTGGGGATTCCTCTTTTTGCCTCTGTAACTCTTCCTCAAGCGGCAGTGATTGTGTCCGCTTGCTTGCTTGAGCAGTGACCTCGTCCTTCCCGACCATCGGCGGCGCAAAATCGGATGACTTCTCCTGGAGCTCCGGGACCGTCTTTCGGGGTCTGCCGTACCACAGCCACTTGGCCCGCTCGCCGTACGCCAACGCGATGAACTTGTCAATGTCAACGGTCTCGATATCAGCAATGCCGGCCTTGTCTTTCCCACCAACCATCCCTATCATCATCTCGCCCCTTTTGCCACCAATTTCAGCCACGGTGGACTTGACAGCCTTCTGCACGCCCCAGCCTTCGCCAGCAGCCGCTTTTGCCGTGACACTATGAAGTTTGAGGATTGTCGGGCGGTCGAATCGCCTCGTCCGCTCGAGTTTATGTGATTTTTGAAAGTAAGCGATACCCCTTTTCGTGCTCTCGATTTCAAAGACATCTTTCGATACAGGGGCACCGTAGTAATGCAGACGATTCCTTGCGCCCATCAGCATACCCAGGAGTGCTGCTACTGTGGTCGGCCCTAGGATTCCGTCTGTCGGCTCGATATTGTACGATTCGGCGCCAAGCTCTGTCCACCAGTTCCCGATAGCTTCTTCTGTCTTGTCACACAGCAACCCGTCGATGTACTCATTGTCCAGCTTTCCGAACATAAACAAAGAGACCTGGCATAGCTTGACGATTTCCACCACCGACTGGGGAAACGGGACCTTCTCGCTGGTCTTGTAGAGTTGGTAGAACTTGGCTTGAGTCGCTGGTGTGGGGTCGGACAGGTTCATGCCAGATCGACCGGAACACCCCAGTCGCTTGAGATTCTCGTTGACGATGAAGGCCTGGCGGTGGCTACGTATGTCGCCTTCGGGAACCGGTATTACCGTTAGGGCAGACGGAAAACTGCTCAAGTTTGTGACCATGACATCGCCCAACGGCGTTTCCTTCGGTCGCGCATGGTACTGATGGATGGCCTTGAAGTAGAATCGAAGGCGGTCTGACCAGGTACTCTCATCCGCGGGGACATCCAGCACCCCGACCACGACGGAGTGTTTCGAGTCACCTGTGTAGGTGACAATCACCAGGGTTGGCGACTTTCGCGAACAAGCCCATTGTTCGACCAGATATAACTCGTAGCCCTGCAGAATTCCTCGTCTTTCGATAACGCTGACCGATGGATCGCTCTCTAGGTACCTGCAGCCAACGACGATTAGGGACAAAGCCTTTCGCCTTGATGTTATAAGAAACCTCACCTGAACGCAACTGGATCGGCAAATACCCATTTCCTCTTTGTCATCGGCAAGGGAGACGCTGTGGCGGGTTCGGTCGAGGCCTCCTTTCGGGCCTCGAGCGGTAAGGGAGTATCCAGGGGAGAAGGGCCTCTGCTTCGTTGCTGATGCTGCGACGCAACCCTCGCCAGTGTCAGTTCCTCCTCACGATGCATTCGCGGATCGTTGGCCGGGAACGGTATGCGAAATGCCATCTCCATTTGCAGGAGCGTAGTGGTTGCACTTCGACCTGAGCATCGACGACACTACAAGCGTCCAAAACAACTTTCTACCTCCAAGCAGTCGAGTTCATAGTCGCCTCTGTTGTTACTCGTTCGTGGGAGATGCCGACGAGAAGTCAGCAACGAGAAACTGGAGGTCGACCAGCATGTGACTTGCGCGTCGTTCTTTTGTTGGGATCGTGTCCACTGCCTCGATCTCTTTCGATCCCTTCTGGTTCGGCGTCTGGTCGGCATGTGACGCAATGCGCTTCCCGTTCTCGCTGGGTTGTCGGTCGTGGGATTGGTTAGGCCCGGGAGCTGTACCACCTGCAACGCGGTTCCTCAGCGAATGGGTAGCACGAGAAACAAATAAGGGTAGCGGTCAAACAGGTACGCTAACCATGCGTTAGCCCAGATCTACGGGCAGCTCATCCCCCAACCCCCCTGCCGATTGTTATGCGCTCCCCCCGCTGGTCGCTGATGGTCAACCGAGCCGCTATTTCGCCGGTACCTCATTGCATTATGGACCTTACCGCTTACAGCACAGTGCCAGCGGTTCACAATCCTGGCACTTACCCATCCATCCCCGGCCACTACCTTATAGCGACCGAAGAAGCAACCTACCTAACTGTCGGTGACAGCAGCCTCTAACCAACTCGACACCAATTTCGACAACCACCCAGCAGGACCACATCTAGATATTTGGCCTGCACGACGACCCGGCCTCCGATAGAATTCAGGGCTTCATAGACGACCGCAGCATAGATCGAAGACTTCGTTACCATGACCTTACCATCGTAACTTCCATCAGCCGAGCTACATCGCCGCCGCAGCATTCAACCCCCGTCACCTTCCGACTCATCACGGCATCCAACGCCCATCCCCAAAACCGCCCCCCAACATGGCGGACCAGAACCCCATGAAGACGCTCCAGGCGGACCTCTCACGCTTCCGCAAGGCAACCCTCAACTCAGCCGTCAAAGATGCAGACAAACTTCTCGAGCTGCTCGAGCAGGCGAGAGAGCAAGTCGCCAATGGTATGTCACCGGAACCCGCCCCCGCCATCGCCGGTGGTCGTGTGCTCACCTCGTATCACAGCCTCCGATCCGCACCGCGCAAGCTTGACCATGACCAAACTCCAGAACCCCGTCAACGCCGGCTTCGACGCAATAAATAACGACTTGAAGGAAATTTCCAAGGCTCAGAAGGTCTTCGGAAAGGCCCTCGACAAGGTTCGTCTTGCCGCCCGCCACACATCCCGAATGGCAATGGGAGAAACCCCGTCGACTAACACCTGAACCCTCACAGTCATTCCCCAACCGACCCCTCCCGACAGACTACGATGCCATGGCCTCGTACCCGTCACTAATCAACCGCGCCGTCGCCATGCACATGCTGCGTGAAGGCCAGTTCAGCGTCGCCTCAACCTTCCTCCGCGAAGCCCACGAGCGCCCTCCCCCGCGCGCCGCCTCCCCTTACGACCCCAACGTCCTCGAAGCCGACATCCACTCCCTCCAGTCTAAGGAGCTGCAGGAGAAGTTCGCAAACATGTACAGCATCCTCCACGAGCTCAAGAACCGCAACCTCGTCCCGGCCATCCAGTGGGCCCACCTCAACTCGGACGAGCTCGAGGCCCGCGGCTCCAACCTCGAGTTCGAGCTCAGCAAGCTGCAGTTCGTCTGGCTCTTCAAGGGCCCCGAGGTAAATGGCCTCTCCGACCAACCCCCGGGCACAAACGGCCGCGCCGGCGCGCTGGCCTACGCCCAGGCCAACTTCGGCCGCTTCCAGGCCCGCCATCTCAAGGAGATCCAGCAGCTGTCGTGCGCCATGGTCTACGCCTCTAACATCGGCCGCTCGCCATACGCCAACATCTTCGAGACCTCGGCCGCCTTCGACGACGTCGCGGTGTCCTTCACCCGCGAGTTTTGCTCCCTGCTCGGCCTGTCCGCCGAGTCCCCTCTCTACGTCGCCGCCACGGCCGGCGCCATCGCCCTGCCGCAGCTCATCAAGTACACGACCTACATGAAGGCCAAGCGGACCGAGTGGACGACGGAGAATGAGCTCGCCTTCGAGACCCCGCTGCCGAGGAGCATGATCTACCACCCAATCTTCGTCTGCCCCGTTAGCAAGGAGCAGACGACGGAACAGAATCCCCCGATGATGCTCCCCTGCGGTCACGTCATCTGCAAAGAGTCTCTGCAGCGACTTACTAAGGGTTCGCGCTTTAAGTGCCCGTATTGCCCCAACGAGGGTCACATCAAGGATGCCAGGGAGATCAAGCTCTGATAGAGAGCCATCGAGATCATGCAAGAGTCTCGACCCGTTTTTTTGTCGAGATTATCACAATCTCCCATCCACTCATCAGAAAGAGAGGGGGAGTGTAGAGTACGTTTGTGTGCCGGATAAAGCGTAAAGTTTTGACAATCACGGGGAACAAGCTGGGCGTGGCCTCAGCTCTCCCCTCAGATGAGATTTGGAAGTCAACGGCGTTCAGGGTCGGGGGTTTATGGGGGAAAGGCGTTTGCTACTTTGACTAAGAGACAACGGCGGAATACTGATTTTTCACCTTTTTTTTGGGGGGGGGGAAGAGTTGCGGGTTTGAGAAGCGCCCCAGGTTTCTTGGATAGCGCCAATATAACTTCAAGTCCACTTCACATGCTATGTTTCGCTGTTTCACCTCGCTGACTTTGGCTACAGTGAAAAGTGATGAAGTGTGAACAGGAGGACCTTTCGAGTTACTCGTGTACGCGGTTTTCAATTTAAAACAGGTTGTTGTTCACAACTAATGTATCACATCAGTTGACGTAATTTCAGATGAAATACAAATGGTCTCAGTTGGGCAACTTCACATATGGTGTTCTGAATTACCTCATGCTGGCTAAGTTACACTAAGGAAAGTCTGAAATCAAATCGCTGTCTAAACCCAGTTTCGGCCTCGACGTTAAGAAAGATCCGGACCATGAGCGCGTACAGAGGCTCCTAGCTCTGCCGGCCGGCCCGTGGATCATCGTGGTATCCTGGGTGCGCTTTGTCGCTAGAGCGACCAAAAGTAGAATCAATCCGTTAACTCCGCCCTCGGTGTCTTACGTCCCCCACGATTCAGGTGGCGACGGGATCGAGTATCGTAAACGCCGTACAATGTAAACAAACAAGGAAAATGAAGAAGCCGAAGATGGGGAATCTCAACCAGTCCGACACGCTCCCGGCCCGCGTGTCACCGTTCCGTCCGTCCACGATCCCTTCCTGGATTTTTATTTTTGTTGGATAAGAAAGGTGGCATTGTTCGTAAGTCATGTATTTGTACAATCGCGCGGCGTCTCTTTCAGTCGTTTGGTGCCTCGTCGGGACAAGCCAGCTCCACCCTTCACTAGTCGATGGTCATGCGACTCGCAATAGTGGGCTTAACATCTTGAAGATTGATGGAGTTCAAGTCCGGGTTCTTTTCCAGATCCTTGGAAGGCTTCCGCAGATGCGTCTTCAGACCGGCGCCGAAATTGCGCATGCAAATGACGCAATTGGCGATTGTACAAATGATGAGGAGGATGGTGATGACAGTAAAGGCAGTCAGGGACTTCTGGACTGGCTTGTACTGCTCGCGAGTTTGCGGCTGATAGATGCGAACCAGCTTGAATATGAAGTAGCTCAGCGCACCGAGGTAGAGAACAAGAACGGCAACCATGCCGGGCTTGTTCTCGATTCTAGTGAACCAGGCTGCCAAGAGCAGAATGGCGATGGTGACGGGGATGGCAGCGATGGTCAAGCCAAACTCAGCATCGGTACTGGGGTTGACGATAACCAGAAATTGGACTGTGAACCCGAGAAAGAAGAAGAAATCGAACTTCAGAAGCGCTATGTAAATCTGGAAGAAGTCAGTGTGAGTGGCTCGCGGGGGGACAGCGTCGTCTACCACATACCTGATAATGCAGGAAACGCTTCTTCATTCTATAGTCTGCTCCTATCGTCTTCAGAATGTCCCAGGCGAAAACCTGGTAAAGCTTCCAGGCGGTAGCGGCCATGGCGATGGTGCCCAAGGCCAGAATGCAGGGAATGGCTACGAGGTACGGTTTGACGTCGGCCCACATGTCGTCTTGGGGGTTGATCAGAGCATTGTTGCTTTTTAATTGTTCGATTGCCTCGGCGATCTGGTCGACTTGGATAGCCGTGTAAACCATCAAGGCTAGGTTTGCGATGCAGACACCGATGACCTGAATAGTGTTCTTGGCGCGCAGAGCATCCCAAACGATGACGAGTTCGTACAAGAACCCGAAGATGAAAAGGGTCAAGAAAGTCGGGATCGTGCGTCGGGGGGAGTCCTCATTCGGGCTGATTTGTTGGTTGGGGTCGACGTCAGTCAAGCTGGTCTGGAATTTCCAGAACACGTAGCTGTGTCGTTGTCAGCGTCGCGGAAACATTAGCAATTCAATGTTATGTCTCTCTTACGCTTCAAACGCCAGGCATACTATGGCCTGGACGACGGTAATTCCGAAAAAGACTCTGGGCCATTTAGCACCCATGAAGCCGAAGCCCATGAAGCCCTGGTTGCTACTGGCGGGACGAGAGCCGTTCATGGTGGATGGAGCGATGCCTTCGCGGAAAGCGTAACCTTGGTAGGATGATTGCGGAGGGTTGTATTGCTGTTGGTACTGTTGCTGATACTGCTGGGCGTATTGTTGTGCGGCGAGTTCTTGATCGTGACCGGCAAAGTTGGGATCACCGCCGAGCAATGAGCGGCGGGAGTCTAGCCTCGTAGCCAGGTCGACGGTATTGGCGACTCCCTGGAAGGAGTCGAGAAGGTGATTCTGAAGGGGGTGAGGGCGTCAATTGGGAAGGCAGTTAGGGCGGTCGGGGCTGCGTCGTGTGCTTCGAATGGGCACAACGGGCAGGCGGCACCGGTCGGGAAAGTACGGTCGGGGGTTTCGTGCGACTTATTCGGGGAGGCGGTTAAGGGATAAAAAGCGAGTGGAGAGCGAGGGAAGACCCCGTCGGCGGGAAATTCGACGAACAATAAGCAGGCGCTTGTGGCAGAAAGAGGAAATCAAAAGAAGTTGAAGAAGGAAGGGAGGGAAAAGCGACGGAATAGAGTTTCGGGCTCTCGCGCAGTCTGCCTTCTCTCTCCTAAACGACGGTCCTTTTGGGGTTTGACAGCAAGGGCGGTAGATGTTCTCTTCCTGCAAAGAGGAGAAAAAATTAATAAGAGAGGGAATGAGGAGGTGGTTGTTGGTGTAAAGCTGAAACAGTTTGATCTGTACAGTACAAGGCAAGGCGAGGCAAGACAAGGTACCTATACGCAGTACTCTGTACGGATACGTGCAAAAAGGCGGTCCAGGGCCCTTTTTTCGTCGCTGTCTCTGGGTTTTGACAGGCAGGAAGGAAAGGCTGGGCGTGGTATCGACGTGCCGTGGAGGGAGAGGAGCGAGGGAGAGGAGCAGGGTTGGAAAAAATACTACTAGTATTTAGTATTAGTACTAGTATAGTATAGTAATTCTAGTATAAGTCTACCCTCTGAAATACTAGTCTAGTATTAGTATAGTCTATACTATACTAGTATAGTATTAGTATACTAGTAGTATACTAATTAGTATAGAATATACTAATTTTAGAAACTTTTTTACTATTTTTAGTAGCTAGGTAATATATAATATATAAATTCTAAGAAACTTCTAGAAAATATTTATATATATATATATATATTAGATAATAGTTAAAGTTATATTTATATAAATATAATATAATAAAATTATATAATACTTAATAGTTTAATAAATATACTATATTATATATATATATATATATAATATAATGTAGTAGTAAAAAGAGAGATAAGAACTTATAGTTACCTTATTTTAATAAAACTATTAAGAACTTATAGTTACTTTTATAATTATTTACTACTATATTTACTACTATATATATCTTTATATTTATTTTTATTTTTATTATTTTACTAACTTTTACTTTTATTATTATAAATACTATATTATATATATTATTTCTACTATAGAGTGCTTAAAACAAGCTCTTTATACTTATAATATATTAAAAACTTAATTATATAGCTATTTTTAACCTTTTTTAAATAAATACTAATTAGTATACTAATACTAAGCTAGTATAGTATTAGTATACTCTATACTATACTAACCTAGTATTAATATACTCTATACTATACTAGCCTAGTATTAGTCCACTCTATACTATACTAGTACTAGACTAATTTCCAACCCTGGAGAGGAGCGAGGGGGGGTTGAGGCAGGTAAAAGGCGTGGACAGGAGCCAGGAAGAAGCAGCAGCGCACGCAGCACACCCGAGCTGCAGCGGCAGGAGATAGGCAGGAAAGCCTGGGGTGGAGGAGGCAGTGACCGGGGGGCTTGCGCTAGGCGGAAAGAGGGAATCCTAGGAGGGAGAGTGGAGCAGTAGGAGTGAGTGAGCAGGTCAGGTCTGCACTTGCCAGTCGTGCTGAAAGGTACGTATCCTTCGAGGAAGTGGAGTTGGGACCAAAAACCAAGGACCAAAGGCAGGAGGGAGGGGAGGGGATGGGGATGGAGGGCCCAGACGACCAAGGACGACAGACGACAGACAACAGAAGGCTGGACAGGGAAGCCTGGGACAGGGAGCGAGGTCGAATTGGCAATTAGTGGAGAGCGCCGAGGAACTGGAGGAAAAGACGGGATGTCGAAGTCGAAAAGGACCCACAAGTTAAGTCCTAGAAGGGGGGCCGAGAGTTCGGTCGGTCTTTTCGATGTCTCTTGATCTTGACTTGAGGAGTGATGAGAAGTGAATTGGCTCGTAATCGGGAGGTCGTCAGACAGACGGGCCAGAAGATCGATCGCTCTCGGATGGTCTACTCTACGCAGTACGCAGTAATAGTGGGAGTCCGCCAAAGAAGAAGAACTTGGAGAAGTAATATGACGGGCTTCGGTTTTGATTTGCTGGTCGATCACGCCTGGAAAGGATGGATGACGGCGAGTTTCTCACACGCCGTAAGGATACTTCAGTACTTCAGTACTTCAATACCTACCTTAAGGTATGCAGTCGAGAAAGTCAGGCGAGTGGGGCGCTGGAAAGGTCTGGCCGCGCCGTGGTTTGCATGCGTCGTCTGGCGTTGGGAGTTCTTGGTATTACGGAGTATGTGTGGTTTTTCTCGTATTAGTGCGGCGGATCGCTGACGGATCGATGGAGAGATGATAGACGGTAGGGCAGCGAGCGTCGACCGGTCGACCAGTGTGTAGATCAATCAGCAGTTGAAGATGCAGAGAAGGACCATCAAAGAAACCTTCCAGGAAGAATATGTGTGAGCAAACATAGAGAGAGAGGCCTCAATGTCAACAAGCACAGCAATCCTAGCTCTCCGTCGTGAGTAAAGGTAATAATTAATTACAAGACAACTCCATAAACTGCACCCGGCACTAGTGCCGGCACAGCACAGCCAGAAAGCCAGTGCTCTCAAAGCACTCCAGACTTCCCCCGATCCAATACCACCAAGACCTTGGACCTTGGAGAGTGGGTGCACCGAAGCAGACGCAGACTCGGGGACAGTAGGGCTGTGCAGACAAACCAAGGCCCAAGGTTGCAGTAGGCCTGCTCCAGGAATAGAGACTGGAGAACGCCGTTGTGTTGAATGTGGGTGCCGCTGACCTGTATACCTAACTTGTTAGTGCAAGCCGACCTCCCCCTTCTGCCTGTACAAGAAGCAATCAACTGCCTCCAAAGTCCCTTGCTGGTGGATCATTCGACTCTGGCCGCCATGCAAGTCAGCGTGCAGAGACCACGCGACCCATTCCCCCTTAACACGCACGACTTTAGTGACAGCACAGGACTAGAATCCATAAACTGGGAACCGAATCTTCTCTCGCTAATTACCCTGCTGTAGGTTCTGGCCAGTCTCTGCAGCTTCTGGTAACAGGCAACGTCTGGCGATGGAGAGAATGCAAACAAACTCGAAAGATGAGGCGTGTACACAGCCACAGTTTCATCATCTCATCCAGCCGCCCAACCTACAAAGTACCGAGCAACCTCGAAGGGCTTTACTGAAGAAGGCGCGAAATGCCCAGCCGGACGACGCCGTGGCTCCCGAGCTGATAGGTCCGCCAACGAACCGATCACAAACCGATCCAATCCGCGGGCTCCCGAACGTCTGTCCCGACATTCCATCGTGCGAAGCGAGCTGGACGGGCTGAACCAGAAGCTGGCATGTTCTGACGTTCTCCATTTTAAAAATAATCTTTCACATGCCTTACGATGATTACTGCAGATGAGAGGCTGAACCAGACGTCGGGTTTATGATGTTTTGTTTCGTCCTGGTTGGTTATTCTACCTAGTCATCGCCAGAGAGAACGTCAGACAGAACAACTTCGCGTTTACTGCTTACTCTGCACTGCGTATCCTTGGCCAGCCCGCGATGAGATGGTCCCCACGGCATATTTCGGTATGGGTTCCTTCAACGGGGAGCCAGAAAAAGCAATATGTCCTCTCATAAGACTCCGTCTAAGCGAGGGCAGAATACGCGTCCCTGGATACGTTCTTTCCTTATCATTCGTTTGCTGGCCGGGAACCGCTGGCAAAAGACGGCCTGTTTTCAACTTGGGACGAGGCCTCCTCTCTGTCTTGGTAACCCTTTATGTCCGAAAGGTTACCAAGACTCCTCTCTGTCTCTCTATCTTTCGATATCAATCTTGCAAATCAAATCCCACGGCATAACTTCAAGTTAAACTACGTCAACACCTCTATCAACCCGACCCGACCCTACCTCGTCCTCGTCCGTCATCTCCACGACCCGTCGTCGGCCATGGGCACTGTTGCACTTCCTGCGTCCCCTTTCCCACCCTCATCAATGCCGAGCCGCCTTCTCTCTCTCTCTCTGCCCACGGACTCTGATCCCACGCCATTCCCTTCCCGCCCCCCCCCCCCCCCCCCCCACACACACACAGGGAACCCGTCCGTGGTGCGCCGCTCCAAGAAATGGGCGCGATGGCGAGCAGAAGGGAGTGATGGCGATTGACCCTGCGCAGTGACGACAGGTGCAAGGAAAAGGCCGCTAAGCCACGCCAGAGAACTCCATCCCGGCACCACGGTTTGAGGCTCAGTCAATTGAACCACCAGTGATGGGCCAAAACAACCACCAACGTCCAGCAGGTTTCTCTTCCAGTATCATTTCAGCCGTCAGGAATGTGTGAGGTGAACTGAAGTGATGCTATTGTGAGAACAGATCAACAGCCATTGATGCCCAATCCGCGGCCCTTCATCCCACCTTACAATGTCGACGTTCCGTCATGCAGTGCTTTACTTCTGGTCCCCATCCTTGATTCAAATGGGGGGGGGGGGGCGGCGAACAAGCTCAATCAATGCTCGCTCGCCGCCGTAGGCGCCACAACATCCAACTACTAAGTATCTGTCATTCCATCTCATCCGAATTATTGAAACGCATCAACCACCAAACCTGCCAAAAAGTTGGCTCAACTTTTTGCTATCAATTTAGGGACAGGGACAGCCATGCTCAGACAACCTAGCTTTGGAAAGAAGTAGACGCCGTCACTGCCCGTCGTGCGTCCCAAGTTCTCGGGTTTGGATTTCTGGACACACTTGTGAATTGCATCATTTTCTTCATGCCCGGCGCCGGCGCACTCGCATAGGTCTCGCATCTCGACGGCCCGTAGATCAACCGGCACATGCTCCGCCGCGGGAGGGGCTGCTGCTCGGGGAAAGGGTTAACAGCAGGGGACGAAAGGGCGGTTGGAAAGTGGTTCTTCCTCCGGCCCGTCGTCATTACCGTCCATGGTCTCACTCATGTAGCTTTTTTTTTTTGGGTAATCGGGTCGATTGGGAAAATCATTCAATGTTTTGTTTTTGCTTGGTATTCTTCCCATTGCTTCTATTTTCTGCAGCACATACGGATTTGGAGAGTACTTGGCAGAAAAGACATGAAAGGTTCTGGACCTGACCGACTTTTGAGGGGGCCCTACCTCTTGGCCATTTCGCATTCTGGACCTTCCTATAATCTCGCATCAAGTCATCCTTTAATTCCTACCGAACAGAACCACACACAACATGAGCAATCCGGCGAAGGCTCGGGCGGGCTATTGCTACGTTTATAACATCCCGGAAAACCATGACCCATCCTTTTGCCCGTTGAATCCATTGCGGGCAGCGAGCCCTTTCATTTTGGACAGTCGTTTACCGATGCAGGCCGTCGGGACTCGGGAACAACTTCGTAGCACCCCCTGGTTTCTGGGGTAACAACGAAATCGGAAAGGCGGTCGACGTCGAACTGCTACCGCGGGAACTCTGTTGCGCCGTGCGCCGCCCACCCCCCTTTATGTGTTTAATATAGAGTTGGGAAACCTTCGCATCTTTTCGGATGACAATGTCACAAGCCTCGGCGTGGCATCATGGCCCAACCTTATCTAATTATCTCGCCGGGCCTTTGGAAAGTCTATCAGCCGGGGCCCGGCAACCCGGTTTTCATTTGTCGTTATTGTTGATTACGGAAAGCCAGCCCCCTGAGCTTCATGCTTGGGCTGTCTTCGGGTTGTGCAATCAAATCTGTGGTATTGCTGTGCTGCGCCTGGAAACGTGAGTTATTCCGTCCTCCAGAAGTCCTGCAGAACCGTCTCGCATTGTGCTGGCAGGGTTCAAGCAAACAAAATGCGGTTAGATCTCATCATTTGTTTCTGTTGCAAGCAAACCGCGTCTGGAAAGATCCATCTTGCTCCAGGAGTATGAAACGGCTAGTCGTACCAATCCGGTTGATGAGTCCATCGATGATGAGATGGAAGCCTACGCTGAGGATCCACTGCCTTTTGACACGCAACATCAAGCACACAAAAAGCAGCTCACGTGTGGCTGCCTGGTCACACAAGAGACTTGTGCTCTGCTGTATAACGAAGCAGGCTCAAGCCACCGCTATACGCTTCATGTCTCTCATCTTCCGGCCCTCCTCTTAGGACCGGTAACAAGAACCCCTTCTCATCCCACCTCGTTGCCAACATGCTCCGAGGCAATGCTTATCAAAGAGTGAGTATGGAGAGTAGTTCATTGTGACTCCAAGGACCTTACTTCAAGTCCCGTATTATACACGAAGCCCAGTATGGGTGCTTCAAATGCATCCGACGTCTTCGGGGCCTCTCTCCGAGGCCAGTGCAAAGGGAGGCTCGCGAGGCGCAACCGTTTACCCCAGAGCTTTAATCCGTACAGTCTGCCATCACGGCAGGAATAGTACAGCGAGGGGGCTCTCGATCAAAAGAGCATTCCCGCTCCGTCATGCTCCTCCGCGGCACTTCCCTCCCTCACCGCATACTTCCTTCTTTTCCCTGTCGTCCACATCCGCCCACATCAAAATTGCTCAGAACATGCCGCCGCCCATAGCTCCACCTCTCTTCTGACTCTCGGCTTGCATCACCTCCGATGCTTTCATGTGCGCTTCGAAGAACTTGGCGGCGCAGCGGTCGAGGCAGACTGACTCGCCCTTGTTGAGGTCGGCCTCGCGGTAGTCGGGAAGGCACTTTCTTTGGCAGATCTTGGTCAGGCTGGAGCATGAAAACGTGTCAGCAAGCACAGCTTCTCCAATTGAGGTTTGAGACCTAGGTTCAATATCAGAAATGCGAAGTCTCCCCGTACCGGTTGTGCATGTCAGCGAGCAGACGCATCTCCTGCTCAGCCATGGCAATCTTCTCCTCCGAAGAGAGCTTGGGGCGGCCCATTCCAAAGAAAGACATCTTGACTGTTGTGTGATTCGGTGTGAATATAAGCTTGAGGCTGAGGTAGTACGGTTCGTTTGACGTCGGCTGATATGGTGATTGGCTATGCGTAGCTTGATATGCCGTGATGAGTGCTTGACGACGAAGGTCGAGATTTTACAGAGCTCCTTCGGCCTTATCTTATCGCACCCAATCGCAAGACCAGGCGGGCAAGCAACGGAACCTGTTCTGCGCAGCTGCACGGACCACTCTGCAAGCTCGACGTCCAATCAGTGCCGCGTCAATTAGGTTGGGCTTGCGGAGAGGAGCTTCGGGCCGTTTCCCACACCGAGCTCTCTCTCCACTCTTTTTTTTCCTCGCTTCTGGTCTCTTATCGATAACGTCAAGCGCAAACAAAAAAGCGCGCCGTCACAAATTTTGCCTCCATACATGACCTTCTCAACCAACTCAAGAAGAGCCAAAATATCTTCTTGAGCAGCTATGGTGGTAAGTCAGACAAAATTTTATGTATCTTACCTTGTCTATCCTACATGATGATTGCATTATGCAAGCATTAGAACCGCTGCGACTTACACAGCTCTGCTGTGGATGAATTCAAACGCCAAACATCTGAAACATACCCTCGATTCTCTCTTCCATTTCACACTTGCACAACAGTTGCAAGACACATTTGCTAACGAGAGAAAAAATCAGGCGCAATGACATCAGCACAGAGTCTACGGCTGTTGCGGCCGGTGATAAGCGCCCCGCGGGTCGCGAGACCTTTCCAGCCCTCCCCCGTCGGGTGGTCAAGTGGCGCGAGCAGACTTCAACATGGGTCCGCGAGGGCGAGGCAGAGGCAGGATAGCGTAGCAGCAGCAGAGATGGAGAAAAAGCAGCAGCAAGATAGCACAAAGAATGGGGAAACCAGAGTGTCTGAATTTCAAAAGATGCGCCGCAAGGCTCTTGAAGAAGCCTCCGATCAGGGCTTGTACAAGGAGTCTCACCCGCGGCTGGTCCATCGCAGCGAGAAGATGACCGTGCCCAAGTTCAAGAGGAAATGGATCCAGGAGAAGCTGGAGGAAGCGAGCGAGGAGATCGTCACCCTGTATGGTACGCAGCAAGAAAAAAACAACCGTCACCACGACAGGCGTGTAGCATCCATGCCTTTCCTCGCGCGAAGGACCGCCTCGTGGTGCCATTTTTTCTCCCAGACTTGCTGACCCAAGGCCACAGGCCGCGTCCAATCTGTCCGCTCCCACGGGAAGAAGCTCGTCTTCGTCACCATTGTCAATGAGTTCGAAAAGATCCAGGGTATGATCAACTTCCGCAACCTAAGCGGTCCCGACGTGACCACATCCACCTTCCAGCTCTTCGCCCGCATGATCGAGAAGGGCGACCACATCTGTAAGCCCGTCGCGCCCTCTGCCCTTCTTCCTTGGAAAACCCAGCGATTGAAGAGAACCTCATGCTGAACCGTGTGTGTGCCCCTTCTTCCCAACAGCCATCACGGGCAAACCGACGCGCACATCCACCGGCGAACTCACCCTCAACGCCGTCCTCCTCCCGGAGCTCCTGGCCCCGGCCATGGAACAAATCCCCCAGACCCTCACCGACCCCGAGACCCGCGCGCACAAGCGCCACCTCGACATGATCGTAAACCCCGAGGTCTCGGAGGTCCTGCGCCTGCGCTCGCACATCACCAAGTTCATGCGCGACTACTTCCACGCCCGCAGCTTCCTCGAGTTCCAGACCCCGATCCTCGCCGAGAACGCCGGCGGCGCCGTCGCCCGCTCGTTCACCACCGCCGCCACCGAGTTCCCCTCCAGGGAGCTCTCCCTGCGCATCGCCCCCGAGCTATGGCTCAAGAGGCTCGTCGTCGGCGGCGTCCACAACGTCTTCGAGATCGGCCCGGCCTTCCGGAACGAGGGCATCGACGCCACCCACAACCCCGAGTTCACAATGTGCGAGTTCTACAGCGCCTACACCACCCTGCCCGAGCTCATCACCCGCACCGAGGAGCTGCTCAGCGGCCTGGCGCACCACTGCCACGACCTCATCTCCACGCAGCTGACCTCGCTGCGGCCCATCGACCTGAAAAACTTCAAGCGTCCCTTCAGGCAGCTCGAGTTCGTCCCGGCGCTGGAACAGGCCATGGGGCTCCGTCTGCCCAGGCTGACGGGCAAGGACGCGTATCCCGAGCTCCTCGCCGTGTTGACGCTCGCCAAGATCGAGATCCCCGGCGGCTTCCCCCCCACGATGCCGAAACTGCTCGACAGACTGGCCGCCATCTACCTGGAGCCCAAGTCGTTCGAGGAGCCCGTGTTCGTGACGCATCACCCGGCGTGCATGAGTCCCCTGGCGAAGAGCTTCCTCTGTCCCAAGACGTTCCAGCTCGTGTCGGCGCGCACGGAGCTGTTCGTCAACGGGCGCGAGCTGGCCAACATGTACGAGGAGGAGAACGACCCCGCGGCGCAGGCGCGCAAGCTTGCGGAGCATCGGATGCTGGGCACCGACAAGGATGGCGAAGAGGAGGCCGCGAGGGACGCGCCCCTCGACAAAAGCTATATCAAGGCTCTTGAGGCGGGACTGCCGCCCACCGGGGGCTGGGGGTGTGGAGTTGAGCGGCTCGTCATGCTCTTTTCTGGGGCAAACAGGATCAGCGACTGCCTGAGCTTCGGGACGTTGAAGAATGTGGTTGGGTTGACTTCAGGAGAAGAGAACGGGGAGTCTGCGTGATACAGATAGCAATGGCTGAAGAGGGCAGTTTGAGCATTTGAGAGGAAACATGCAGCGTGTATCATCACCTTTTGTACAACATCCACGATATAGATGTAGGATTTCGAGAGCGACTCCAGCAGCAGTCAAGAGCTGGGGGGGGAAACAATACCACCATTCACGTCGTCTTCATGAGGCATTAGAAGTTTGTGCAGATGTCTCCTTTGTATGCTGTCTATTGTGTTCTAAGGTACAGCTGAGGCAAGTGATTGGGCATAAAGCCCCCAAATGATAACCAGATAAAAAGGTGAATTAAAGAAAACCGAACCAAGGAAAAGGGCAAAACTGGAGTGCAAAAAAAGCCATCTGTGCATCCATCAACTAGAAATTCCTCCGCGTCTCTCTGGGTCGCTGTGGTGATTTTTGTCGCACAACGAAGCTCCTCTACTGGATGCTGTTCTTCAGAAACTCCCTGTGGTGTTTTTATGCTGAATATGCCAATTGCGTTACAATCCTGAAACCATCCAAACTCGATATAAGATTTTCTCGTCATTCTGTCGGAAAAGGAGTTGGTTAAGGTGGTCGGCATTGTAGGATGGGGATAGGGTGTCTTTGGTAAGGTACTCGTCGTGGGTGTGTAACGATGCCGAAGGCCATTCCGCGTTGGTGAGCTGTTGGTGAGACTCGGATGAACTTGTTGGAGAGAAGAAATCACCAGAATCCGCCCTGCTGATCCGCAGTCAGGTACTTGTGCATCTCGTGCTCCCAAGTCTGCCTGACACTCTTCTTCGACAGCACAGGCTGCCGGCTGAGGAACGCATTGTCGGGGTGGGTACCGTCCAGAGCCTTGGAAGCGTTCTGAACATCCAGCATGGCCGCGCCGCCGGCAGCACGAATGATGTCGTAGGAGCGGTTCTCGTGGACAACATTCGTGACTTCCGGAAGCATGAGATGCTCCTTCAAACCTGTACGTCTGTGACGGGAGCCGGCGGCTGGACCTGACATAAAGACGTTAGGCATGATCGGGGCCTTGATATTGGCAAGATCCTGCCGCAGGGACGGACGGTCGTCAAGCTTGATGAAGTTCTTTGCTTGAGCCTCCTCGTCGTTGTGAAGCAGCAACTCGATCAGCTTGCGCTTGTAGGGCAGATTGTGATGCTGCTGGCCCTCCAACTCGTAATCGAGCTGGCAAACGCGGCAGATTCGCTGATCCTGGGGGCGCACGTGTTGGTCCTTCCGGAAAAGACCCCTGATCATCGTCAAGCCACAGCGGCAGCACTCGTAGCGATCAAAGTACGTGCTGCGTTCGCGGTACTTGAAGTGATTGCCGGTGCCTTGGTAAACGGCCAGAAGAACTTGATTCTCCAGCTCCTTTCGGGCCAAGGTGGAAAGGTTTCCGTCATTCATGCTGTCCAGATAGCTGAGAACGTGGTGAAGGAAGACGGTGCTGGCTCCCATCTTCATCGGCAGAAGATCTATGAATCTCCTGAACGCATTGTTGTCGCTTAGAAGGTTGATGCCCATGGGGAGGGCCTTGAACACAGCCAATAAGACGGTCGTCAACGCATCCGGAGCCAGTTGGCCCAGGTCCAAACCATCCCATGAAATGACGTGTGTTCCCTGGCGGTTGGCGATGGAGCCGTAGTAGGTCATTGGATAGAAATCCAAAATAACGGGCGTCTTCATCATCTGTTTTGAGTTCCAATGGACGGAGTCAAGTAGGGCGATGACTGTGTTGAAATGCAACAAGTCGCATTTGAAGATGCTCAAGCTCTTCAAGCTCGGAGTGACCGACAAAACGAGCTTGACCATTCGGACATCTAGCATGGGCACCTCATGAAGTCTCAGCAGCTTCAGGTTCTGTCCGAACTGAGAAAAGGCCCTCACTGTCCTCGGTCAGTTCAAGTATCGAATGGAAAGATTCGACGGGAACTTACGCATTTGGACCGGATAACTGATCTCCCGCAGATGGTGTCTGCGAAGCGGGTCGTCGGTCACGCCGTAGGCGTCTTTCTTGGCCTGAAGTCTCTTCTCCAGCTCAGCGAGCTGCTCCTCCTTAGCAGAAAGGGGGACAAGCTTGAAATACAAGGGCCCATTGCCCTTGACCGCTTGGGTGCAGTTGAAGAGGTGCTGGCGATTTCTGTCAACGGCCCAGAGCCTGGGGAAACTCTTGATGCCATATCTAGGATCACCTTCGGCGTAGAGATCCTTTCCTCTAACGAAAAGATAACAGCCAATGCCAATCGTGCTCCTTCTCTGCGGATCAAAGTTCGCGATATCACTGGCGAACCTGTCGCAATCCTGGTAATCGCCTTTCGCCATGTTGAAGCGTGACTGCCTCATGTCAGCATCAAGAGAAATGGTAAAAGCAGACTAGCCATTCTTACCAGATAGATGGCGACACTATTGAGCATTCCGTTCGATGTGGATGCCAGACGTCCGATAGCTGGCACATCCATGGCCCAAAGATACTGAATGATGAGTTCGCCGACTGGAAAGCAACGCATCAAATGAACCAAGTCGGATCCTCCCGTACCTTGACCGTTTCCAACAGCCAGGGAGTTGGAGCTGTTAGACTGAGTGTTCGGCGAAGATGTCTGCCAGTTGGCGGCCTGACCCTCAGATCTCAGCTTCTCCCAGAAGGCGGGCTCGGGAAACTCGTCCCTGGACAGCTGCGGGATCGAACCTCGCTCGCCGACGAGGATCTTCTTGATAGCTTCGACCTGCTTGGTCTTTTGCCGCTGGTAGGTCAGACCCACGACCGGATGGCATGGGCCCTGGGGGATGACAAGGCTCATCGGTCCGAACTGAACAGGTATCGCCCTGGAGGCCGTAGCCTGGCCGACTTGAGACATTGCGACTTCTGATTCGCAATTGATCGACTGCAGGGGCTGGCCAGAGATAAGGAGTAAGCGATAGCCGCCGAAACTTGGGTTGTTGGGCGGGATGTCTGGGCAAGAAGACGTAGTGAAGGAAAGAGGTAGCAAAGACCAAGAACAAGCCGCGAAGACGACATACGAGAAAGATGATTAATGATCTGAAGATTCAGACTGGGAACTCACGATTCTTGAAGTGATTCGGGTGCTGGCCGTGGAAGGGAATCCGCTGATCCTCCGGATGGCAGGCTACCTGAAGTAAGAGATGAATCAATCGAAGGGACTGATGGATGCTTAGTCTCGGGAAGCAAGAGCAAATGACGATGGGAATGATTTGTGGAGAGAAGAGGATGGGCAACGTGAAGGAGCCGGACGAGGAGGGCTGAATGCGTCAAGACCTCAAAGTAGAAGGACGAGTCGGCTAGGTCAAGACCAGGAAGAGGAGCTGTTCAACAGCCAAATCGACGATAATTAATGACGGGTATGAAGCAATAAAGGGTAAGGTGGTGGTCTCGACAATTGAGGAAGAGATGCCAAGGTGGTGAAGTTGGGGCGTGGTGAGAGAGGAGAAGGGAGGGTTTGGAAGAAGAGGGCGAGGTATATAAGGGGGTCTGGTTTGGACTGTGAGACTTGGAAAGGAAAGAGCCCAGGTGAGGCGTCCGCCAAGAGCTGTCCGGGTATGGCTCGAGGTGAATTGTGATGATAATTGACTTTCTTCGGATGAAGAGGACGTTTGGAAGGTTTAGAAGTGGCTCATACCTATGCGAGGATACCCTCGGATCGAAAGCAGTTGGTTTTGCCGCAAGCTGAGGAAAGCAGAACTGTCGCGAAGAGACGACTGGAGATACTCCCCTTTCGAGAAGAACGCTCGAAGGCACCTGTGCTCTTGGATAGTCGCAAAGTTCATGTACAATATGCCTGATTATTGGTTGGTGTCCAAAGCAACGATGTCGGTTGTCGTGGGACGGCAGGACGAAGGAAAAGAGAAGAGCTGGCACGGATAGCAATTGACTCGAGAGCTCCTTCCGCCGTCTTGTAGTACGACGGACGAGGTGAGATAACAATTGGGAGGGTTGGTAAGTCGTCTGAAGATTGTGTGTGTATTGTCGGTTGCTGGGGAGACATCCACGTCGCCCCTGACAGAGGAGGAAGGAGTGTCAACGCTGGACAGGAGACCCGCAAGAGCTCCAACGTCAACTGACAACACTATATGGAAGAAGAGAAGCACTCCGTCCTCGGTTACTAGCACTCATGACCGCTCGTCCTCACAATGGATTTGACCTGAGAGACATGTTCTTTGTGAGAGAACAATCACGTTGCCTCGACAGCAGGGAGTTCGACTCTCGAAGAACCACCAGGGAGCAGCAAGCGTCGTCCTCGAACAAAGGCCCCAGTACCCAGGGTCGTCAATCAACAAGTAAGTAGACCTCGCATATTAATGACGACGGATACATCCATCCTCAGGCCCAAGTCGACCGTTGGTTCGAAGCCATCTACACCAGTCAACCGTCCAGCGAGCTCTCTTTCTCGACATTATCACCAAGCGATCGCAAGAGAGCTTCACCCTTTACGATAGAAGATTATCACGATACTACGATCCTACCTTCGGCCGAGACACGTTGATGTCCAGAGAAGCATATAAATAAGCCAGGCGAACTTCAATCGAACGGCGCCAGCATCGCGTCCGAGGAGCTTGGCTTTTAGCTGACTCCTCGATCATGGCAGCTGGGAAGATGAGCCCAAGATATCTACGAGCTACGGTACACTCGCAAAGAGAGACCCAAGAGAGACCCAAGACGAGTGAGCCCCACGGCCATAAAGTGAGCGGCTCCGGTATCGAGACGGGATGTTTTTGCTGCGCAGAACGTATATGGTACTCGAACAGATGCTATCTAGAGCTTCTTATCTGCACACGGAATGTTTCGCGAAACAGACAGGTCTATACTACTAGAAGATTGTTTCCTGACGTACCAAACATCACATGCTGTTCTGGTGCCTTTGACGACCGACACTACGTCTCACATAATACGGAACTGGTCGCAAGTTATCTAGTTGGAGCCGATGTACACTGTCAATCTCTGAAGAGTGTAACAAGCTTACAACACGTTTTGTAACGATATCCGGGCAGTCGAGAGAGAGGACGTCGGTATGCTAGTTGAGCCTCAGTTGTCGGTACGGAAGACGGAGAGCCGAGCCCATGGGACGAGTCAATGACGTAAACATTAAAGGCCGGATGGAATCGAACTCCTGAGGGGGCCTGCCAGAAAAAGTAACATGGGAATAGGAGAAGACAAATCATGGAGGCAGCTGCTTCGAAGGATGAGTCTCAGATGGCCAAGGATCCGTAAAATACTGACGCTCAGGCTCGCAGAGACAATAGGACCTACTTCTTATTGGTCGGTATTACTCGTTAGGACTCGAATCCTGCTTGAAGGTGAAGGAGAAGCTTGTAATCCTTCGGCTGTATCCATGGATAAGGGTCTCGGTAGCCACAAAGCCAAAATGAACTATACGGTTGACGGTGGCTTGGCTGTTTAAAGATGAGGATGATAACACCTGCAGCTCCTAGTGGAAGCATCGGTCGAGAAGAAAGACAAAATAAATCTCACAGCTGACGCCAGAATGGCCACTAGTCGGATGGCACGGTTGGGTAAGTCAGGTCGAGCGGCACTGGCGATGATGATGAAGTAAGACAATCCATGAAATGGCAAAACGCTGCGACATGCGGCAGAAGACTCATGCGGCTTCTCAGTCGTCGATGGCGGGCACTTGACTCGCTGTGGTGCAATGCACGCAATGATACGCGAATCTAGAACCTGGTGAGGGGAAGAAGCCGAGAGGAAAGACTGCATCATGTGCGTGCCTCATGGCGGGGCTTGCATGAACGTTTTCCAAATGTGCCGGGCTTTGCTAGCCATGGTGTGAAGACACTAGAAGATCAACGTTGGAATTGTGGTGTCGAACCCCTAGCCGGACCAATATCGGAGACCGTCACCGCAACTTCGTGTAAGAGAGACAACGAGTGTTTGCGAAAATCGCACCCGAAGAGGGTAGCGACAACAGAAGGCGACCATAAAGCCATGGGCTTCGACAGGGAATACGGCGTTAGACGTTGGGAAAGGTGGTCAAGTCTTGTATCCACTGCGGTATCAACCGTCGACATCAGTACCACGGTGTTTCGGTGTCCGAGAAGCCTAGCATCCGTCCTGTGGGCATCATCGCCGGTTCCAGTACTTCATAGATACCGGACGCCGGGGTTTCACTTTGTTCGGGAGAGACCCTCCTTCAGCTGGAATAGCAACTCAGCTTGTCCTGGAGTGGATGCGTTCGAGCACAAGCTACGAATTCTCATGAGTCTGGGATGCCTTGCCAGCAGCTTTGCGGGCATAAATATTCGGACTCGTCTCAATGTTGGGCTCGTGGTAGCCGCCTCATTGCCTCTGTAGCGGACGGCCTGCTTTTCTTCGCGTGTCTCGGCTGGGCCCCCCATCTGCATCGAACGGGAGACTTTTTGTCACTTGCGACTTATGGCAAGCTACCTTAGTAGTTACCAGGTGATGATGAAGCAGTGATGGATTCAACCGGCTCACAGTGGTGGTTGGGTGTGGTCACTAAGACCAACCAAACTTGTCTTACTTCAGTAATAGGTTACCCGAAATCGTGGCAACATACGCAGTAACGCTTGCGGAGGCGGAGTGCAAAGCCACCAGTGGTCAAGGCTTAATTGTCGAAGCAGTGCTTGATCAAGATGCCAGAGCCTCGTATCCTGGCATTTCGGAACACACGGAGGACAACCTCGGTCATCGCATGAAGCTTGAAGTCGAGGATGCCGATGGTAAACAGGAGCAAATCGGCTTATGCATCAGTCTGACCTCCGGCCGGCGACGGTGAAGCAGCAGACTTCCTGCAAACCACGTAAGCTAACGGAGGGGAACTACCGAGCCGAGCCAGTGTGAGGGTGTCGTGGGCCTTCCGTTGTGCATCATGGTTTCATTCCGCAGAGCGGCCTCAAGTTACCCCAAAGCCGTTTGTCTCAGATATTAGATGACGGCGTGGGCGGCCAATCAACCGGCGACAGAAGCTTCCTCAAAACCGGAGGTCATGCTGATGAGCGATGGTATAAGTTCCATTGCCATCATGAGCATTCATATCTCTGTGGCAGCGGTTGAGAGGGCAGATTGAACTCCCGGGTCGCGGTGAAGACAGTCGGTTGGTGTACTACGGCGACTGGCGGTGCCACGAAGCCAAGAATGACACAGGACGGACGGGCTAAAGACGGCAATCCAAATGGCTGTCTCCACTGTCCTGAAGAGGAATAAAGCATGATCATGCGCAGGAAAAGACAAGGAGGAGGGATGATCTTTTGACCAGGTATCACCAAATGATGCCAGAAATCTCATACACGAGAAGGAAGCGTAAGGAAGGGTGCTGAGCTTAGCGCCAATGCGACAAGACCGGTCCATCAGGGTTCGTACCTTGCCTTCCAAGGTTGTCTTTCGATGCTTCGTGGTGCTGGGTGTGATGTGTAAGTGCCATCGACGTGGGATGAGGAGAGTGGTGGGGTGAAGGGACAAATGGGACTCGACGGGAAGAACAGGGCGAACTTCTTCAGCCCAGCACCAAGAAGCAAGAACCTTGGAACTGAGTCCGGCTAACGAAGTTTATGGAAGCAAGAAAAACCAGCTGGACCGCAAGATTGGAAAGTGATGGAAAGGAAGGAAGGAAGGAAGGAAGGTGGAATGATGCCTCTGCGCCAGTACCTACCTACCTTAGGTACCGCACTGCTGTTTTCTGTGCCGTGGATGACGCCTGCTAAGGTACGATAGGTAGGTTCCTACCTAAATACACACACAATTTGTGAGAAACGTACTGTAGTACAGAGCCAGAATGGTTTGTTCCTTCCTTAAGCTTGGGTTTCCAAATTTATCTTGACTTCCTGTCTGCTTTCCCCCTCCTCCTGCCTTGAGGTGCGTCTCTGGACAACCGCTTGCCAACTCACCGGACACCACCTTACGTAAGGCGTACCTTCGACAAGCGGGACAGCGGCAGCTGTCATCACGATCCGAAGGCAGACACACCAATAAAATGCAAGATCCTGATCAACCAGTTATTGCATCCGACGTCGCTATCTCGACAAACTCACGTCCAATCAAAGAGCCGAGCCAACGTCTGTTCTCGATGGGTGGTGCCGCTGCTACAGATTCCAAGTCCACTTGCTGCCCTGTCAAATCACGCCTGGCAGTCCGATACGATGCTCTCATTCCCAGCCTGGCTATCCGAGCCTTTCCACCTCTGGTCATGTGTATCTGAGACCGCAACGACGGGTCCGTTCTAACCTCTGCTTTCTGCGCGATGCTGCAGTTCATTAACCAGATCAGGGAGATGGCATACTGCCCTGCAGGGAGATTGAGGAGATGACGATGTCGCCATCAAGCCAAACAGGGCTCTACGTGGTCTGATGAACACTACCAACCCACAGCCTTCGCGGTCCGCCGAAGATCCCATTTATCAACTCTAATTCTTCATCTCGGTCCAGCTGGTCATCCGCAGATGGCACCAGCCCTGCTCTCCAGCCCCGGACGAACCTTGAGGACCGTCGCTCGGCTTGCCTGGAAACCCCCACCTTAGGCAGTGTCAAATCGACGCCATCACCGATCTTGAATTCCACTGGAAATCATGTCCGGCTCCGAGCCTCGTCCCTCGCAGCGATGAGCTGTCCTCCGGCTACCGGGCTTCTCCCTAAGCCACCGGCCCACCGCCGGCGTGACTGATTGCTGCTGCGTGGGGCCATACTGCGGTATGAAAATCTGCTGCGAATGCTACCGTCTAACCCAGGTCGCAAAAATAAAAGGAGTTGTGACAGGGATCAGCTGACAGGGTTGCGATGGGCAGTCATGAGAGACGTTCTGCGGTACGCGCAACCCGCAGCTGGCAAGGCTTGCCGGTGCCAGCTGACGGCATAGCCTCAACTATCAACTCACCTTCCGGCCAAGAACATCCTGGATGCTGAACCGCATTCCTCGAGTGGCTCCCTCGTCCCCAATCAACCGCCCATCCCATAATGCTCCCAAAGCTTCATTGACTGTCAAACGGACCTGACGACGGATAAACCAAGCAGACAGGACGACTAGCTTACCTGGTTTCCTCCCAACGACAGACTTTCAGGAGACGTCCAGGCCTGCCGCCAGGTTATGCCCGCGCCGTTCAGGGGCACCGCATGAGGATTGAACATGACTCTGCGAACTCAAGCCTCTCCGGTGGCTTACTTCTCGAGTCAACTCAACTGCAGTGGCATTTCGCCAGACAGCTCGAGACAGAAGGCGTGCCTTGGCTAAGGCACTCTGTAAGTTACGGAATAGTGCCCAATGCTGGCTAGGGCAATCTCAATCGCCGTTGAGGTCAATCCTGCAGGTAAAGATTCAGGCGAAAATGGCCAAGTGGTGAATGAGCACTAGAACCCCGAGGCCAATAGTGGCCGACTCGGACGGTGCAAGGCTCTTTGTTGAAATGAGCGCCGTGTCCATCAGCAATTTTTAGCTCGGCAGTGGCCGCAATTTACCGTCCCTGCGCATCTGCATCTGCCCCCGTTGTCAACCCAAACAAGCGAGCGGGTAAGCGGTGCCCAAAATGAAGGGATCTCGTCGAGAAATCTCAGGGGATCGAGCCTCGGAGGGTACTTGTTGAGAGTACTGACATGTCTCGAAGCCATTGTCGTCTGTTACTGAAGTACGAGCCTGATGAAGCTGACGAGCTGGAATCAGCCTCGGGCGTCTTGGCAGGCCTGGACTGATGTGTGCTCAAACAGCGCTCTCGACGGGTGTCGTCCCGGGCGAAATGCTGGCCAGTCACAGTAGGATGGGCAATTCCTATGCGCAATTGCGCATCTCAGGACCGGGCGGTGGAGGAGATTTAATGTATCCTGTTCTTACGACGCGGTCCTGAATCTCTCCCTCTCTCGACAAAACGAGTCTCCGTATGTTCTGATCATGAGAGACAGGGGAGCAGCCCCCTACATCCCCGTCAATCCCTGTCGGCAGCCCCCATGCCGCGTTGAGAGGACCAAGACTAGGCCTGGCGGCAACTAGGATTGTTTGGATCAAATATGCGGAACGGGTCCAAGTCAAGGGCCGGTGGATCTCCGATTGATTGGTAGTGGCACAGTGTTGGGCGGCTTTTCTGATTGTCATGAGGACCCGGCGTGCTGGCCTCAAACGAGTCTTCTTTGAACGACTTCTCCTTTTATTTTTCCCTCTCTCTTTCTTCCCCGGCGCTCCAGATGGCCAAACGGGACGCCGTAAAGGAGGTATGGCGCCATTTCGCATCTGTCACTGTACCAGATAGGTACAGATACGACGCGCATCGCATATTCGATCAACAAGACCAAGACCACGCTACGGGTGGCAGAGGCCGAAACGTCTGAACAGCTGCGGATACCTTGCATTTACACGTTCCATGCAGGAGAGGCGAGACGCGAGAAGGCGTCTGGAGGCTGGAGTCAATCTAGAGAGGCGTCTGTGCTGTATAATCCTCTAGGGGTTTGAACCCCGAAATGGCGAGCGACACGACGCGGACGACGGCGAGTGGCAGGCCGCGAGGCGAGGCTTGCAGGGCAATGTCCGCGATGGGTATCGTGGCGTCTCAGCGTGCGCTCTGCCTACAGCATGCAGCTGCATATTCGAAGTCGCAATTGCAATCGCAACCCTGTTAGTCATCAGGTGAAGTATGTCTTTCGTTGCATTTTATTACCCGGCTCAGACCTATGTGTACTTCTTACTGCCGATGAGTCTTGCACGCAAGAATAACAGCGCCCTGAGTCTTGCCAATGAAGCGTCAAGATAAGGTGCGCAGGCTGATCGGCACAACCGCCAAGGATAAGTCTTGCTTAGGAGAGTGCCTGGCCTGAGTCACATGGTTCTAAAGAGGATGCAGCTAAGCAGACTAGCGGCACATCTCGACAGAGCATCCAGTCCCCGTTTTCTCCATTATGGCCCTATGGCGTGGTTGGTTTGATAGGGGACCACCTTGGCTCTCAATTTATTTTTATTTTTTTCCCACGCTCCTTCGTTTTTTTCTTCCTACCGCCCACATTTGAGGGTGTCACTATCAGTGTCTCTTTGACCATGTGGATTCTGGCCTAGGTAGGTTTAACGAAACATGGTGTCTCGTGTTTTCCTGAAAAGTGACCTGACGAGCAATCGGAGGGACAAAGGCATATATGTTGCAAAACACTGAGATAGACTCTCCTTTCTTTGAGGGGGTAAGATTCACCGACAGAAAGCGAAACACGACATCTTTTAACGGCATTTTGGCAATTCTAATGGTGGTGGGCAGGTCGGAAACGGCTTTTGCCAGCCATTCATGCGAAACAGCGAGGCAGCTCGGGGCGCGAAAGTGACCTTCTTGAGTGCTTAGCCATGCCGGCACTTGCCTGCTGGTCACAACGCTCCCATGTGCTTCATGTAGGGCAGAGAGCGGCCAGGACAACGGGGGATTGGCGCATATCGTCTACAGAGTACACGCGTACATAAGGGGGTGGTGATCACCTCAGTTTTTCGTCCTGGCGGCGAACAAGATGTCGAGCAAAGCCGCTAAGCTACCATTCCTCCGAAGGAATCATCTCTCAGAACTCACAAGACTCTGGCGAGACTGATCTACCTCAGTAGTACCTGCTGTCGAGCTCTGCTGTGGCATCTAGAAGCTCCTACGAGATGGTGGGCTGCGATCCGTTTCGGCTGCAGAGGTGGGCTCCAATGAGCGGTCGTTTGCCATGCAATGCACAGGAATGGAGCTGCATCGACGACGGCAACACCCACTACCCTCGAGGCGCAATGACGTCCGTCATGGGCTGGCTGCAAAGCATCACGCGAGTCTGGCCGGACGTTGACGCGGTCCTGTTTAGAAGTAAAATATTTTGTGTGTGTTTCTTGAGCTCTGAAGCAGAGAGGGAAACAGAAACAGAGAGAAAATCGTAGCAGGTTTATTAGTGACTGGCTATGCATAGCATTCCGTATCCGTCCGTCTCACACACACGCGCTCTCGCCCACTTTCGATCGTCGTGGCATCAAGTTTTGGCCATCGAATGCAACGGTATCCGTGACTCCGTTGATGCGCAATTCGAAAAGTAGGTGAGCGAAAACCAGGAGTAGAGTCAGATACATACTTCTAGTCGAGACCACAGTGCGAGATGGGGCCAATGGCCCATGGCCCATGGTTACTCTGGTCTCGTCAACCCTCTGTCTGAATCCCAGGCGCTTCTTTCTGGCTTAAATTACACATCCCGCCGGTGATGAAGCAGCAAGCAAGCACGCAGACGACGGTGAGGACTTTGGTGGACGGCCGCAGTACCCCCCTTTTTTTCCCGTCCTCACTTTCCAACTTCCCTACCTTTGCAGCGCGCATCCAAATCACCCAGCCATCTCCTGTGGCCCACCACGTAGGCCTGTTGCAGCTTCGTTAGTCGGGCCTCGTCAAACGGCGACACGGTTGCCGGGCTGACAGAGAGCGCAGCGCGTAAAGGGACATTCTTAGTCTGTTACCAGCCTCCCACTTGTGATTCGGCTCAAAGTTATCTACAGAGTTTTCCTACTGCATATTGTAACCAGTCAGTTCCGCGTCGCGACGGGGGAACAACGGCAGGACCAACCAAAGGAAAAGAAAAACCCCAAAGGAAAATAAAGACACTAGATTGGAGGAAGAAAAAAAAGAAATAAGACGGCCACTAATATCTGGCAATAGCGGCCATAGTGGAGTTCTTGTGGCATGTTCCCGGCAAAAGCAGCAGGGACCAGGTAAGCAGACCTGTCTCTGCCACGCCCCCCTGTTAGTTTTGTTATTTGGATGCTGAGGTACGTACCTATCCCGTCTCCCGTCGCTCTCCGTAAGGTAAGGTACAGAAAGGTACCTACCTTACACGTACAGCAGGACACACACATCACTGCAGCTAAGGTACGGGTCTTGCAATTTCGTCCCACTCGCTTGCATGCAGCACGGGCCAGGCTCTTTTTCCCATCCTAGCACACGGGCTTGCTGCGCTGCGCTGCAGCTGGCACAGCGAAAAAGCGTGACAGGGAAGGAGCTACCACTAGAGCCCCACTCTCTTTCTCTTTATTGCCATGATGGTGATTCTCTACTGCGGTACCAATGAGAGAGGTACATGTGCTTAAATAGCTTCCGTACGGGACGTGCTCCGTCATGTCCCTTTTTTCCCCCATTACCTATCCCATTCTTCTCCATTGGTTTACTTTGCGCCTGGTTTCCCACTGACCTTGGGCTAGCTACTCAGGCAGAGCACATATCAAATTGCATCTGAGAGCCGCCAGCCAGTCAGTTTAGCGTAGTAGCGTTTGACACTGACTGCTGTCTGGCCCTCTTGAACCGATGCTGGCAGGGTCGAGACATCGATGAGATAGTGGCCTCCCCACTACCTAAGAATGGAAGTTAAGGTACGGATACTCGTTCCATGCCTCCCCTGCCTTACCTACCTACGGATACCTAACCTAACCTACCTTCACTTGAAGTCGCACCTTCCTTTGCCTCCCTTCCCCGTGTACCAGAGAAGGAAGGTACACGCCCTTTCTCTGGCGGCGGCAAGCCATATCTGTCTGTAGTACTGTACCTTACCCTCATTTCGTGTTTGCCTCGTCCGTTGCTTCTTTTCTGGACGAGGCACCTTACCTTATGTTTCTGGAGGTGTTTATTCCTAGCAGTATCGTAGATCTACCATTCTTAAACCATAGCATCATCTCGAAACTACTGCATGCCTAAACAAACCCCCGTGCCTGTCTTCCATGCCCTCCTCATCTACGTCTGTGCCTCCGTTTCGTTCCATCTCTCAGGATTGACCTGACTGAGGGCTCTCTTCCTTTCCGCTAGTCGTCAGTAGCAAGTCATCAGTCACAGTCACCAGTCACCACTGACCAGTGCCTCTCTCCCCGAAAAACTTACACTGACGCTCCCTGATCCCTCCCTCACCTCACCTCACCTTGCCTCCCCCTCCCCACGCCCACTCACTCCCACACACACACCTCCCCCCTCGTCGAACCGTTCTTTCCCTGCGCGCACTACGCAAGGTAGCCCGGGGAGCCACTCACGACTGGGCCACGCCTCTTTTTTCCCTCCCAGGGACTGACTGGGCCGTGTGAACCTCCATCAAACCAGGTCCCGTTCTCCTGGCAAGGGCAAAGCCGTCTCTTGTCACGCCGTTGGCAAATAAGTATCCCCAGCTTCCCGCTCGTCCTCCCGTACATCTTTTCTCCCTTTCCCGTCTTCTCTCTGCCACCACTTCAAGGTCTTCTTTTTTCTTGCCATCATTCCCCAAAGAGATCGTCTTGTTCCAAAGAGATCCCTTTCCATCCCCACAAAAACACACCATAACAGTACTTTTACTAGTGCTTTGTCTTTACTCCCTGTTTCCTTGTGATACCCAAGTCCAACGGCCTGACATTTAGATACCCAACTCGCCCCTTTCTTAATCAACACAACATATACACAATGGCCGAAGAACAGAAGCCCGTCGAGGTCAAGGAGACTACTCCTGCCACCGCCACCACCCCCGAGGTCCCCGCCACCGAGTCAAAGCCCGCCGAGACCACTGAGGCTCCCGCTTCCGCACCTGCTACCACTGAGGAGACTCCGGCTACCACCACCGAGACCCATGCTGACGCCACGGCCAATGAGGGCGCTTCTGCCCCAGGCGAGGAGGCCAAGAAGGAGGTTACTCCCGTTGAGGAGGGTACTCTCGAGCACAAGGGCCTTAACTTCCCCAAGTAAGCTCCATAGCGCACAATGCATCCTCAAATCACGTATTTACAATCGCGCCACAGGAACTTGATCTACTCCAAGGAGTTCTTCTGGTTCGGATCCGACGCTGTCGAGTCCAAGAACCTTGCTTCCTACGTGAAGGCCGAGAAGTCTGCTGAGACGGCTCACCACAATGCTGCCTGGGCCGCCCACACCGGCAAGGGCCTCCTTTTCTTCGGTGACAAGACCGCTCCTCAGGGTGTTATCAACCTGGTAAGCAGCTCCGGCGCAGTCCCATTGGAGACAGCTGATTAACAATGACTTACTAGGCCGACGCTTCTGAGCCTGCCGCCGACGGCGCCAACAAGTTCCACTTCACTGCGAAGGGTCACAAGCACACCTTCAAGGCTGCTGACGCCGAGGAGCGTGACAACTGGATCGCCCAGCTGAAAATCAAGATCACTGAGGCTAAGGAGCTTGCTCCCACAGTCGCTGAGACTGAGGCCTACAAGAACGCTCTCGAGAGCTTCAAGCCCGCCAAGATGGAGGAGAAGGCCGCTGAGGGCCCCGTCGCTGAAGCTGGCCCCGTCACCACTGAAACTCCTGCTTCTGAGCCTGCTACCCCCGCTAACGAGGAGGCTGCTAAGGAGACCCCTGCTGCTGAGGAGGGCAAGAAGGAGGAGCCTAAGCGCCGTTCTGCTAGCCGCAAGCGCGCGTCCATCTTCGGCAACCTGCTTGGTAAGAAGGAGGAGAAGAAGGAGGAGGCCGCTGTTACCACCGAGACTCCCGCCGAGGAGACTCCCGCCGTCCCCGCCACCGAGGCCCTTGCTACTGAGGGTCCTGCTGCCACCGAGATCCCAGCCCCCGCTGTCGAGGCTCCTGCCGCTACTGAGGCCGCTATTGAGGACAAGCCCGCTGAGGCTGCCAAGGAGGAGAAGAAGCCCGCTGGCCCCACCAAGCGCAACTCAATTTTCGGTGTCTTCGGCAAGAAGGAGAAGAAGGCCCAGGCCGCCGCCGAGGCGGAGGCCCCCGCTACCCCCGCGAAGGATGGTGAGGTCACTCCTGCCGCGGAGACCGCTCCTGTTATCCCTCCCGTCGAGGCCACCACTCCTCTTGCCGTTGACGTTACCAACGCCAGCACCGTGCCCGTCGAGACCAAGGAGACTGCCCCCGCCACCAACGGCGAGCCCCGCCCTGACCTGAAGGAGAAGCGCAAGTCTTCTCTCCCCTTTGGCTTCGGCAAGCGCGACAAGTCTCCCGCTGCCAAGTCCCCTGCTCACTCCGATAATGAAGAGGGTGAGAAGCAGGAGAAGACCAGCACTTTCTCCAAGCTCCGTGCCACCATCAAAGGCCGTGGCAAGACTGCTGACAAGCCGGCCGACAAGCTTGAGAAGACAGAGGAGAAGCCCGAGGAGTCTGCCAAGCCCACTGAGGAGACTCCCGCCGAGACCTCCAAGGCCACCGAGGAGCCCGAGAATAAGCCCGAGAACGTCGCTTCTTCCACTCCTGCCCCTGTCACCGCCGCCGCTTAGAGTGCGCAATGGAGTTCGAAGACCTCACCACGCAGGTGGGAGTTTCAATCTGACTCTGAATGACCCAAAAATAAAGGAAACGCCAAAAAATTGCACGCTTCGGATTGAGATTGGAGGAAGAGCAACGTCACGTGACAACTCATTTCACTTGGATGGGTTTGTTCGGGAATCGGATCTGCATTTCAAGATACCCCGTCAAAGACTGGTTCTACCTGATACCCTTTCCTATTTCCCTCTTTACAGCACACGCATCGGAAGGCGAAAACTGGCGGGAGGTGATTCCGTTCCACTTTCAGTTTTTTCCAATCATTTCCTGTCTGTTTGGTTTTGCTTTGTTTTGTTTGATTTACCAGTATCGTGCTTTCATGCTTTGATACCCAGTTATACCCGTCGCTTCAGACAAGAACACGAAAAAGAAAATATCCACGACAAAAAAACGAAGAAGCCTTGGGTCGACAGGATGGACGGGCCCTTTGCGTTGGTTCTACTTTCGGGCTGGGGCTAGGAATCGTCAGACTCGCGTTTGGAGATGCTGTTAGTGGAAAAAGACTGCATGGAACTGTCTGTGCCAGCCACTAGGGCTGGCATTGGGTTCTTCGCATCCACTTAATACTTAATAGAAGTTCGTTGCGTGTTGTCAAAGTCTCGTATCTCATTCGTTAGTCGTGTTCATCCGTGAGCCTCGTGACCGCAATGAGTCACGTATCTGTGCTCAGGTCTTCATCCCGCTCGAGCAGCTGCTGTGCGTACATCCGTCTCGATCTCTTTTACGTCTTGACGTTTTGACACGTGCAAGTGTCGATAACGGTCATGTCGTCGATCTCTTGGCATAAGTCCAAGTAAAGCCACCCCTTCTTTTCCCCGTCGGAGGTGAGATCGAGTTCCAGAAGGGGAACAACACAAGCGTGAAACGAGTGCAATGCTGCTTTTGACAACGATTTCTTGCCGCCGTTCTCCCTTGCCGCTTGCCGGGCATTAATACCCCGGGTTTTATTTTTGCGTCAGGAACCAACAACTTTTATTTTGGGAGGAGGGGGGACGGCCCGGACGCTGGTGGGTAAGGCAGACCCGACGTGACTCGCCTTTCGGTATAACATCACTCGACTTGACTTGATAAGCCGCCGTCGTGCGGCAATCTGCACGGCATGGTAATTACGTACCGATGAGGTTCGTCCGTATTGCTGACTGCCTTCTTTGGCCCCTTTCCTTTCGTCCCTGCTGACAGGCTGCCGAACCCCCTTTCCCCCTTTTTTTTGCGAAGTAAGGTCAAGCGCATGGGTAAAAGAGGAGAGTTTAGGTCCTTCGTATCTTTGCGAGGTTCGGTGCTAGGTGATGTCAGTCTGTGTGGAGGAGAAAGGGGAGGCGGCTTGTTGGTCACGGGAGGGGGTGGTTCTGACTTGCATGCAACCCAGCGTTCGGCGGTTATGCTTCTTCAGTGCATGTTTCGAGGTCTGGGGTTCTTGATTCTTTTGTAGATCGAGATTGACGTGGGGGTCTGGAAGGTGAAAGTGAGGTGTTTGGTGGCGTACATAACACATCGCCTCCTTTTCTTGAATCGTGACATGCGCAAAGGAATGGCAAGGATGCCGAGGACGGGATGAAAGTTGGTCGAGCTGGTCTTTGCATTTTGAGGGATCGAGGGGCCTTTTTTTCTTTTTGGCGACAGGGGGAGAGAGTGCCGGATGAACGGTGTGTTGGTGCTCTTTCTATTCCTTCTTCTGCCTCTGTCGTCATGCGCAACGTGCTCGGGGGGACGGGTGAGAGGGGATGGTCTCGTGGGCGGCGGATTCTGGATCTCTTTTCGGTCATTGCTTTTTTACACTTGTGCCGGTGGCGGTAAGGTACTCGTGAGCAAAGTATTATTCTGGATGGTTTGAAGGGATGGTGGTACTTTCTTTTCTCCCTGTTGCGCTCGAGCTTCCTGGCGGATATAGGGCTGGCGGAGGGGCCATGGTGGTGAGATTTGAGGGTGAGGTACATGTCCAGTCATGGATCAACTGTTCAGTCCTTCTTTCATTCTGCTCAGCTGTGGATGATGCTTCCCACGGGCGAGGGTTGCACACCATATCTCCTACATGAGGAGGAATCGTGAATAAGCGACGCCTCCTGGAACCTGTTGAAAGCTAGATAAAGAGATCAGATTCAAGAACCCTTCGATGTACTAAGGCGGTCTAGGTCTAGTATGGGAAAATTGTGACGTCTACGGAAAGGGCAGAGAGGGATGTTATGTCGTCGATGAAGCTATTCCAAACCTAGTCACGTCATACTGTGAAAGGCTTTGAATGTTGTCGTATTGGAAGCAGCCATGCCTCTTACGTCCGTTTTTATGGTCTTCCATGCCTCGATAGTCTTGAGCTTAAAATCGCTGGATGATTCGGTCAAGCTTAGCTTGACCACACTTGTATCTCTAAACCATGATTGTTTGCACAACTTTTTGATATTGACAATTGCATGGGTTTCGACCGTACAAACAGATCACAGGTCTCACAGACCTCGCCGCAGTACGTCTTTACTATGAGAAACGTAGTCATTTGGACCGTCAATGGAGCGCCACAAGACGCCGCTTTAGTTCTCATTGTCTGAGTTGATGAGATTGGATACTACGTTTACAAGTATTTCAGGAGGGAAGCAGCATCACCTCTGATTGCTGCTAGCATCTGGGATAGCGTTCTACCTCCCCTCGCTTCTGTCCTCATCTGCTGACCCCAAGACCGTATTCGGATATTTGATTGAATCTTGCATCCTTAGAGCATCAGAAACGGTTCATGCCCACTGATGACCCCTTGTTATGGCGCCGCTATGAACAGCTGTGTGGGAAGCTATCAACGTCCCGATGTTCTACAAGAGTCTGAGTGCGTGGTGTGTTCATGCAAGCTCTACCTGCAGCAAATATATGAATACTAATTTGGAACTCGCGCTCTGCGAGTTAGCGAGGTTTCTTGCGATCTGTTTCGACCAAGACATCCAGCAATATATGTGTGCAATGAGATACAGGGTCCTATCCCACTGGCGTGTAGCGATGAAAGTGAACCTTGAGCTAGACACGAAGTACTTCATGAAAGAAAGAATTTGAGCAATTTCTTCAGGGTTACACGACTTGATTGTTTTTCTCGTTGTGAAGGCATCTCTCGCATACACGAAGCACCATTTGGAAAACAACAGAACACCTCCGCAGGTACAGTCTCACGGCCATTGGGACTGCATCCCGGTCTCTCTCAAGGGCCAGATATAAAGGTGGCTTCCTTGTATCTCGAAAGCTCCGAAACAACCATTGAAGCCTTGTCTCGTGGGTTCTACTTCATGATCCGTGGCACTCATGGATTGAGCCAGCCCGAGCTCACGTATTTGCGTTGAGAACGCCCCCACCCCCAGACTGAATTTCACATCTCATCACCTGTCTTGCCGCTTGGAATGGGCGGAAATCTCGTCAGACTAGGACGAAGATGCGACTTTTAAGCTTAATGGGCTGGTCGACTGAAGCAGGTTGGCATGCGCATCCATGGCAGAGGTTAAACCGCTTTACTTAATAATCTGGCCAGACCGATCGGGGATTTCGGCATGTATCTCATCTGCGGTGCCAGGGCCGGAAATGAAAAAGCGGCTGGGAGCCCTATTATATTGTGCTGTGCGTGTGTGTGGCATTCTCATCTATGAATACGCTCAGCTAGGCAAATGCCAACGTCGAGCTATATCGTATACAACTGAACAGCTGCAGCAGCCGGATGCTATTCTTTTGGACCGTGTCGGCAGCCAACAGATTCGCGAGCGATGAAGGAATTGCTTGAACGGCGACGACGGCGTTTGAATTATTTGAAACAACAAGCTCACCCTATTTTGTGATGCTTTGGTCCACGCGCAGTTTGGTGACACTCTGGCTAAAACACCATTTGCCGTCTGGTGTCCCGAAGCGAAGTCATGGGCTTTGGTGCGCTTCCACATCATTTCAGCGTCGACTCTTGTCGGTGACGGTATAAGAAGCGGGCGGGGAGGATAGAGACGACAACTAGACTGAACCTTCAAATCCGCAAAGGGGACTGACTACTCAACTCAGGGCATGTTTTAACTCTGTAAGGCACTGACACTGTTGACTACACAAGTAGCACATCGGCCAAAACAGTCCCTGAGAGACGAGATGAGGTATCCCCAGACACAGATATTTACACAGAACACGCTCGCTGATGCCAATTGCAATTACAAGCCTTTTTTTCCCCCGCGGTGAGGGTAGGCATTCCTTTTCCCAACCAAACAACACTTGAGGGGAGAATTGGGCTCAAAAATCATGGATGGCTTCGGCTCCCCTGAAAGCAGGCAATGAGAGGATTTTCGATGACGTTGTCGAAGTTGAGTCCGTACTCAGCGAAGTTGTTAAGGACAGCCTTGTCCTCTGACGGAAATTTCAAGGCGATAGCTTCCTCCTGGTCAGCCGGGTGAAGTTCTGAGGCTACGCTCTTCGATGGGTATACACACCGGACGGCGCCGACAAACGCTGGCCGCAGTTAAGAGTCCGTCATGACCAAAGATCGTCGAGGCACGCACTTGTGAGAAGCGGGGACTTTGATGGTTTCCCTAAACTTCCGATGGATATGGATGAGGCCGATCAACTTTTGTGTACTGTTAACCTATGCTGATCGATATCTTTTATGGTACAGACATCCTATGATGTTAGCGACGCCCAGCTTGTGTACCCCGGGGTTTCCCTGTGTTTTCGCGAGTTGTGAGTGTTGTTCGGTGCTTCTGTGAAGCTTCCACATCACGTACAATGAGCCGTTCCAGTGCATCTGACGCGGGAGACTGTCTATTTTTCGCCAGATCGGACGTGAGCCGTAAGGTCTGATGGAATTGTCGAGCAACACGTGTGACTGGGAACCTAAGAGTGGCCATCAGAACTTCAGCCTAAGCAGTACCGCGGTGGGTGGTATTTGCGTACTTCTCATATACCTGTATCGACAGATAACAGATCAAACTGCGCGCTCGTTCTCTGCAGTCTGTTGTCGTTTTGGGTGACCCAAGGTAGGGAGGGACTCTGGTTGAAGTTTGCCTCAATTAGAAATATACATCGTGAATACATGTCAAACACCGGCTGTGATGAATTACGCCGGGAAAGGTGCACGTCGTCGAAATCGATCTGAGCAATGTGGTAATCTAAGCCGCCGACTGCCTCTCGCATGAAGCTAGCCCATTACGATACCATTAGCCAGAATGGACGACGACATTGCTGCAGAAAATATGAATCAGTCGGAATCTCGCAGCTTGCATTGCCCCCCGATGTATTGATTGGCGGCGTCGAGCCATCGAGAACAACGATATCAGCCCATTTTGCGTTGGGCTATACGCTTGATGTGACTTGAAGTGATTTGTATTCTTGCCGCAGATGTGTGATCCGCTAATATACATTCAAGCTATCGCCCTCAATGCCATCCCTTCATGAGACTATTTCGCGCCGGTACTTTAGACCAAAGCCGCGTTCGACAAATAAGAAATATGTGTAATGATAAGAAAAATATAGAATTCCACGCCAGCGCCTCCTCTGACATAAAAAAGAAGGTATCATCGTATCACACTCCCAAACCCATCACACTCTTCTCCCGCTCACATCTCAACCATACTGCTGCCTCAAAGGCAACTTACGATCAAGCGTGTGGAATGCCATTGTCCGCGGGGTATACGGAACAGCCCTGGCCGTAGCAGAGCCCTTCATGTCCCTCATCTCCCACTCGCGTCCCTCCTTAGGATCGACCGGCGAGCTGCCGTCACTGCCCGCCGCCTCCTCGTCCTCATCGACCTTGTCCCACTTGTTCGGCAGACACGTGTAGACAGCGATGCCAAGGCTGACGAGGAAGAGACAGAGCATGTAGACGGTGACGGCGAAAGTGCCCTTGGCGAGCTGGCAGGACTTGACGGCCTTGAAGGGCTTGGCGTAGGAGCACGACTTTGCGATGTACCAGGCGACGTTGGAGGGGTAGCGGGGGTCCGCATGGTCGGGACCCATCTGGCCGTAGACGGAGACTGTGTACATTGCGACCATGGCGACGTTGATGCCGACGGCGAGGAGGGGAAACCAGAACTTCATGATGAAGAAGACGAGCTTGGTGAGGAGGAGAAAGAGGGTGATTACGGAGAGGGCGACGTTGAAGTCGGTGAGCCTGGTTTTGTCCCTGATGTTTTAGCTTGCTGCCATTCGGGGTTTCACCTTCTTGCAGATCCGAGAAAAAACTTACGTTCGCGTCCATACGAACGGGACCTTGGGCAACGGTTCATAGTTTGCGTACGCGTAGAGGATCATTTTGGGGCTCGAATTGAAGCCGTAAAAGTGTCCAATTTCCCACATCTCCGTCCTGTATAGATCCGGCTGGGCGATGCCGAAGAGGACGAGAAGGGCGACGAGGCCGACCAGTTCAAGGGGAAAGATCGCCCACATCCATGGCCTGAGGAGCCATTTCCTGCGCAAGATTTTGTACGCTTTCATTTTTGTCGGATTTTCTGCTGAGTTCATCGTCGCTCTGAACCCGATGATGTTGGAATTGGCGGTCGGCCGAATCGAAATAGAGCGCATTCCGTCTCGTGTGTTTGCGTAATCAGCGAGTTTGTCCTACTCTTTCTTCACCTCCCCGATATGAGGGGGGGATTGCTATTCTTATCCCGCTTTGGAGGCGTAGGTCGTCGCCGAAGCAAACAATGAGAGAGAGGAGGATTTCACATCGATCGAAAGACCAGCACTTGACCTAGGAAAACAATTCAAGTAAAGAAAAATGCGCCTTTCGTCGTCTTTCCACGCTTCGTGTTTCGTTCGTTCAAGGAGGGGGAAGAAGAGGAGGGAAGAAAGAGCCCCCGAGCACACGGGGCAAGGTGAGCAGTTTAAGGGCCATTCTGTCTCTGTCTTGCAGATTTCCACCACCGCTGGTAATGTGACATGCCCATGCACAATGCAGTATTCAGCGGTCGAGAGGGGGTGGACAGGTGTGCAAGGCAAGGCAATAATCGGTGGCCGGGTTGGCTTAGGGTCGCGGTATTGGGCGATTGCTGCATGTGCCGTGGTCGACAATCACAGCGGCGGTGCCCAATGAGGAGCGGCAGCGGACGGAGATGCTAAGCGCCGGGCTGGAGAGGGGCCGTCGATTGGTCGGCCCCGGGACAGATCAGCCAATGGGGGTGACGATGCACCGAGTTGCGCACAATACCCGCCCGTCTAGATGCTGGGGACGCCGAGCAGGGGTCCTGGATGGCTGGGGGCCGTTTTTGGGGGGAGTGCAGGAATGGTTCGTGGCCCGAGGTGAGCAAGGTGAGACCAGCTTTCCGTGCGATGCTGGAGCGAGCAGATGCAGCAGTTATTCAAGATTTTAGCGGCGTGGATATGCAATCGATGCGCTGTGATGCGCTGTACGGGTCCGTTGAATCGCCACAGTCGACGTGATGGTGTTGGTTCTGTCTGCACATCATACATGATACTTCAACTCGGCGCTTGCTGTGAAGCGTTCCGGGATATTATGGATCTGATTAAGCGGGCCGGCGGTTGACGACCTGTTTGCCGGATCTGGGCTGTGGCGACGGGACGGACGGGAACAACCAGCGGCCGGATCATAGTGTGTCTAGGGTTGAGCTGCCATTCCGAGGAAGCTAGATACCGAAGATCATGACTTGCTTGCTTTTGGCTGGCATCTGTCATAAGAAGTAAGCCTTACTAGCGATGTCCGACGGCGAGGTAAGGTTGACGGCGCGCAAGCGGGAATCCCACACTACACTCGTGGGCTTAGGAGAGCGACGATCAGATCGACCAAGATTTTAATAGAGGGGCAGGCATGGAAAAGTTCCACGAGGGACAGAAACTGACAACCATTTCAAGTGAGGTTGGCCTGCATTGCACATTGCAGTTGCTGATTACATGTACTTTGCGTTGGTTGAGTGTCATCGGCTGAATTATTCCTGGTTTAGACACAGCTGACTGCCAACTTGACAGCGAATCAGACGAACCAACCCACTATGCTAGTTCGACGTGTCAGCACCGTCATGGCAATGACTGATTTCAAGAGATTCTTTGTATATTGTCTCTCTCTTTCTCTCTCCCAATTCCGAAACCGAGGCAAAGTCCAGCAGTACGTTCAGATTAGCAACTCCGATACATTCTGCGGATGCTCGGGCACCTCCGAGATGGTGCCTCGTGGCCGAATGGGAAATGAGATCCCTATGTTTAGAGGGAGGAATGGGACGAGACACGGCTCGCGACTCGAATCCACTTTAGTGAGGAAACGGACTGGAATGTTATGCGTTGCTCATAAATCGCGGCCATGGCCTCCGGCCAGCAACGAGGCATCAGCTAAACAATTTCTCCTCGCATCATGCCAGGGTACTTCCCCATTCGACGAAATAGGGCTGATTCCTTGCACCTCAATGAGGTGCTCGATAATGGGCCTCACTTAAGCCTTGGCAAGTGCTAGTGTACATTGCACCCTGTTGAGGGCGGATTGACGAAGGCCGGGGGGGTTGTTCAACCCTCGAATCGTCCCGGAATTTTGATAACGACCCGGCGGCTTGTTGTCCTCTGGTATCGCGTGTAAGTTCATGCTTCGAATAGACTGCGGGAAGGAGGAATCTGAGCTTGTCTCTGGCCGAACCCGGGCGAATCGTCCGAAGCAAAAGCCAACCAGCTTGCTTCGTGCTCTTGTTGTGGCGATGATCTGGGAGCACACGGTTCGAAGACATGTGGGCGGGTTGAGGCGCCCAGCGTTCTGGTATTTTGAAATCATAAAGCTATCGAGTGAACAGGAACGGGTGCTCGGCTCTTCAGTCGTCTAGTCTCATCAGGATTAAAGGCGCGAGAGCTTCGGTCCACACCCGCAGAAACGAGTTCGTGGGCGAGGAATGCGTTCCATCCCTCCATCGACATCGAGGCTGGCTGTTTCGCAGCAGTAGTAGCCCTGGTTTCTCGAGTCTCCCCGGCCCCGAAGTAAGACTTTGGGGTTGTCTGACGTTACCGTCGCACAAGAGGAGATGCGAGGCGTGCTCGGGCATGTCGGTCGCTCTTTGAGGAGACGGGATTGCGCGGTCTCTCCTGCGCCCCGAAGCAGCCCCCCTCCGTCAAAGGGACCCTGATTTCAGCAAACAGAGGCAGGCGAGCTGGGACCAGTCCGGTTGGGTAAGTCCCGGACCATCCGCCCGTTCAGGTGCTTGATTGACCTAGAGTGGTGTTGGTGGCGCTCGGTCAGTCTTTCGGCACAAGGCCGGGCAGCCACAGGCGACCTGGTACCCCACTGCAGTCGTATGAAGATTGGCGATGATCCCAAACGGTGTTCTTCTTTGCCTCGGGACTCTGTGAAGGCGACCGAGTCACTGCTCACGCTTCGTAAAGACGGAGGTGCATGTTGTGTTGATCGGACATTTAGGTCTCTCCAGTAGGCGCCCTCTGGTATGGTGGACTCGACTGCAATTCATCACTGGATGCGACGAGCGAGACATAACCCTGGTGCTTACCAGGCGTCGTTGAATGCTGGCGCTGTCTGAAGCGAGTGTATGTAGGCGGAGACTCCCTGCCTGGTAATGTCAAGAAGGTGAATTTTGACATGTCATGGACCCAAAAGGAAGCGGCCACCTCTGCGAAGGAAACCAGCAGGTGCCAGCGGTCGGCCAGCGAGAATGGACGGGAGAAACTGGCAGCTGACGATCGTCGATCGGCGGAGTTCGAGGCGGGGCCGACCACGGTCTGGACCGCGCCCAGTTCGAGACCGACAGGGAGCAGGCGCGCCGGGACAGGGAAGTCCGTCCCTGCTTGCGCCTTCCTCACGGTGTTGCTTGGCCTCTATTTTCCCCCCATCCTTGCACCCATATCCAATCGCGATTGCGGTGCTTTCGAAACCGTTGCTGACGACGGCATAGTTTTGGTTGGGACAATGGAATGAAGACTGCCTCATTGATCATTGGTAAGGTTCTGGAGTAGTATACGAAGAAAAAAGAAAAGAAGAAGCGCAGGAATCAAGTGACGTATCGCATGTCTTGTCCTGGTGATACCTCTCTACCCGGAAGACATGAAGTCATTCAACGGTACACAACACAGGACGCCTCATGCTGAGAGACCCTCGACGGAGGTCAAATGTAGACCTTGGCATATCTCAAAAGTTCCTCTTCTTTCTCAACAAGAAGGCAAGTCGCCGCCGGAGCTGCTGGATACCTCAACTACCTATGCAATGCGGCGCGCGCCGAGGCACAGGCACCCGAAATTGTCGCCTGCCAATGCGAGCGCACTTGCTGCTTCTTTCTCGCTGCTTCCTGTTCCGTCCACAGGTGAATCGAAGAGGTCGCTTCGGCCAGGATGCATTCCTGAAAATGGGGGATGGCGAGCCGTTGCATGCAATGGACAAGTCAAATTAACATCAGGTGGCATCTCACAGCGCAGAGGTGGGTGCAGATGGCGGGCCAAGTACCGAGAGTACCTACGGTACCTTACTCGGGCAAGTCCACAACGAACCCAAGTACACATTCATGGCTGTCTTTCCCCCCGTCATTGAGTGAGATGCGATGTCGTCTGCGCCTGTCACTGTTTCGACAGACCAAACCTTACTGCGTACCTATGCTCCAGTGCAACGTAGCCATGTAGTCGGCGGGTCAATTGCTTGTTGTTATGTATCCCACCAGCGTTTTCCCATGCTGTGACTTGGCTAGCGAGAATTTCAATGTCGCGACGGTTCTCGAATGGCGGGTGCAGTTTTGGATGTCAATGTGCATCTCAAACCTCGCCTCATCCCTCGTCCGCTTCCCGAGCACGGAAGCGATCATCAGATCTAAGGGTGACAACCGATCCCGCAGCTCTGTCTAATAGTAATGTGGAGTAAGATGGGCTTTCCATCCCGTCCCCTGGTCAAAATCCCATGTTTGTTCGAAGCTTGAAAGTGTTTGCTTCCCTTTCCATTCCCCACGTTTCGTGACGGCTGCCCCAAATCCCGGTGATCTGCTCCCTCCTTTCCTCCTTTATGTACGGGTTAACTACACGCACCTATGTGTCACAAGGGTGATGGTAAGAAGACCAAGATCAAAACGGCCGGAAGAAGAAGGATGTCAAGGCGTGTGTTGTAGATGTGGGTGCTTGGATGGGGGGGGGGTTGCTGCCGAGAGCATCGACGCGACGCATGAGGAGTTGATGAGCTGGGCAGCTTGACTGCCACAAACAGAGACCATCCACTAACACTAATCCTCACTGCTTTTGGGGAGATTAGCATATCGGGCCCTCTGGTTTTGGAAAGTAAGATACTTTGAGGCAAGGTATTGTGTGTCGTCCTTTTGTATTTGACATGTTCCAAGCCAGCCTTCATCACCCATGCCCGGGCCATTAGGGACAGCTTTAGACGGACGATGAAGGTGCTGTGACATAAAGGCCGAAGGAACCACGAGGCAATGCGCCATAGCGTGCGGTGCACCTCATAATGCCTCGGGAGTTCTGTGATTCTAGCGGAACAGGTATGGCTGTATGCATCCTCTTGAATTATATTCTGTTGCTGCTGTGCCTTGTTTCTTTTGCATGGGGCGCGAAAGAGCCGGATCCACAAATGGGGACAATTTTCGACTCTGAGTGGATGAAGCCAAGATGCTTGGCGCAAAGACACGTACCGAATTGGCTTACGGACACTGATCAGCAGGAGTCTGGAGGTCTGGAGGCATCTGTGGAGGCAACATGCAGATGAAGGGCCCAGCAAAAGGGAGCAGCCAAACTGGAGCAGTTCAGGTAGCGAACGGCGAGCAACCAGAGAAGCGGGAGTTGAAACATGCAGATTCGCGCATATGCTGGGTCACCAAGCAATCTCTTCGGAAAGCTTGGAGACATGCTGTCGTTATTCACTTGATGGCGACCTGGCCAGGAAGGCTTATGATGATATCTTCTCGACATTACCATAGTAGTTAGCTTACCTCACAAAGTACTCGGAAGCAAGTAGGTCGCTGTTCCACTGCGGACAAAGCAGCATCCCGGGCCCCGAAGAAGCCTAAGAGATTCCAGACCCGGGCCCAAATGCTACGCTGCCGTTTGCCACCCCCAGCTGTGGGCCCCTCGGCTCCCATTCCCAGTTCGTGGGCCGAATCCTACCTCAATCCCTTTCCTGGCCTAGCATCCATCAATTGGTAGAGGAGGGAAGGCTTGGGAGGTGTTCCGTACTTGAGCACGTTGGAGCGCATCAACAAGCGTCAGTGTGTTTCTTGAAAGAGAGAGACACTCACACTCACACACGTTTGGGAGTACCTTGGTGTCGCTCATTACCAACAGCGAGAGGGCGAGGAGAGGACCATCATTCTTGCTGCTGCTGTTTCCGTCGCTGCTAGCTACAGTCGGTAGGGCTACCTATCGACCTGCGCATTGGCCTTCCCGTCTGTCTCTCCTGGCAAGGTACGGTACTGTGGAGAGAGGATGAAGAGAAGCACCTATGAATAACGAAAATAAAACTGGGAAAAGCAAGAAAGCAAAGATCAAGGCAGCCACAAACAGCAACTTCGAATTGATGGGAGGCAAGAAAGAGGAGGAAGCAGAAGAGTGTCCACATGCTGTCGGGTTAGGTTGTTGTTGTTGTTGTTTTCAAAAATCAATCCCTTCTGCTCTTCTTCTTCCCATTCTTAGTAAACCTCCCGTCCGTCTATCAAACAATCTGAGGTACGTAGTAGCCTCCCTCTTCCTGACGTTACCATCCCGTGTTCGCCTTAACCCGCCTTACTATAGTACCCTAAGGCGCGGCACTCGCTTTCGCCTGCTCCTGCTTCTGTTTCTGTTTCTGTTTCCACCCCAGACCTACCTTACCTTACCTTACCTACCTTAGGTACCCTGTCCTGCCTCTGCCTCGCCTTACCTCAAGAAACACTAGCACCGTTCATTATTACATGAGCAGACTCACCAAAAAAAGGTAGACCACCACAAAGTCCGCGTCCAAACCAAGCCAGCCGGCGCCAAACTCGCCCTGCTACGCAAGAAAAAAGAGAAAAAGGCCAGCCGAAACGGAAGAATAGCTATTACGACGTTCCCTTACCTGGACCACCGGCTCCTCTTCAACATCGAGATCCCGATTTCCCATACGGCATCCCGATTTCCCTCTCCCGATCCACGTAAATCTATCCACCGCTCCACGACAAACGCGATACACCCCTATCCCTCACCAGTCCCGATCTCCTCTCATCTGCGCCTGCTCACGCCTGCCTTTTGGCTACCTGCCTGACTTGACCGCGTGCGCGCCTCTACGACCCACAGCAAGCCTCTCATATTCCAAAAAAGAGGCACAGACAGCCCGGCAGTTTTACCCTCGAAAGAAGAGACCAGCAGTAGAAGGAAGGTTGAGAGAGAAAAGCACCGAGTGAAGCTGAGAAAAAGCACGGGACGCCAGCACGAAGCACGGCACCAGCACCAAGCACACGGCACATCACACACCTACCCAAGCAACACCCACACACGCATACACATACACACACACACACACACACCAGCCCAGCAGCCCAGCAACACAGCAACACGACGCTGCATTGCATCGCGCATTGTATCGCATCTCACCCACCGCTGGCTGTCCTTGTCGTTGTCTGTTGTTGTCCTGGTGTCTACCTGTTCTCGACGCCCTTATTGCCGCTGCTCCTCCGCTTCGTCCACCGCACCTCGTGTGTGGTGACCAGAAAGTCGACAGACTGGATTGGAATCATCTTCACCCTCAACCTGGTAATTCCTATCTTTTTCTCTCTCTGTATCTTCCACTTCTGCTGCTTATCCATCACCCCTTAGCTTGCTTTTCTCGCTTGTCACCTTGATTTCTCCCTCCCCCTCTCTCACTCTCACTGCCACCACCTGCACCCCTTCACCTGCAATTACCATAGCACAACTGCGGGCTGCGGCTCCGACATCAGCTTGGTCCCAGTTCAGTCCAGCCCAGTCCACAACCACGTCCCCCCCAGTCGCTGCACTTATCCACCCCCGTCAAAGGGGCCCCCTGGAAGCCTGCCTGTCCGAGCAAACCCAGCCAGCCTTGGACCCAGGCCCTTCTATCCAGTCTTTTTGCTGTAGGCCTTTTCCCTTCCCATTCAATGGCCCAGGGCTCATCGACTGCATCCCGTCTGCTCGTCCTGTTGTTGCTACTGCTGCTGCCGCCCTGGCGCTGTCGTCGCTACCAAAGGCCGCCTATCTATCCACTACCCAATCCAATCCACCACCACGCTACTGCCACCAACGGCCCTGTGCCCGTCTCACGTCCGTGCTTCCTCGTGCCTTTCCGTGTCTGCGCTGGTGTGGTCTCGTCTGGTCTGCGCCTGTTGCTTCACGCTCCCGTCTCCGCTGTTGCTAACACGATCATTTTAGTTTCGGCAGGGGAACAAGACCATACCCTCAGAGTAGCCACGAGAAGAAAATTTCCAGCCCGGTCCGACTTTCTCGGCCGTTCACTCCCTCACCTTCTTCCCGCGCATTCATGCCGCAGGGCGACGATAGTTTTCCTCAACCCGCAATACAGCTGTTCCCTCCGTCGTCTCCGCCTCTCCGACCTTACTGTGGCCCGGGGCACATCCATACCGCTTCCGTTCCGACGGCCAACAACAACACCTCCTTCACAACAACCTTCACCACCGCTAAAACGAAGACGTCGAGCTTCTTCGCAACCGCCGCTGCTGCTGCGACACCCGAGGCTCCTGCCTTTGCCTCCCCCGCCGCCTCGACCGTCAATCCCTTCCAGGCCCCGGGTTTCCAGCCAAGCAACCCTCGTTACCTCCCTGCCTCGCCGCCCCCGACCAGCAACATCTTCAGCCCTGAACGACAATGGACAACGCCCGACATTAGTCGGTATGGTTTGACATATAGTGCTACAACTTTCGAAAATCCCTTCGACGCCGTTTCGAAGTCTCTCTTGACGCCCACATCAGACCCTACATCGCCAACGGCCAACTCCCCCACACAACCATCACGTCCGCGCCTGCCGAGGTCACCAGTGTCGCAGGGAAAGCGTCAGTCGGACGAAGAGACGGCACAATTCCAGTCGCAACCATCGCCTCTAAAGAGGCCGCGACGTTTGGCTCCGCCCAAAAGCATCCAACTACCCAAACTGCCCAATCCTGCGACCATCCTGGCCAGGCACAACCAAGCGGCGGTGACCTCGCCTTTGTTCTTCTCTCGCTCCGACGTCCGACGACCGATGCCCCCTCGTCCGAATCCTCTCCCTCCCTCTGACGCCGCCGCCGTCTTGCTGGCCCGTCTGAGGGAGGATGCTGATGGAGTACATACTGTTCGGCTGCCTCGCGGCACCGTTCATGCGCCTAGCCCGGCCCGATCTGGTAGCACACCCGGAAGCAGTAGCATGTCTTCCTCGGCAGAAGCGACAATAACTTCGTCGCGTAGCCCAAATAGCCAATCAGTCCCGCCGGGACTCCAGCTATTGAAAGGCATTGGTGTTGTAGAGCTTCTCGAGGCCGATGAGCGCCCAACTTTCATCATTGACCTGGCAAATCCCGTGAACTCTCAGAAGACATCGCTTCACCTGCTGTACGCCAATGCAGCTCTCCGCGCCTCAGTAGGCGTGCTGGAATTGCTCTCGGTGGAGGGTGAAGAGGCGTCGAAGAACCCCGAATACACGCTCTTCAAAGCCTGGGCAACAAGTTGTGTTCGGAACCAAGAATCGCTGGATGTTTGTCTACCATCCCACGCTTATGGAGGAATCGCATGGACTTGCTCCACGTTACGCAAGCGCTTTCGGTTTGTGAGCGGGAATATCAGCGCTGTGTCGACAGCGCCCGATTCACCCGGCCCGCTCGCGGACGAGTCGGCAGTTCTGGAACAACGAAGCAGGGGCCCTACTCCAAATGAAACAAACAACGTGCAGATGGAAGACGAACCTGACTATTTCGGCGAAGCGGTACCAGAATCCCACGACGCAGAAGATGTCGGCGGAGACTGTGTAATGGTGGATGATGGTGGAAGGCACCATACCGACGAATTCACACAGCAGGTGTTCCAGGCGGCTATGATGAAACCGTCTTTTGATTGGACAAGAATTCAAGTCACCGACGACCTGAATGACCACATCTCGTTCTGTAGAAGCGTCGACTGGGGAGCAACACAACTAGGCCCCATTGAGACCTGGAATTCGGATCTCAGAGCCATGGCCAACATGGTGATGGGCAGTCCACACCCAGCAGCCATGTACTGGACTCGTGACAATGTCATCCTTTACAATGAGGCTTACGTTGACCTTGCCGGCCAAAAGCACCCAAAACTAATGGGTATGCGGTATCAAGACGCATGGTCGGAAATCTGGGCCGATCTTGAAGGCGTAGTAAACAATGCGTGGGACAATGGACAGTCAGTCATGAAGAACGACAATCAACTATTCATCGTGCGACATGGGTTCTTAGAAGAGACCTTTTTTTCTTGGTCTATCATTCCGTTGTTAGGCAGCGATGGCCAAGTTGTCGGACTTTACAACCCGGCATTTGAGAATACCCGCCGTAAGGTTAACGAACGCCGGATGTTGACTCTGCGGGAGGTTGGCGAGAAGACGGCTGCTGCTAAGGATGTGAGGAGTTTCTGGCCAAGAGTCAAAGAGGGCCTCGAGTTCAACGATCTCGACGTACCATTTGCGCTCATCTACTCCGTCAAGGAGGATAATGAGAGTGAGGTTTCTTCCATGCATTCTGGCAGTATAGCGCACCCGCCCCTTTTGCAGTTGGAAGGCTCTTTGGGCGTTCCGGAGGGGCACCCGACAGCTCTCAATCACCTTGACTTGAAGTCATCGGACGAAGGGTTCGCTCCTTACATGCGTCAATCAATGACGATGCAAGGTGCGCCTATTGTTCTTTCGGCCGAGTCTGGCAATCTGCCAACAAAGCTGCTCGAGGGCATGGATTGGAGGGGCTTTGGAGATCCATCCAAAACAATTGTCATCCTTCCGGTGCACCCGACCACGGCTGGCGAGTCCGTTGTAGGCTTTATTGTCTTGGGTACGAACCCCCGCCGCCCGTACGACGATGATTACCAACTTTTCATCCATCTTTTGTCAAGGCAACTGGCCACCTCGATGGCATCAGTCGTTTTGTTCGAAGAGGAAATCAAGCGTGGCCAGAGAGCTGCACGTCTGGCTGCACTGGATCGCCAGGAATTGCAAATGGAGCTCTACCTAAGGACCCAAGAAGCTGTGGAGAGTGAATACAAATTCACCAGAATGGCCGAATTCGCGCCAGTGGGTATCTTCATTGCCAATGACAAGGGCCTCATCAACTTCGCCAACGATATGTGGTGGCAGATCTCAAGACATCCGCGGTCGGAGGATAGCGTCAACACATGGATGAGGAGCGTGAGAGAAGAAGACCGCCGAGGCGTAGAACGCTCCTGGAAGAGACTCATTGAAGAGAAGGAAGCCATCACCATTGAGTTCCGGTTCAAGTGCAGCCGCCAGAACGGACTTAACACCATCGACACTTGGGTCCTGATGAGCGCGTTCCCGGAAAAGAACGAAGACGGCAGCCTCAAGAGAATTTTCGGTTGCATTACCGATATCTCGCCCCAAAAATGGGCCGAGGATTTTCAGAAGCAGCGCAGAGAAGAAGCAGTGGAGCTTAAGCGACAGCAAGAGAACTTCATCGACATCACCAGCCACGAAATGCGCAATCCCCTCAGTGCGGTCTTACAATGCGCCGACGAAATCGTAAACAGTGTTGCAGAGTTCAAGGCGCAACCGCGCGATGACAAGGAGCTTGATGTACTGTTGGATGGCTGTACGGAAGCCGCTAGCACAATCAACCTTTGCGCGAGCCACCAGAAACGTATTGTGGACGATGTACTCACTCTTTCGAAGCTCGATTCACAACTGTTGTTGGTCACGCCAGTCGATTCACATCCCGTCACGATTGTACGTCACGTCATCAAAATGTTCGAATCGGAGTTGAACACGCACGACATTCGATTGGAGTTCTCTATTGAGCAGCCATACCTTAGTCACGCCGTCGATTGGGTGAGATTAGATCCATCGAGGCTGAGGCAGGTTCTGATTAACCTCATGACCAACGCTATCAAGTTCACCCAAGGTCGAGAGAGACGTGAGATCACCATGTGTATGAGTGCATCCAAAGACATTAAGGAATTTACTCAGAGGGGTGTTTCGTTCTTCCCCACCCGTAAGGAGGATGTTAAGGCTTTTACCAACGAGAAGGACTGGGGCGACGGAGAGGAGATTAACCTGCACTTTTCGGTCCAAGATACAGGGCCTGGCCTACGAGAAGACGAGAAGAAGCTACTATTCCAACGGTTCTCGCAAGCTTCACCGCGCACTCACGTACAGTACGGCGGGTCAGGCCTTGGTCTCTTCATCTCAAGGATGCTGGCAGAATTGCAAGGCGGCCAAATCGGAGTCATCTCGGAGAAGGGCATCGGCAGTACCTTTGCGTTCTATGTGAAGTGCCGCAAGACACCAACCCCGAGCGTCGAGTCATCCACACTTTCAGCTCTCAATCTTGCAAGGCCGATCAAAGCTCTTCCGACCTCTGTACCGTCGACTCCAGCCCCAACTGCTCTGCCACGACGTGCCTCATACAAGAAGGGGATCCCCGATGGGCCGGCGCCATTTGATGTGCTGATTGTAGAAGACAACATTGTCAACCAGCGAGTTCTTCAGAAGCAACTGAAGAATTGTGGAAACAACACGCACGTTGCCAATCACGGTGGCGAGGCCCTGGACCAGCTGAAGAAATCTCGATTCTGGTCCGGCAAGGAGGCTGAGGGTTTTCACCTGAGTGTCATCCTGATGGACCTGGAAATGCCGGTTATGGATGGAATGACTTGCGCCAAGCGCATTCGCGAGTTGGAGAGGGAGGGGACTCTGATCCGGCACATTCCCATCATCGCCGTTACGGCCTACGCGCGGCCCGAGCAGATCGAGAGCGCGAAAGCCGCCGGCATCGTAAGTTGCGCCCTGCACACTTCACTGCGAGCTCTGCTGACAACATGTCTAGGACGATGTGATTTCCAAGCCTTTCAGGATACCTGATTTAATACCCAAGATCGAGGAGTTGGTCACGAAGTACAATAACTTATCTACTACAGAGCCCGTAGCCTCGGCTTAGCAAGCCAGGTCGGACAAATACTCCGATTAGAGCTTGTCTCCTGCAAGCCGTGGCGGCCAAAGCGTTCGACGAGCCTGAATCTTGGGCTTGGGGGACGTTCTTATTTTTCCTTTACACTGGCTACCGTCTCTAAGAGAACCAGTCAGACAGGCGTTATGGGGTAAGATGGCACAAAAGACTCAAAGGAGCGAGGATTGGCTTAATTGGGTTTGGCATGGATTAGCATTTACGAGCGGAAAGCATCCGGAAGAACAAGACTTGGAGTCTGGCTGGCGGATTGCATACGAAGTGAAGATTCACGGGTAAATGGCGGGGCGTCTCAACCCTACTGACGGCGGAAAATATATCTCTTCTAATGCTTTGGGTAGTCCGAAGTATCTCATTTCGGACTGTCGCTTGGAGAAATACCACAGACAAATTCTAGTTCATAAGTCACCATGGTTCTCTTCGAAAGTGGGTTGGCTGTGGCGTGTGTATCTAGGACGAATGTGCTGTAATTAGAGCACTGACCACTTCGTCGACTACTTCATCGATTACATAATCAATAATTTTCTCCAGCTTCAGACCTCACCTCAATCTATGGGAAGCCCACCACCAGATAAACAAGGATCGCCAACCTGTCTCCAATCCCAACAAAAATGAACCCTCAGGCCCTGCGATCGGCCAGCAGTCGCCTGCGGCCAGACGTAGTTGCCGTCAAATCCTACGTCCGATCCTTAACCACGACACAATTGCGCGCTGCCGACTCCTCTTCCCCCTCTTCGAACGACAATGGCGCCCCTAGACCACCTTCCGGCCGCGAACGATCCCGCGCAGCAGCAAGCGAAATCGGCGAGCTCCTAAGAGGCGGCTCCACGGCCCGTCCCCCTCAACAACCCTCAGGCCTCCCTGAGAAACCCAGAGTCATCGACGTCAAGACCCTCCCCACCCGCGGCCTCGGTGGCAGCTCCAACTTCGTCAAGCTTCCCTCCAGCTTCAGAGGCCGCGGCGGCCTGGGCGGCGCCCAGCGCGGTGGTCGTCCTCCGAGTTTCGATGGCAGAGGCGGATTCACTGTGCGTGGACGAGGTGGTCCCCGTGGTGGTGCGCGCGGTGCCGGACGGGGTGGTCGTGGAGGTAGAGGCGGCAGGAGAGGAGGACGCTGGGGCGACGGCGAGTTCGGCGGTGAAAGGAGGAGGACTGATCGCGCAGAGGACTGGGAGCGCTTCTTCCGCGCCGAGACACAGGAGGAACACGCGTACTACCAGGCCCGCGATCAGGGTGTGGCCGAGAGGTTCGAGCCTGCGGTCGACGCCAAGTCCCTGCTCGGCTTCCAGCCGTCGCTGGCCCTGGGTGACTCTACGCCCGCCAAGGAGTCCATCGTGCTCGGGCAGCTTCGCGAGGTCGCGGGCTACGCGACGTACAACCCGCAGCGCTGGAACCTGACGCAGCACACGGCGACGGAGCTCGCGAACAAGAACGCCGGGGTCCACTTCTTCAGCGACCTCGAGGAGAAGAAGGCGTTCGTCAAGGATGTCAGGGAGATGCCCGAGGAGAAGGCGTCGACGAACGTCAAGGCGATCAAGGGGTCCAATCTGGAGAGCGGCGCGGAGAAGGCTGTGAGGGAGTACATCCTCGAGAAGGCCGTCAAGGGGAAGCACACGCCGCCCATGTACGTGGAGGGCAAGGACCAGATGAAGGTTGCTGCTCTGGCGCATGCGCAGAATGAGTCGTATGGGGTTATCGAGGCGAATAAGTTTGATGCTAAGCTTGCTTCGCTTATTGCTAGGAAGCCTGCTGCTGCTGCTGCTGCTACGAAGGGCGCGAAGGCTTGATCTGTGGGTTCAGAAATGAAGAAAAAGGGGTTGTAGGACTATGATGGCAAAAGAAACGCAAATGTTGTACTTTTAGATACAAACCTCTTCTTCTGTATACTACAGATATGACCGTGAGGCTTGTTTCGCAGAACCACCTTATTATACAAAAGGGGGTAAATTCTTTTTTTTTTGTTCTTACACATGGCCACGTACATTTCCCCTGGCGTAAGGGGGTTTGGACGGAAGCAGATTTACTGGAGCTTCTTGACAGTCTGCTGCTCGACCTGCTCAACCGCCTTCATCTCCTTGTCCTGCACCTTTTGCAGCTCCTTATCAGCCCTCTTCTTCAGGTCGGGGATAATGAGCCCCTCCTTCTGCCACTTGGCGTGCACCTTCTTCCGCTTCTCGGTGACGTGCCTCATCTTCTCCCTCCAGGCCTGCGCTGCGTCCTTGGCCTTGCGGACGATGGCGTCCTTGTTCTGCGGCTCCACTTTCAGGATCAGCTCGAGCTCGTTGTCCGGGTCGCGCTGGGGCTGCTGGTTGAAGTCGGGCGAGGCCTGGACGGCGCTCATGACGGGCTTGACGTAGTCCTTGTCGTGGAGCAGCAGCGAGACGGTGCGGCCGCCGGGTCGCGGGACGATCTCGGCCAGCTCCTTGAGGGGGAAGGTCGTGGGGTCCTTCTTGGAGGGCTGGATCGTCAGGGCGCCGATGGCCTCGGAGGAGAAGCGGTCGCCGTGCTGCATCTTTTTGAGGATGTCCGTGTGGAAGGCGGCCAGGGACTGGAAGCGGGAGGCGACGTCGGCGAAGTCGAGGGGGTCGTTCGGGTCTGGTTTCGGGTGTTTCGAGCCCGGGATGTCGTCGGGGTCAGATTCGTGCGTGTCGGGGGCGGAGTGGGATGTTCGCGAGACGATGCCGGGGGAGTCTTGGGTCGGGTAGCTCGGGACCTTCTTCTTCTTTGAGAGAGGGCTGGAGTGGGTGAAGGGGCGGCTCGTTGTGAGGTTGTTGGCTGTTGGTGATGGTGCCATCAGGCGAGCTGCGAGGGGTGTCGCCTGGGTTTGGCTGGAAACTGGTCAGTCTCTCTGTGGCTGGGTATAGAGAGGGATCGGGATACCTTCGCGACACCGGCGCGAGGCCATTGGTGCTTCGGAGGAGCGAATTGGGGGCTCTGAAGGCGCGCATGATGGTGGTTGTTGGAGCTGTAGAAGCTTTGGAGCTTCACAGTTTGAACCGGGCCGGATGTGACGTCGGGGTGGGTGGGTGTCTGGGCTGGCCCTGGCTTTTCAGACCCGCCGAGCTTTCAACAAGTCGCAATTCACCTACTATGCGCTGCTGTTAGTCAGCATCGTCTTTTGAAGAAGCATTGAATGAGTGCGAAATGTTTTTACGACATTGCGTTGGGCATTTGGGTACGGCAGACGTCACTCGGCGAAATTAACACTATTGCTCGTGTCGTGGATGCGTCAACAAAGTCACGGTTGCTGCTTGTGTTCTTGAGAAATGTGTCTTGTGGTCTATCTCCTAGCTACAACATTTGCGGTTTCTCGTCGCAGAGGCAGAAGAACCGTGTTCTCATCGGGACTAGGCGCGAGTATTCTAGCCCACTTAATATGATCTGGGGAATAAATCTTTCAGTCAGTCATGATATCCTCCACATGTTCGGCCGCGAACACGCTTCGCAGGAGACATCCTCCACATTTTTCAACATGAACAATGCTTCGCAGGATTTCCAAACGGTCTGGGGGGAACGTGTACCAAAAGAGACAAGATATCCTCGCAAGGTGGTTGCCCACTTGCTGTAAAGGAGGGATCTATTAGTCCACATTCTACACATGTTTTGATCGTTTTCTGAGTTGTGCTCGGGCGACGTACCGTGGGCATCAGAGCTCAGCAGGAGGGGCGCGGAGGCGCGGCGCCGGTAGCGCCGAGAGCTCCAAAGAGACTCTGGGCGGTTCCCATCTCAATGTTGGTGCCGTTGTAGTGATGGACCGGGACCTTGGCGAGCATGGCGTAGTCTGCGAGAGGTTGAATTAGTTCGGCCCTCGAATTTGCAGAGGAGTGCCGTCAGCTTACACTCGAGCTCCGACAGAGGAGGCGAGTTGGCGGCAATGAGAACCAGCTTGGCCTTGCCGGTTTGGAGGGCTTTCTTGGTGCTTTACCACACTTTGACATGCACCTTCCCTTCATCAGCTGAAGACTAGTGCTTGATGCTTCCTGCTACCGGAATTTATCTTAATGCATTTTGTATCTCAAAGTAACTCTCCTAGGTGATTTACACAATTAAAGGTGAGAGACACAGGCAGACATTTCTTCGCCAACAAAAAAAGGAACGCAAGGATGCTGGTAATAGACCGGGCATTCAGAAGTCATAAGGTAGTGGGAGAGAGTTAGGCGGGAAAAACTTTTTCTTTAAAGCTTGGTCTCTCCTGGTGCTGACTGCATATTCCTGAACAGAGATGTGCTTTTTGTCGTTTGTCTTGATGCTCTAGAATGGAAGTTACCTGAAGCTTAAAATTGTTTAATTATCGACTGAGAGCATCCTGCTTTAAGCTCTTTGTGCTTTCTTCGGCTGCCCCAGCGAGTTTGTGGGTTGCGCCTGGCAGAACACAGCTCGACCCACAGCGGCTAGGAGGCGATGCTACTCAGATGATCGTTTGCCTTGACCAATCATCAATCAATAGGACAACGGTCGATTGGCCCAGTGGTTAAGGCATCTGCTTTACAGTGCTCATCAGCGCATCGAATCGCAGAGGATCGCAGGTTCGATCCCTGCATCGATCATACCTCCTTTCAATTTTTTCCCCGCCAGTTCTTATTTTTCTCGGATTTGCACCAATGCGCTGGCGGAAAAAGCTGGTGCGTGAATGCTGTCAGGTATACTGGCGAAGCTGAGGGAGGATACTCCTGGCTGTTGTGATTCGATATTTTGCACGATGCGTAACAGTCGTTGAAGGGTGGCCGGCACAGGATACTTGAGAAACCCGAATGCACTTACTGATAGCTTGAAAACGAGCGTCAAATTGACGGAGAAGTTTGCTTGATGGGTCGCGTAAGAGGGGGTAGGTGCTCTACAGGAAACCATCCGCTGCTAAGTCGGGATCCCTCGCAGCTGTATGCTTGAGGGCAAAGTTATGTGTCGCATTTGTGAGCAGTGACAGAATACTATCTGGTGCATTCTATGGTGACAACTCTCCCCGTGTTGAGGCTGTGAGACGCTGTTGAGATAAAGTAGAGAACAATCTATATAGGGGATGTGAACAACTCCACATACGAGTCTATTCGCAGTCGCTCTTGCCATTAGCTGAACGTTTTGTGAGCAGGAAAGAGCCAGTAACATTGTCAATGATCAGAAATCAGGTTTCAGGGAGTAAAAGGCAGAGCATTATCGCAGTTTGGAATACTCATTAGTCTCATAGGGGTGATTTCTGAGATGAAGAATAGCACGTGTCCCTTCGATTGCTGGCCGCTCTTTCCAGTACGGCCCCGCTCCGGAACCGATGTCCACCGCCGGCCCGACACGGAACCAATGTTGGGGCCGGCGGTACGTACTTTCTCCTACTTGCATCACAGCTGGCGGGATGAGCTCGCTTAAGAGCATATCTGCGAACCCTTCTAGCCAGGCGCGCTTTCCTATCTACCTAGCACGCGACGTCAGTGGGAGAGGCTGATCATTCAACATCAACCACACCCCACGTCGCAACCATGGAGATCGAGGTCGATGAAGACCTCCTACGGACGGTCGCCACGGGCGGTCAAATGGACTAGTGAGTCAACATCCACCCGTCGCCTTCCTGCAATTGCTCACTCTATCCGCGCAGCGGTCTATGGCCCGCTCTGTCGCAAGGAATCATCATGAGGCTGGATAAGGTATGTCCCGATCGCCAACCTCGCCCCCTCGCTCTTGTTCGAATCGCGCATCACGGTTCGATTTTTTGGCTTCCCACAGGGCGCGCTCACATGGTCGCTTTGCGAATGTCTTCTAGATCGCTCACAATGAATTTCCTATCCCGAACCTGCCCACCCCACGTCAACGCATTAACCCATCAGGCCAACAACCGCAACCACAACCGCCGCTCCTCTCCTCATCAGGACCCGACACCGCCGGCGATCCTTCCTCGTCGCAGGATGCAGACAAGGAGAACACCCAGCCGAAAACAACGACTCCAGAGATCACGGCCCCCGACGAAAGCAATGCGACCGCGCCAGGCTCTCTGCCAGCACAAATCGAGGCGATGCTCACCGAGATCAAAGCCGTTCTTGCGATCTTCCCCAAGTACCCCCCGCATACGATTCAGCGTCTCGCCGAGCTCGTTCTCGAGCCGCACCGCCATTATCGTCACCTGACCTCTTACCTTCACGCCGTTGACCGTGTCGTTCACGTCACTTCTGGCGCAAATATCTACCCCCTCCCGCCCGCTGTCCCCGATATATCCGCCATGACGCTCCTCTCAAACGGCACTATCGCCAATGGCGGCTCCACTTCCCCTCCAGACCCCGCCGCCGCGGTCTCCTGGGGAAACTCGACAAATTCAGTCGCGTCAACCGTCGGCACCGATGAAGCGCTCGGTGGCGCTCTACTAACCCCCATTCCCTGGCTGACACGCCGACCATCCCCGGGCTCCGCATCTCCGGCCTCCTCGGGTGGCGGCAGCAACAGCGGACCTGCCGAGATTCGGACCGAGTCAACAGAGACAATCGACGGCCCCAACGGCGTTGGCAGCATCGAGACCGTCAGCGTAAGCGTCAACGGTATCCCGTCCATGGGCGCGATGAGCCACATCAACACAGCGGCCGGCCCATCAGGTCGAGCCATAACGCAAGGTGAGTTACTGCGACAGGAGCAGGAGCAGGGGGTCGTTCCAGTCAACCAACTCGCGCGACAAACAGAAGAAGCACAACTGCACGCCGCCGCCCTCCGCGCTGCCGGCGGTGGACCTGGTGGGGGTGACGGCGGCAACGCAGACAGCCCCGAGAAGCAGCAGCAGCAGCAGCAGCAGCAGCAGTCGTCGCCAGACCCTGTTGTTGCTACAGCTGAAGACGAGAACGAGGCGCCGCACGCTCGCGGACCTGAAGAGATCGGCGTCGATGACCTCGGCCCGCAGAGCGTTACCACGAGTTTCGTCGGCGGACCGGGTGTCGAGATGCAGGGTATCGACGTTGAGGCCGCAGTGGGTCGCAAGGCCGAGCCGCGCGCCACGCCGCCGTCCGATGAAGACTCCCAAACGGAGGGTGCCTCGTCAGTGACGTTGGACGTGGATACAGCCGACGACGCCGCTTCGGAGACGAGTAGCACCGCGCACGCTAAGCGCGACGCGAATGAGGAGTTGGAGGGCGTTGCGAGCAAGAAGATCAAGGAGGATGAGGGAGGCGTCGTCATCGCAGGCGAGGATTCCACGAAGAAGGAAAACGAAGAGAGCAAGGTCGAAGACGCCAAGGAGAGTGAAGTGCCTAAACCAGAGGGGGAGGATGAGGAGATGAAGTCTGAGGTAAAGGAGGAAGTCGACAAGCAGCCAGCTACGGAGGAGAAGAAGAAGACTAGGACTGCTCCTCCACCCGGGATCGAGTAGCTAGGGCTCTCTGATGGCTGAAGAGATGCCGTTTGCTAAAGGGGCTTATGATACCACCAATTGTTTTCACCAACCGCGTTTTGCCCGCCCGCTTTTATGAAGGTTAAACTTAATTTTGGTACAAAGCCACAGCATAAATTAAGGACGAACGGTACTTAAGTCAACATAAAATGCCATGACGTGGAAGCCACTCGTTCCGCACGGCACTGCTCGAAATGTAGCGTTGGGTTGCGTGTCATGCCAACAATCTCACAAGGAGTCCAGCAGGAGTTTTAAGCGGAAGAGAGAACCTCACTCAACCTTGTTTTAACTATCTCCTTCCCCGTCGGTTTCGGTTTTTTGCTCCACTCTCCTCGGGTTCGTCAGCTCTTCTCGCCGCTGCCCATTAACCATCCACCCCGTAGCAAGGCCAGATATCAGGTTTAGTATCAAGGCCGCATGTTACATCTGGAGGCACCCTGACGTACAAAACGCATTACATCACCAAATCTCAAAGGCAAGCGCCATCAGGTTCAGTACGTCTCATCGGACATCGTCAATTAGAATCATAATACAGCGACTACTGAACTAAAGCCTCAAAGTCATCTCAGCTACAGCAGCAATACAACCAGGACGCCGTGCTAATGAACCGTCCCAAATAAAGAAGCCACATTCCCTCCCCCCCTAAATCAAAACGCCCATCTTGGTCTCTCACATACAAACACGCACTTCTACAAAACTCTCGTGATGCTCTCCTTCGTAATGACGCTGTTCTGCTTGTCGTCTCGTCTGACCCGGAAGAAGCTGTCGCAGAAGTCGCTGCAGCGCATGTGTCGCAGGAACTCCTCGTCGTGGGTGATGACGATGAGCTGGAAGTTGCTCTGCGCCTGGCGGGTCTTGATGATCTGGTGCAGGCTCTCGGCGAGGCTCTTGATGTTATCCTTGTCGAGGTTGGTGGTGGGCTCGTCGAGGGCGATAAGGCCGCAGTTGACGCCGAAACTCTCGGCCAGGGCGAGGCGGATGATGATGCTGGCGAGCACCTTCTGTCCCGCCGAGCAACGGCCGCGCATGTCCATCTCCGTATCCTGCTTGACCATGCAGACGCGGTAGTTGTACGAGCGACGTCCGGTCGTCGCGTTCTCGTTGTCAGACCGGATGAGGATGGTGTCGATGTCGGTGCCTTGGTAGGTGCTCTGCCACAACTCGCCAGCGATGCGGTTCACCTCCTCCATCTTGAGGCTGTGATACTGCATGATGGCTTTGTCGAGGGCAGCGCTGTATCGGCCCAGGTCCTCGATCGCGGCCTTGGTGGTCTCGACCTTGATGTGCGACTCGCGGTATTTCTTAGCAGCGTGCTTGTACTCTTGTTCCCACTCGGCGACTGTTCGACCGAGTTCTTCGTCTTTCGTCTTCATTTGTCCCATGAGAGAGCCCCGATCCGCAACGAGTCGGCTGTGGCGATTCTCCAACTGCTTCGCCTCAGCAGCCAACGTCTTATAGTCCTCGTCGGCATCACGAGACTGCAAATCCTGGATTTGTCGCCGAAGCACCTCGAGCTGCTGCAAGTTCTCGCGGTACTTGAGGTTGTTGCTGATGTTCTGTTTCTTGCGGTCGCCGTTGTCTATATCTTGCTTCAGCTTGTTGGTGCGCACAGTTAAGTCCGAAATCTCTTTGTCGAGAGAGGCGATGGTCTTCTCAAGGGTTGCGACGGCGCGATGGTTCGACGCCAGGTTGGACGGACCGCCGCGATCAATGTAGTCTTGAATATCACTTTCGACCATCTTCAGCTCCGTCACAGAGTCGGACACCTTGTCGCGCTCCTCCGCAATGGCCTGTTCCTTGGTACGACCACGTTGCAGAGTGTCATTTCGGACTGATCTGGCCTCGGCAATCTCAGGCTCAATCGTCTCCAAGTCCTCGTCAGCCTTGCTGATCAACTCCCTCTGGTGGTTCTGGTCATCCTTCAGAGTCTGGATCTGGTTCTGGAAGTCCCTCTTGCGCTCGAGTTGGTTCAGCGCCTTGCTAAGTTTGTTTTTCAACTCGCTCTTCTCTAGCTCGAGAGAGTTCAGCTGATCTTTCATGCGTTGACGATCAGTCGAAGTCTTCAAGATTTTGTTCTTGAGAGACCTGATCTGCTCATTGCAAGAAGCTTGAAGCTCGTGGATCTCGTCAGCGCTGCGACTGGCAACACTAGAAGATTGTTGAGACATGATCCGATCGACCTGAGACTCAGAATCCTTGATGTCTCTAAGGGCCTGGGTGATGTTGATCACAGTCTTGTTCAAAGTCTCAATGTCGTTCAGCTTGTCGCTTTCAGCACTGACAGCGGCATCATGCTCCTCCAACTGTCGCTCGAGAGTCTCGCACTCAGCCTCAAGCGACGAACATTCCTCCTTGATGCCGGGGATCTCGGCCATCAGTCGCTGGTATGTTTCATACTGAGACTTCACCTTGCGCAGAGAGCTAAGGATAGCAGTGGAGCTGGCGAGGTCCTCCTCGGCTTTTTGCTTCTTATTCGGGTCAAGGAACTTGATGAGCTTGTCAGAGAATCGAGACTTGGAGACATTCTGCTTGTCGTCGAACGATCGGTCGCAGAGTCGACACTTGTTCTTCTCCTGCAGGGTCTTTTGGCAGCCACGGTAGTAGTCAGCCAGTGCGTCGAGGAGGCTGATGTCGGTGGAGTACGTTTCCACGTCCTCCTCATGCAACTTGACTTCTTCTTCATAATCCTCGATTGTGGCGCCATCCCGAACTGACTTCAAGGCTTCAACCACGGCATCCCGACAACGTGTCGCTTCAGACGTCTGCTTTTGACCAGTCTCCTTGGTGCTCTTCAGCCTGTAGTCAACCTTCTGGTGCTTATCTCGTGCCGAATCCCGCTTCTGCCTAGCTTCCGCGAGTACCTTGTTTTGGCGCTTGATGGCCTCGTGATACTGGGCCTCCAGGGTATCCGTTTCCCACGAGGGACCGACATGCGTGTCGAGCTTGGGCTTCCAAGTTGTGGTGAGAGTGTCGAGTTTGCGCTTGCGGTCTGACAACTCCTTCTTCCGCAGATCCAGCTGCGCTCGCTCAGCGGCCAGTCTTGTGCACTCCATCAACTCGCGGCCAAGCCTCTCATTCTCGCTCTCCAACTGCCAGAGCTTCTCGTTGTCTTGCTGGAGCAGAGTGTCAAAATCGGCACTGACCAAGGCCTCGTTGGCTTTTTGAAGGCGGCTCTCAACGTCTTCGAATTGGCTGTCCAAAACGGCTTTCGCGCCCTCGTCAATATCCAGGCGGTTGATGTCCAATTGTAAGACGTTGACGCGCTTCTCAATCGCGCCCAATCGCTGCTTGGCGAACACCCGGTTCTGGGTCATAGTCGCCTTGCGGCCCTCGAGTTCGGTGATGACGCTCGTAGCCTGATCCAGTTCACGAGCGTTCTCCTTCTGCACGCGCTCCAAGTCGCGCTTTTTGTCAGATAGAAGCTTCTGGATTCGCTCAGCGAAGGCCTTGATCTGGCTGTCCTCGAGATCGCCGTCATAACCTCGAAATCCGTGAACCGCCGCAGCCTGCTGAACCAGCTCCATGCGAGTCTGAAGCTGACGCTCGTACTTGTCCTTGTCGGATTGGTGCTTGCCCTGCTCAGAGAATTTGGCGGAGAGCTCCCTGCGAGCCCGGGTCAAGTCGCTCTGCAGCTCTGAGTACTGGACCTTGTTCTGGTCTGCTTCCTCCTGGTAACGAGACATGCGCTCTTGGTACTGCTCAAGCGCATCCTTTAGGTACTCGTCATCTTCCGGTAGCTCCTCGAGGGTCATCTTGAGATCGGCAATAGCGCCTTCGCGGTACTTGAGCTGGTCTCTCTTGAACCGGAGGTCGTCGACGATGCGCAAAAAGCTGTTGGCCTGCTCGTGCTTTTGGCGGATCTGCTCCTCCAGCTCTTCCATCTCAGAGGACATATTCTGGCATCTTTCTCTGGCAGCCTCAATTTCTTCCTCCAACGCGACGGCGTGCTTCTCGGATCGATCGCCTTTCTCCTTGTTGATTCTGTCCTGCTCTTCGAAGATCTTGAGCTTCGACAGCTCCTCGCCCTGCTTCTTTCTGAGAAGCTTCAAGTTGTCGATGGCCTTGGTGTATCGCATCGCCTCGAAAATCTGGTCAAACTGCTTCTTCAATGCAGCAGGTTCGCTCATGGGCCAGAGGGACTCGTCCTGGTGGCAGAAGATGACGTAGTCAAGGATGGCTCGAGAGACGCCGAGTTCTCTAGGAATCCATTCGTCCATCTGCGCGACTCTGGAAGACGTGACGGTGCGCTCGCCGTTGTTGTTGCAGGCTAAAGAGCCTTCGAGGGACTTCAGCGATCGGGAGTTCTTCTTGACGGTCAATTGGAGGCTTCGAGTGGCAACGAACTTAAGGCCGCCTGTCGAGGTGAAGGCAAGCTTGACCTGAGCCATGACTTCCTTCTCTCCGCATAACTACGCCATATAAATTAGCAAAATGTAAGGCGAACAACAGTCTGATACGGACCTTGGGGTCATGAACAAAAGCGCCTCCTTTGCTGTTGGGGGGCTGCTCGCCGGTGGTAGCGTACTTGAGACATTCGATGATCGTGGTTTTTCCGGAGCCATTGTAGCCAACGATGAGTGTCAATGGGGTATAGAAGGAGATGGTTTCGCGGCTGCCGCCAAAGGAGCGGATGCCCTGGACGGACAGCTTATCGATCTTGGACATGGCGGGCTGTGCCTCTGAAGGCCGTTTGCCATGTGAGTAGAATGGTGTTGGTTCAGGAAATTTTGTCGTTCGGTTTAGTGAGAGTTGAAGTTTGAAGTAAATTTGTGGTTGGGTTGAGGCTCTATTTAGAGCTCGAGATGGTGTTTGCTGCCTTGGGAGAGGCTGCCATGCGGGTGGAATCGCGGGAAACCAGGCACGCGCCGGGAAGGTTTCGCGAAACGGCGTGACTTCGCGGTTGCTGATAAGATAATATAGTGGATAAGGCCGGTGTCTTGGTAAGCGAGATCCGATAAGGATAAGGCACCCAGCTTCCCGTCTTTTGTTCAGCTGAAGGAAGCGACAGGCAGGAACCCCTGACACCACCGGACCCGAATGGAACCTGAAAATACCACCAGTTGGTCACGGGCACATCCCTTAGGTAGGTAGGTCACACAGCGTTATCAGGAGAAGGCAGCTAATGCTTAATCTGTGGAAAGCAGCTAGAGCTGTCGAACATGGGAATGAGTTGGAGGTGAGTAGACTCAACGCCAGAAACTGAGCATGTCGCGCAGGACTAATACTGCGTTATACTGCAACCTTAATGCAGTGTCTTCAGGTGAAAAAGAGCAGCATGCTCGCTGTGCTGTCCGAACTTCAGATAACACCTCGGTCCCCAGATTGTCGAGTTGAATGTGTGCAGGGCGCAACGCGAATATGCAGCTACGGTGACGGAATGCGGTGTTTCCAGAGGGCCTGGAACGATCTACTAAAGTAACAGGTTCCATAGAAGAAAGTAACAGGTTTGGGGACAAGTGTCTGAAGGAAGATCCATGAAGCATTTGTTAGTTCAAGCCTGGCTTTACCTGGCAGCTGTGCGGTGCGCGTGGCATCCATGGAAGCAAAGGACGGGAGTGGTCAGGCACGTCCGGACGGCCTCCGCTGAGGTAAGAGGCGGAAAAATGTCGCCTTGCTCAGGGTCTGGTCTTCCAAGGTTCTGAGCAATTGGATTTTCAAGAATGGATTTTCAATACGCAGCCGACGTCTTACCTACCTTCGCAGCCAGCCGGCTGGCTCCACCTGTGACCCATTTGAATACCGAAGAGCCATACAGATTGCGCTCCCAATGGTCTTTGACCGCTATACCTCGTCGTATCGGGGCATTTGCTCCGGCCAGTGGCATCTCTGGTAGCAGCCACAGGGGATCATCGCTGTGCTGAGCCCCTGGAATCTCAGCTCTGGAGGACAGCTGGACCGTGCAGCCCCGAGGCATGGCAAAGTGAAGAAAGGCATGGAGGGAGGCATCAAGGCCTAGGGGGACCAGCTGGAGGACTGTTGAACGGCCAATTGGTGCTTTGCAGCTGTCCAATCCAGGGACGCAGGGAATCACGCAGCAGCAGGGCCTGACCTTTGAGGTAAGGTACCGGTGAAGAGGTAAGCAGTATTAGTCGGGTGGGAAAGAAAGTGGTCGACTCCAGGTCCAGTGGGATGCGTAGGATAGCCAGCGGGGTCTAGTGGGAGGATGAGGGGTCGTCGAATCGCAATGGAAATTCCATGTCCCAGGGACTCAAAATTGCCATGTACTCCGTTTCCATTTCGCAGTTTCCCATCTTACGGATTTTTTTTTTCTTCCTCTTTTCCAGGTCCCTGGTCCGGCTTGCTCAAGTATGCAGTAGTCCTGCCCTTGCTTTCCCATCCTCGCATCCCCCCGTCCACCCACCGAATTCTAGTTTTTCTGGTGACGACCCTTCCTTGCCTTAGACAACCTGATCGACTCCTTCTCCGTCTCACACACACTCTCATTCATACACTCAAACTCACACTCACACACTCACACACTCACTCTCTCTACCTTATCTGCCCCTCCTCTTCCCTCACCCCTCCAACTGGCTTTCTTTTCCCCTCGTCACCTCCCTTACCCCATCTGCGGACCCCTTCTTCAGTCGTTGCCCTCGCTTCACACATCAGACCCGTTGCGAACTCAAGTGCCTGATCGCAGATCTCTGGTCTGCGTACCACACTGAGGTGATCCGACCCCCAAAAAAGAAGACCGCAGTCCGTAGTCCGCCCCGGCAGACAGGACGAGACAACCTTAGCTCGTTGACTGGCCTCGAACTCGACCCGATTTAACTCAACCTATCCGTCGGCCATTTTGTCTCGAGGCACCTGCTCCGCCGTCGCCGCTACTACTGCTGCCCAAGTCTCGCACCACACCGCACAGCACCGAGCCAGACTGAACCGGGCTGGACTCTGTACTAGCCAGTCCAGTCCGCATTTAACAATCGCCCTTTAATAACGACTACGAGCCCCCGTCTTCAGGAAATCTTTCAGCAAAAAAAACACCGCTCGGTCGACTCTGGTGTCTCCTATCGTTCAATTTCTCCCATCTTATACAGCTTCAACCACGCATCTTGGGCTCATTTCTCAACCTTTGCCGCTCTTTGTTCTTATATCGCAGCAAATAGACGTTCTCGACGAAAAGGAAAGAAAAAAACATGGAGGACTAAGAAGTGCAGCCGTCGACGCATAACACCCCATATATCCGTCCCGTTTCTTACTACTGTCTGGTTCTGGGCGCTTTCGTCGGAGCTCGAGTCCTGCTCTGCGATCCCGACCTCCTCCCACAACGACCAGTACAGTCGCAGTCATAGTCGCAGTCGCATTTGCAACTTCCTGTCGCAAGCGCTATCGCTGCGCTTAGCACGCCTGAGTGGTCCCGCTGTCGCTGCTGCTGTCGCGTCGCAGTGCCGATACCTTATCACACTTTGAGTTGGCTACCAACACCTTACCCGGGCCCAGGTACGGAGTGAGCCCAGGCGTCAGTCAGGTTTACTTCGACTTGCAGCGCCGTACCGCCGTGACCACTGGGCAAACCTCCTCCCGGGGCCTCAGCCGAGTCGCTGCGGAAATCATCAAATGCCTTTGTTAGAAGCCGTCTGTGCCAGCATCAGCATTGGAACAATACCACCAGAATCATGTCTCACGGACCACCTCAGCCTCCCCCCGCCAATATGTTTGGTTTCGGGCCCCAGGACGCCTTCTCTGCCTTTGATGCTGTTAGTCCCCCGCCTGCTCCTCACAGCCAACGCCTGATACCTCACATTTCCATTGTCAGCCCTCGATTGTCCTCGCTTACCACCTCTCTCCCCTCTGCCTGACCCGCCGACCCCCGGCGCATGCCCTTTGACCCATCAATTCATTGTTTACCGCCTCCCAACTCGTGCTGACGCAATGCAGATGGCCGAAGCCGACCCCAACATGATGTCCTCCCTACTGGACCCAACAATGTACGGGAGCTTTGACGCCATGAATATGAACGTCGACAACTCCTCCGTCGACAACGACGGCATGTCCAGCTTCTTCAGCCAAACTCCCCATCCCGACGGTCTCACTGACGACGGATCCTCCATGAACAATAACTACTCGACCAATCCCGAAGATGCTTCAGTTGTCGGAGGAGGGCCTCCACCCGTCGGCGGCTTCAACTCCCAAGCTTCGCAACAAGCCGGAAGCACCCTGACCGAATTCACAAAGAGACGGGGCTGGCCCGCCAAGGTCGTCGAAGAGCTCAAGGATTTTCTTCAAATACTCGACGCCAATGGCCGCATCAAATACGCCTCACCCAGCATTCTCAACCTAACCGGATATGCCGCCGAGGAGATTGCCGACACTTTCCTCAAAGACCTTGTCCACCCCGACGATGTGGGAGTCTTTGTAGCAGAACTCAACGAGTCAATAGCGTCGGGCAACCCCCTGCGCCTTTTCTTCAGGTTCAAGAAGAAAGATGGGAAATACGCCATCTTCGAGTCAGTTGGTCACGCCCACATCGCCGCCGCCAAATTCGCGCCGAACCCGCACAACCAATCTCCGTTTTGCCAGGCCGTCTTCATGATGTCGCGTCCTTACCCCACAAAAAACGCAGGCATGCTAGACTCATTCCTCGAACATAAGATGGAGAATGAACGACTGAGGAGGCGCATCGCCGAGCTTCGCAGGGAGGAGGAGATGGAAAACGAAGAATCGCAGAGATTATGGCAGCAGAGCCAGGAAGGAAGGTCAGACGTAACACCATCAGATACCACCATGACAACCTCAGCCGCGCCGAGCGGCATGTCTCGCAACCACGAGGGCGCGAACGACAGGACATCAGCTCTCAATGTGGCGCTCACCCGGGAAGCTTTGGAGGGTGTAGCAGGAAGCCGCCCAGATTCACTGAAGGAGAAGATGGCTCGATACGAAGGCGCGTCGCATGCCGACACAATCGAGATGTTGACGGGCTTGAGGTACATCGAAGGGGAGAGAAGCCGCGGTATCACAACAGGAAACGCAAGTCCAACGTTAATCAAGGGCGACGCCGGAATCGCCATTCCAATGGACCGAGATCCTCGCACCGGCGACAAAAAGAAGAAGTTAAAGACTTCTGAGGAATACGTCTGCACGGACTGCGGTTGGTTCCTCATGACAAATGTTTTTGCTGATATCCATTCTGACGGTAATCGCCAGGTACCCTCGATTCTCCCGAATGGCGAAAAGGCCCCAGTGGTCCCAAAACATTATGCAACGCTTGTGGTCTCAGATGGGCTAAGAAAGAAAAGAAGAACCGTCACGGCGGCAATAATAACGCGGCAGGTTCACTAGCAGTCGAACATTCTACGGGGGCTCTCAGCTGAAGTTAATTTAATGGGTCGACGCTGGCATGTTAGTCGACATATTCCCCCCGGAGAGGGGATGATGTTTATTCATGTCAACCGGCATTGGCGTCTGGAAGAAGGCACGGCGCAGGCTATGACTTTGACGAACAACGGCCGTCCGTTTTGTTTACAGCTTTTTTGCAGCAACCGAGATACCTAAACACGACACCAGGTCATGGGACAAGGAGCACGAGATATCGAAAGGGCAGTTTCAAGAGCTAAATTCAAGCCTTGTTGCTTTCATTAACCAACTCCCGCCGAGCTAGATGCTGCTGGCATTGGGGGTTTTTCGGCTCGGCGGGCCCTCGCGAATTTGTAGTCTGTTTTGAGGCGCTTCGACTGGCGGTCAGCCAAGACCCTGGCCAGCAGGACGAACTGCGGAAAATGTGATATCCAAATGGGCCCCCAAAGAGGGGCTGGAGTAAATGCCTTGCGCATGCCTACTAACTACCGCGTCATGGACTCAACTCAAGCGACCTCAGTCTGACATGGCTACTTAAACAAGGTCATTTCATTCTTCCCAATCCAGCTATTCCCGCGGAACACACTTGCACTGCTCATGGATGTGGACAAACACAGGCCGGTAGGTTCCTGAAACATCTCTTCTAGTGCCTTTTGCCACCCACTTGGGTAATTACACTTTCTCACACAAATTTAACCCATATCATATGCTCTACTATGCACAACACACTTTATATAATACCTGGAAAGCTACTACTACCTTCCACGCTTCTGCGTTCACAAAAAAACATTATTAACCTCAATAGCCTCACAGCAGAGGTTCTGAGAACCTTAGAAGTCAATATATAAGGTATATAATAGCGAAGTTAATCCAGCAGTCTGCTATAGATCAGCTTTATCCCTACACATTTTCCCATCCCCTAAAATAAACAGAATGCCAGCACTTATAAAGGGTGTTACCCATACAATACAAGCCACCAGCATAGAGGAAACTATCCACAACCCTCAGGATCAAGACAAGCTAAAGAAATATATTAACCAGCTCACAAACAGCAGGCCACTCGAGATGACTTAGAAAGAATGCCAGGTGGTGCTGTGTTCCTTCACAGTTCGAATCCTGAAGCTTGAAGGCAGTTCCCCTTGTCTCAAGTTCTATGAGGGCAAGTTCAAGGTTCTCCTTTGCGCCCTGAAGCCCTGAAAATTGCTGGACAGGCTCCGACCTTGCATCAAGGACAAATCAGGCCATCCCAGCACGGGAGCCATGATTGGACGGCCGGGCATGCAACTGCGGATGCGACCATGGTGGTTGATCATGGATGGGGCCGGTGGGACTCCGTGGCACAGGCATAGCAGCCGTAGGGGGTCAAGATACTCGCAGTGCTGACCGTTACTCAACGCGCTGGGTGAAGGACCAGCTATTGTACCGTGTTTGTGAATTCTTGAGCCGTCCGCCGCGCCTGTCCAGCTGCGCACTAGCATCTATCTTCACAACTGGGGCGCGCTAGGCATGACAGCTGGAGAAAGGCTTGCTGCTCCTCTCATTTTCCACGGGCTGTGGCTGTAACACGCAGTAGCCATTGGCTCATTGGATAACTCCCGTCGCGGTAGTTTATCGTGCATGGCCAGCTCAGGGTGTCCTGAGACAGTTCATCGCCCGCCGTGTCCTGTGGAGACGTGGCTCTCCTTCCCGGCTACAAGATATCCTTAAATCGCTCTTCTCTTCTCGCATAACATCTTCATGCATTCATCCTTCGTCAACAACTATCAGAATCACGGATCGACAAAATGGACAAGCTCGTGAACAAGGCTGCTGAGTACCTGAACAAGGACGACGACGACAAGCCCAAGCAGCAGGGCTACGGTACGTTTCGACAGCTTACCTTAGCTTCCCCCTACCTACCCCGCCATCTTCGCGTGTCCTGTCGCTCGCGACATTAGTGTGCACCATGAGCGCTATTACCCCGCGACCCCCCTCCACTCAAGAAAGCTTGTTACTGACCGCATCATCAAACCGGCAGGCCAACCTCTTGCTGGAGGAGACAGTAAGTTTCTTGATGTTTTGCTTTTGCTTTTTCTATGAAAAATCCTTTTTTTTGTTCGTCCAAACAGTTCGTCGAGCATAAGAGACAAAGTTTATTTTCTGGAATTTTGGGCGTCGCTTCTTCTAGTGCCTTTTGCCACCCACCATGTTCAGCCACAAGGGGGTAATTGCTGATCAAGTTGGCGCATAAGAAGCTCACGGCGGAAACTATCCCGCCGGCGCGGGCGTCTTCCCCGACGACGACGACGATGACGATTATCGACAGGCCGCCCACGAGGCTTCTCGGCGCGCCGGATCCAGCGGCGACTCAGATCTTTTCTCGACTGTTCTGGGAGCTCTAACGCAGAGGAAGAACCAGTTGAAGGAGGAAGACATTGACGAAGATCGTATGTTTTTTGGATATCCCCCTTTTTTCCATTCCTACTTTTCTCCTCTGGGGAAGCCGTGGCAGTGGCGCGCTGGTGATTTTGGCTAAAACGCACGTCTTGACAGACGCCGTGGACAAGCACAAGAAATTCTTCGGCGACGATGACGACGACGACGAGAAGGCTGATGACAAGGGGCTTGGCGCTGCCTCTGCCATGCAGGCGCTCAAGATGTTCTCGAGCGGTGACACCGGCGGCCAGAAGCAGAGCCAGGGCGGCTTCATGGGACTTGCCATGGCGGAGGCCAGTCGGGTGAGTCTCCCTTGTCTCCTGATATTTTCCTCAGGGGTTAAACGAGTGCGCGTGATTCCCTAGGCTGACTTTGTGGCACTTGCGCGCGCAGCTCTTCGACCAGCGCCAGTCCCAGGGCAAAGTCGCCGAAGGAACCAGCAAGGAGTCTGCGATCCAGCAGGCGGGCGAGATGGCGCTCAAGATGTACTTGAAGAGTCAGGGCCAGCAGCAGGGCGGCATCATGGGCCTCGCGTCCAAGTTTATGAAGTAGAACCGACTACGTCTTCAAGAGATGTGAATTCAGGGAGGGGGGTTGCAATCACGAGGAGGTAGAAACCTGTTGATGCGTGCCCTTTGCGGTCTTTCCCAGCGTTTAGGTTCCGGGTTTGATATTCAAACAATACAAAATATGATGACTTGATGGCACCAAATGTTCCGTCTCCCCGCCATTTTCCTCCACGTTCAGGATACAAATCAACTTTTTTTAGGGGAACAAATTAAATGTTCTTCTTGGCTTCAAGACCACCGTTCTTGGTCATCTCAATCACGTCAACCCACCCCTCGGGCCTCCTGCGGCCGTCCTTGTGGAGATACGTCTCAGCCTCCCGCGCCCAGCCGAGAAGCTGCTCCTCACATCCCCACTCGGCCATGGCCATCAGCCCGACGGGAATCTTGCCCTCGCCCTGCACGGGATCGATGTAGCCCACGGGGGCGGTGACGGCAGGACACCCGCTGACGTTTGCGAGGTAGACGTAGCTCATGTTGGCGATGGTGGTGTTTGTGTCGGACAGGCCGAAGGTCTCGTCGCCGGGCTGCTTGGGCCAGCCGGGCAGGGGCGTGGTGGGCGTGACGAGCATCATGCCCGGGTTCTCCTCAAAGAGGTGGGCGAGGTGCTTCAATAGCAGGTCGCGGAGCTGCTGGTACTTCAGGTAATCGCCCGCGGGGGTCTGCGTGCCGACGGCCATGATGGCCTTGTTGGCGTGGTTCATGATGGTCTGCCAGGCCTCGGGGTCCGGGTGGCGGTGGCGGGCGAGGTCCTGCATCTCGGTCACGCAGGTGGCGGAGTGCATGAGCTGGATCTCGCGGAGGTAGGGGATGCGGACGTTGATGACGCTGTAGCCCTGCGCCTTGAAGTGCTCGACGGCGGTGCTGCAGATGCTCGCGACGGGGCCCGGGGCGCGGGACCACTGGCTCTCGTCGATGGCGATGGTCCTCGGGGCCGAGGGCGAGGGCGGGACGGAGGGCGTGTAGAGACCTTGGACGGGGTCGTCTGGGTTCGGGCGGGACATGAGGCGGTAGGCGATTGTGAGGTCGGCGACGGTGGCGGCGAGCGGGCCGACGACGCACATTGATGAGTTCATTGCAATGGTGCGGTGGTGGGAGGGCTTGAGGCCGTAGACGCCGTTGAAGGAGGCCGGGATGCGGATGGAGCCGCCGGCGTCGGTGCCGATTGAGATGGGGACGATGCCGGCGCCGATTGCGGACCCGCCTCCCGAGGATGAACCGCCTGGGTAGTACGACTTGTTGTGCCAGTTTGTGGGGGTTCCCCAGCGTGGCTGCTGCTGTTAGCTGGATGTCAGGGGGGCAAAAAGGGGTAGTTCCTCACGTTACAACCGTTGGTATCTAAGTTCGATTAGTGACTTAATTCTGAGACGGAAGAGAGCGGAGGTTGACCTACCACTGCCCAGCTCGTGCATGGCGTTCTTTCCAACGACGATGGCACCGGCAGCTTCGAGCTGCTTGACGGGCCACCACGTATCCTCGGCGGGCTTGAACCAGGGGAGGTCGGGACGGTACATCATTCCTTTGTGGCTAACGTATCCCTTGACGTCGATATCGTCCTTGACACCGATGGGCACACCGTCAAGAGGTCCCAGTGGCTTACCGGCGCGCCATCTTTCCGTGGAAGCGCGAGCGGCGTCGAGGGCGAGATCTTCGCGGCCGTGGGATGCCACCCAGGCGTTGGCGTACGGACCCGTCTCGGGCGGCGGGTGCCCCTCGGCACGGCGGATCAAGGGCAGCAAGGCCTGGACGACGTCGAGAGGGGTGACGGCTCCGGTCGAGTAGAGGGCATGGTAGTCGGCGCTGGAGAGGTAGCGGGCCGGCTGGTCTTGGGGAGCCGGAGTCGTCAGCTCGGAGGAAAAGGGGATGGGGTCCGGGTGGGTTTCCGTCTCGGAGAGAACGATGACGTCGGGCTGACGAAGATGTTAGTCTGCTGCAGAAAAAAAAAAAATGTCAGGGACGTGGACGGGGGGATGGAGGACCTGGAAGCGGTATTTGTAGTCTTCGAGGCCTGGGAGATCTCTGATTGAGCCGAACTTTGCGTTCCGCCAGAACAAGCGTTGTAGGACGCCGGAGTTTGCGAGACTAGTTGACAGTGAGTGAATGCTGGTGAGGTTGGTGATTCGAGAGCGAGTTGCACGTACAGGGTTGAGCCGACGACTAGAGGCCAGCCGCGGAGGACAGGGTTTTGGTCCTCCTTTGGGATATCCGTGTTGGCCTGGACCGGTCCCTCACGAGCGCCGGGGTAATTGGCGTATTTGCGGTTCGGAGCCATTGTGTTGGATGAGATTGAGAACAGACAGCTATGCCTCGGCGGCTGGGGCGGGAAGGGTGGACTTGGTGAAGTCCCGTCCGTGGTTTGCTATGGATAGTGGTTCGTGGTGATAGGAAATCAAGAAAGAAGGAAGCGCTACAAGAATTTAGAACAGCAGTGCTAGCTTTGGAGTTTAGAGTTTCGCAGCTCGAGAGCAGAGAGGACCTGAGGATTGAGCTTTCCAGCTTCACCTGTATCGTTTCTGCTTCTGCTTCACCCGCGAACGGAGAGACCCTTGGGCTACTGCTTGGTTCTGTTTCTTAGGAGCATATACGGAATGCTGATGTTGTGGAAACGAGACAAGGAGTCGCAATCGTGCCCACGCATTCGGGATGCGCAGGACTCGGATCAGCGGTGCCTGGCAAGCCATGCTTTCTTCTCCACTGCGGTGGTTTCTCTTCCTGGAGCGGCGCGAACAGCCGCGGAGCACGCTAGGTGAAGCTAGCAGCTGAAAGTCCCATAATTACAGCAGCGGACGGAGTAGCCTGCCGGCCGGTGAGGTTAGACCTGGTCGACATGGTCACAGGAATTTTATGCCTCGGCATTGTGGTGTATGAAATTTCACTCTGGCTGGGGTTACCTTGTGATTTGCCCGAGAAGACGAATGGGCTGGGGTGAATTGGCTTTTGCTCACAACCTGTAAGACCATTCGCCGAATAAGTACAGCAGATGATAGGTCGATGATATCAGACACCTAATCCGTACACAACTAGATGTCTCGGTTGTTTGTTGACCAAGATGGTACCTTAGAGATTGCAAGTTTAAGAATACCTTATTCATCGTCCTGGCAGGTACTGCACCAGGCGTAGGACGAGAGCCCCTTCACCACACCGCAAAACAATGCAGAGAGAGAGTGAACAGCGGTCTGGCATCTGCATCAGTCGGTCAGTGCAATCCAATCTTATCGATAAGGGAGAGACTTGGGCCCAAGGTCCGACCCCACCCACGTGCGTGAGCTCGGCCGATTCGTCCAGCCGATCTCCCGTCGGTCGGACTCTGAAAACAAAGCCTGGGGCCTACCACCTCACGCGACCTGAAGAACATTGGCGCTACCAGGGGGCGCCAGCTCTTGTCACCTCCGCAACCGTCCTTTTCTGTCCCCCTCCAACCCGTCGGGCCTGCCTACCTATATTTCATGGCGCTATTGTTACTGAAGGGGGGTTTCCAGCGCGGATGCAAATCACCACCGCCAGCTAGATCACGGGATATGATGGAGGTGCGGGTTGCGTCACGTAGATTGAACGTCACAACCGTCGAGGCCACCTTGCATGGGGTCTTCAGGAAACAGAAAAGATATGCCTAAAACGCGCCGTGGTTGCCGCAACGCGACGCTGGCTGCTCTGCGATTCCGGGGTCTTCCATGATAGCTGATCACCACATCCCACGATGGCCTGGCTTGTGAGCGCTAGGGGCGTCAGCGTTTGTGTTCTAACTTCTGACACATTACCCCGCCATCCCACTGCGGTAAAGTTTGGGAGCTAAGGCGCCATGTCGAGGAATGCTTGGTAACCTTTATGTCCGAAAAAACCGGGGAAGGAATGCTTCGAGAAGAGCCTCTGGTATCAAGCTCTTCGCGGGATCGATGGCATCGTACGCATCTCGCGCCTCACAGCATACTGGCAGAGGTGGAACAATTTCTAGTCCTGGTCAAGTAAAAAATATGTCACGAGGTCATAGGAGATTATGAGTGACCTGAAGGAGCCATTCCATTGACTCTATACTTCTACAAATGGCCAGCAGTCCCGTGGGACATCGCTATTCCAGGCCAGCCTTGCCCATCTCGCTTGCTAGAACCAAACGCCATCCCAAACCAGAGGTCCCTCCTGTGAGCTCGTGGGCTTGAGGTCCCTTCCAAGGTCTGTCCAAGCCGATTCCTAACGGCACCCAAGCGAGTGACCCCGCTTCTATTTCCCAGAGGGGGGCGGTGTGGCATACCAGAAAGGTATGTACCAAGTCCGAAAACGCCTTGCCAATCCATAAAGAAGAAAGAAACGAAAGGAAATAGAACCGTTTTCTTTTTTTTGCTCATCTGCCCGCGTCAAGACTTCGTCTGAATGTCGTTCATAATCATGGGATGAGAGCGCGTGAAATACTGATGAAAAAGATGCCCAAGCCTCTGAAAGGGCATTGGCAATGTCGTCAAAGGAGGCATTGCGCGTGAATGGGTGGTAATGGAGGGTATATGGAGAATGTGATAATGCAGGTGAAACGACTTGTGTCTGCCCGTGTTATGAAACCCAAATCCATCTTGCTCATGCTGGAAGCAGCTGCTTGTGAATCATGTTCAGTAATAATGGATGATTGTAGTCAAGTAGGTAATATAACTCTCTGGGAGAATTCATTGCCATACTGACATCGGGGGCGAAATCAGGTTGTCGCTTAGCGCTTGGCCATGTTGTTGAGGCGCAGAATTCTAGTCCGGAACCACAAGACAAAGCTGGTCCAGGCACCTTGAGTCTTGCGCTTGGCTGTCTGGGAGCGGCGAGGACCCTCGAAGATGCTCTCGGCAGCCGCAACAGGAGCCTGGCCCTGGTCGGTGTTCTCATAGTTGCGGCTGGCAAATCCGAGCTCACCCATGGCCAGCTTCTCTGCGTCAGGGGCGGTCTTCTTGCGACTGATGGAGGGGCGAATGATCTCGCTGGAGCTGTTGCGGGCGCTGTTGGTGAAGCTCTGCTTGCGCGCGGCATCCTTTGCCTCTCGCTTGGCCAGGGTCTGCTGCTCCTGGTGCAGCATCTGTTGCTCTCTCTCAAAGCGCTGGGCCTCCTTCAGAATGGCGCGTTCTTGCTTGCGCTGGTCTTCCTTGGCCTTCTTCTCATCCTTGATGCGCTCCTTCTCCTGCCAGCGGCGTCGCTCCTCTCGGATGCGCTCCTGGTGGTAGTTGGAGTCGAGCTCAGAGCGAGAGCGGAGGCGAAAGCCCTCGAGAGAATTGCGAAGTGGAGACATTGAGGTTGAGGGGGATGCCGTAGATAACGGTGAGAAGGTAGGCGCAGTACTTGAGACGGTGGCAGATTCTGATTTCCTGCCTGTGATATTGATGTCTGAGTGGCTCGAGACGTGCACCAGTCGCGAGGAAGCTGCGTTGGAGTTTGTGCGGCTGGTGTTGATGCGCAACGGTGGAGGGCCCGTAGTATGGATATCAGATAGAGAAGAGGTGCGACTTGTTAATGATGGACGGCGGGGATATGATGTGGGATTGTTGACGATGGTGGTGGTAGATGGCGTCGCGTAATTGCTGCGCTGCTTGTGGTTGTAGTGTTGTTGTTGGTCCAACAAATCGTCGTCGTCCTCAGTAATTGTCGGGGAGTAGTCGCGAGGGCCGCTACCGGTTGCCTGCTCGAAGCTGGTGAATGAATTGGCGTATGAGAGAGGCGGTGTTGCGGTGCGCGGTGTCTGCTGGAAAGGGTGGACAAAGCTGCCGTTGCGTTGTCCGCTGCCGTTGGTCGCTACACTGACGTGGGAGGTGCCGCTGGTTGACCTGGCATGGCTGAACTTGCTCCTTCCGTTGTTGTTGCCGGTGTTGAGGTCGGTTGCCGAAATGCTGAAGCTGACGTCCCTGCCTCCGAAAGAGCCTTCTCTTTCTCTTCCAAGACTACCGCTGTAGTTGCCAAACGACGTCTGCTCATCCCAACCACGATCCAAATCCAGCGAGTTCTTTTCTGAGTGCGACAACTTTTTCAAAATAGGCTTGACTGCGGTTTTGCTGCGCGACTTCGACAGCTTGCCCGGGGCCGAGCCCGCCAAATCAGTGTATGAAGCCATCACAACGATCCCGATGTACAGCAGGCGCGATGTGCTTTTTCCTGCACGACTCTCCTGCGCACTACTGGTGTTGAGATCCTACTCTTACTTCGCACAGGACAGAAGCCTCGCACGGTGCGTCGTCGTTTCCAGGCTGTCCGACTGGCGATTGGCGACGGCGAACAGCCAGACCAGAAGAACTCCTCCACCATACAGACCGGCGGTAGACCGCTCCCCCGGGTTGGAGACGCCTCTCTCTTACAACGACAACAGACACCAGTCGAGATGCATAGATCGGACAGCGAAGGAGCGATGGGAGGAGGAGGAGGACGACGACGACGACGAAGAAAGCGGCTGCAGCGACGTTGAGCGGCAGCAATGGTTCGGTGCCAGAGACGGATGTCTGTGGAGGTGACGGTGAGCACACGACTTAAATCCACAGGGTCAGAGACGCGTCGGTCATGTCATTCAACATACGGTGAGAGTTGGACCCAGATGGGAGGGGGAGCGAGATGAGCAGCGCCGGGGGGTTATCTAATGGGCGAGATGACGGGTGGGAGCGACAAGCTGACGCAGCGGAATGGGCGGAGTCCCAAGGCGGATGGGATGGATGGGATGGGATGGAACGGGCCAGAATTGGGGATGGATGGATTGATGGAGGGAGTGTGTGGCGGTCGTCTCGGCCTGCCTCACCTTTCGCTTTCAGCAAGTCACTGTCGCGGCTGAAGAGCGACTGAATCAGTTGTTGCAAGCCTGGCCGGCTCAGCCCGAAGTTCCCAGAAGCCAAAAGAGACGGCGTCGATGTCGCCGTTCGTCTTGTTGACAATTTGCCGCGATTTGTATACGACAACGACCCCAGCGGAGAAACAAGATGAGGGGAGGGAAAACGAGAACGGGGAAACGAGACACCAGACAGACACCCAAGCAAAGAGCCAAAGCCAGCTGCACAAGGGCCAGCGTCCGCATCAGCAGCAGGCCAGAGACACCGCAGCGAGCCCAGGCCACCGCCAAAAGTGCGCCGAGTATCCGCAACCCGCTTGGCTACGCCTGATTCAGCCTCATTCCTTTCCCGACTGGCATGGAGCACGTGGGGAAAACCAAGAAATTCGCTCGGAGGAAGGATCAGAGACGACCGACCATCGAGCAGGAACGAGACGATACTTTGACAGAGAGGGGAGGGGTCACACTTCCAGAGCAGAAGCACTGGTGTGGCGTCTTTGGAACCTTTCGCTGACCGGTTTTAAGGTTGCGGGCTCTCAGGACAGGCTCAGAGACTGCTTGTTCCAAGGTTGCTTCCGGCGTGTCTGGGTCAAGGACCGGCCGGTTGGGGTGTTTTTTTCCCCCCTTGACTGTTCTTTGCTGTCTGGGTTGGGTTTGTTTACAATGCAATCATGGTTTGTTGATGCTGCGGCTTTTTACCCAAGGGTCTCTCCCTCTGAACCGGCGTTACCTCTGATGTGAGAGAAAGGCGGGTTCGTGGACCTCGAGCGGCCGAATGAGAGGCCTCAAGACCCAGCACTGGAGATCCAACCGATTGAAACTAATGAATATTTTCTGGGTCCGGTCCGGGGTTCGACGGTGTGGAACGGACGGGGATTTGACGTCGCCGGATGGCAAAGAGACAGGGCGAAGCCGTGCAAGCGATGGTGGGGAGCAAACCGAAGGCGAGGGAAAGCAATGGGACCTCAACGAACGAAGATCGAAAGCAAAGGTGCAGAATTTGCGGTGGAGGACGGCGTACGACAGCATTGGCACTGGACTAGACTACTGTTGGCATTGGCAGTGGCAGTGGCAGTGACATGGGCTGCCTCTGCTGAGCTTCTCCTCAACCCTGAGCGCAGTCGCAAAAGAACGTGGCCTACATACACGAGTCTCTCACCTCGCCCCATATCTTACGCACATACGTGCGCGCACACACGCAAGAAGTGTGTCTGGCAATCCTACGTTACGCCCATCCAAGAGGCCGAAGCAGCAAGAGCAGCAAAAAACCGGTCTGAGGTTGATGGGATAAGATGGGATGGACGCAGCGGCCAGAGGAACGAAACGACCCAGTTCTACAGAGACCTTGCGTGCAGCGCCTGGATACAGCGCACACAGGCACAACCTTACACGGTTACACAGAAACTGGACGGTTGGCGGGCCACCCTCATTGTGTTCTGCTTCGGAACAGTATCATCTAAACACCACAACCCGTCTGCCAGAGACTTGAATTTCTTCAGCTCGCTAGTGGCGGAAGTAGGTCGGCTCAGAGCGTCCTCCAAGAGCATCGTTTTCTGTTTGCGGATTTACAACTAGATTAGCCGGACTCACGCCGAGGAAGCCAAAAGCACCGTAGAAACACAGAGTAATACAACACGACTACCAACGCAACGAAATCCGCCGGCTGGGGGCACAGGTTGAACCCGTCGTCGTCGAACTGGAACTGCGCTGCAAACTGCGAATGAAAATGCTCCAAATCGCAGGGCTGTCAATGTCACCCCCAGCTTCCGGCGCCATCCCCGTCTCCATCCCCAGCCACGCCATCCCGGTCCTGACCACTCACCATCCGTCTGCAGCCTACTCCTAGTCGGGTTCACAGTTCACGGGATGTCATTCCCATGCGAACGAGAAGAGCACGAAGGGCAAAGGAATCGCAAGACGAGGTTCGGGCATAGTTCTTGTTTCCGTTGGCAGCAAATCATGGACCCCATCCAGGGCCACCATCCACCATGCGCAAACGCAAGAGATTCAGCAAATCATCGAATCAATCAACATGAACCCTCCGGCCCGAATTTCAGGCTCACCCAACCCCACAGAATCCTGCCTCCTGCGAATATGACGCTGTCTTTCCCCCAATCACCATCGACAAATGCCTCACTTGAACAGGAAGAAGCTTGTCTCTGACGCTAGAAATATCAGACTTCCAACGCTTGCCTCCTCCCTCACGATGAAAGTCAAATTGCAATATGGCATTCCTCCGCAGAATGACTGTCGATCTTGATCATTCGATGCGAAGTCAGCAGCCAAGCCAAATTTTCCGCTCCTGGCACTTCAAAGCAGAGCGGCTCGAAGCTCGTCATCCTCATGGCTGTTATTCAGGATGACTTTGGCCATGGATATCCAGGCAATGCCAAATATCCGGTGCCATCATCGACGATTCAGAGCCCTGCAATCTGCAATCTAATACCTACCATCTTGCGTAGTTGGTCCGCCGCCGCCGCCGCCACCACCACCGGCACCGACAACCACAACTGATTCCTGCTTTGCCTCTCTCCTGTGACAGGCCGTTCCACCGCACCTTAAAACAACCTGGAACTCTTAGTTGCGCGAATCAACTCTCACAGCCAGCCAGCAAATTGAAGTGACAAAAAGCCCAGCCCGGCGCAGCAATGCACCACCACCAACCACAATCCATTCCAAGCCTATCCACCCCGCCATCGGAGCGCTTTGCATTTTCACAGCGGATCCTCCAAGGAAATGCATCTGAGGTGCAATACTTACGCCGCCCGACCTCTATGCATCTGGTGTACTCGGAGTCGGTACTGAAAACCGGCCTATCCGCGGCGGCTGTGATGAGGGGAGGTTTGCTCACCCTGTACAAGCCCTTGTCTTCGGTCGGCATCTTGCCACACCTTCGCGTACGCCTCGTACAGAGGAGGTTAGATGGGAGGCGCTCGAGGTTCATGATACAGCCAAAACCTTTCAACCACCGGATGAGGCACAACACATGGCCGGCCCCGCGATGCCAACCTCGTCAACCATCCCAGCAACGCCTCGCCGCTCAAACCCGCACCTTAACCAGTCCCACTGTCCTCCGACCCGGCCCCTCTCCCCGAACTTATGCCCATCTAAACTCAATCTCTTCGAACCATGTTTCGAACAATGCACAGACGTCGCGGCCAAAGGCCAACGCACAGCACATACTTACTCTCTCTTCCTCATGCATCAAGTCCCTAGATTCAGACATGTAGAAAATCCTTTCAGCCTCTTTTTTTGCATCACAGCGAAGCGAACCGGACGGCTCGGAAGGATCACGCTTTCCTAGTTTTTCCTCCCTCAAAGGAGGGAAATAATTGGAATTCTGCGTGTAAGAAGCACATTGCACCAGCAACGCACAACCCCTACATGGGTGTCCTGCGGTAACATGCAGGCAGCGGGCAAACAATCATGAAGAAGCAGCCAAACAACACATTGCTTCTCTAAAGGACTTGGGGTGGTGGTCCTCCCTTCTATTCGCTGACCCTCCACTCTGGTAAAGATGGATTGTCTGTATGTTGGTGCATGTATCTGTCGTACGGGAAATTCCCGCAGGCAAGCAGCTAGCAGCAGCAGCAGCAGCCAGAAATAGATGACACTGCGACAGCAGAAAACCTACTTCGTCCTCGAACCCAACATGTTCAGTCTGCCCGCCTCTCGTCCATTTTCCAGGCCGGCCCCAGCTTTGACCGCTCGGTCGTACATTTTGTTCGGAAGTCGGGGGGCGCAGACTACGGGAACTCGTTGCCTTCATTCTTCCGCGTTTGGTCCGTTCTTTGAACCCGCTTGTTACCGTCGAGATCAGATCAAACGGCATTTGACACTTTGTTATTGAAAATAAACGGCGTACCGAGAGAAGGTTCGTCGGAATCTAAGGTGGCCATGGGCGTTGTTCTTCTGCGACGAGGCGACACCCAGAAAAAAAAGGTTACCAAGCAAGAGGTGATACCCAGGCCGCAGGCGACACCTTGCTCTCTACTTTCCTCCGCAGGCTGACAAAGCCAAAAGGGAAGACAAGAAAACGCAAATCATGAAGCAGTTCCCCAAAATCTTGATGAGTGGGTACGGGATGCGATGTGATCTAGATGACGTGCGTGGGCCACGGACTGTTCCTTGCGTAGGGCGTTGAAGATCCGAATACGTTCTTGCTCGTCTGTTCCTCATGGATAAGAGGAGCGGACTGGATCGCTGTTGTGGGTATCGAGTTTCGCAGGAAGCATCCCTCCATACTCTAACATGTCAAACCTCGTAAAGGGACGAGTCATCGACCAGTCTGGCGCATGCTTGGTTTACGAGGAAACAGTCTTCCTCGAAGCCGTCATGCCTGGCCCAGAATTCGCCTCTGACGACTGTCTTGTGCTGAGTATACTGTTTCTTCCTCTTAAGAGGGTTCAACCAAGGCAAGCTAGATGCGGGATTGATCCTTGTGTGGTCGACACGAAACCTTCAGACGTGATGTGGCTCTCAATTCGCCAGCCGTCTTCTCGATATAGGACTTTCTGATCCATTGGATCGCAGGGCTTACACTGTATATAGCATGCGGATAGGACTGTCCGAATAGCAAACGGCTCGCATCGGAATGCGGTTTCCATTCGATGGGAATGCTCCTCATTGTCGCCACGAGCTTATCCATTGTGGAGTTCTGCCTAGTTCGATATGGCATATACGGCCAGGAATGTTCTGACGTTTCATCCACAAACAACCCAGAGGATCTTTTTCTTCCCAACGTGGAATTTTATGCGCATATTGCATGATGTGCGTTCCTGAGTATTGCATGCGACTCAGTGGACGTTCTCCAGACCTGAGAAGCAGACGTTGTTGTCGTAAAGCTTCATGATTCAACTTCGGAAAATCCTCGGGTAGTCTCAACGAGACCTGCAGACGTGGTTTGTAATCCAAAGGGCCAAGTTGTCTTGCGAGTCTTGTGTACGCGTCCTTGGCCTGCCTGTATTCCAGTCTGCAGGGTGCTCGGCGACCCAGTGCGTCTACGTGGCTATTTGACACGCCATCTGCGGTTCAATTTCTGCGGCAATCGCATAAATCAGTACTCTCGTCCCGGATACTCTTGCTTCTGCTGCAGTTCTGAAATGGTCACAATGAAACGTTGAAAATACCTAGCAGAGACGACTGAGTTCTTGTGATCATCAGCTTTGGGGGGGTTTCTGGGTGGGTAATTGGGGAGGAGGTCATCAACCAATAGACAGCTCGTCAACTTCCCCGACGACAATGTCTTTGAAGAATGACGAAGTGTCATATGCTTGCGGGGGGAAGGGGACCAAAAAAAAAAAAAAAACCCGGGGTGGCATGTGGCACATTCTCGGCCAGTCCATTCCATAGGAGGGGAAACGGCAGGAAGGCGTTAACCGTCTTTCGATTTACCCCCCACCATCTACGTATCCCGCCCTGTCGTTTTTGTGAGGGCCATGCAATGAGGTCTCGTGGTCTTCGTTCCCGTTGCCCGGCATGAGGCCGCTAGCTCAGTCCAAGAGGCCGTAATAAAACGAGCTGTGGCCGTAATGTCTTCTCCGTGACACTTTGCTTTTACTCAGAGTGAGCTGAGCTGATGCTTTGGACTCTCCCGCTTACATCTCGCCGTTTACATGAGGCACAACTGTGTCTGTCCTGGTGTTTTGGGAGTGATCACGTTCTTGATTTTCGATGCGAGTGTCACATCGCAGTTTGTGAGTTTGACCGGCTCGCTGTTCGCCCAGAGTATTACTTTCTATGACGACCTTGTACGACACAGGTTCTGATTCTGCTTCAGATAACGAGATCCGGAGCGCTTGCTAGGAGTCTTGAGACAAGCATCAGCCTGACTGACATATGACGTGGTCTGGACGGGTTTGGCTCGACGACTTGAAGCTGAGACGATAATGCCCAGTCGCCATACTCCGTCTCACGACCGCTTGACCGCCTAGATCTTCATTGTCGTCGCTTGACGGCACAGTCCCATCGAGTCGCCAGCGAGCGAGCCGCAAGCCGCGGTGCTCGAGGTCAGAACACACCTTCGTTGACCATCGCCACGGCCAATGGCAGCGAAAAGCGCCGCGTAATTGCTTGATCTGAAAGAGTTTCGCTCAGGAACCGTATGCCTGAACCCGACCGCAGATCAGTTCTCTCCTGTCTTCGCCACCTCGTCTATTCGAAAACTGCCGCATGCCGCCGTGCTTGATTGCCGATCCTGACGGGTGCCCAACGGGCCACCTGATGCCAGGTCCCGCAATTTGCTTTGTTCCACGTTGCTTGTTTGGAGCAAATGTTTCAGCTTCTTGAGAGCCTCAACTCGTCGACGCTTGTCTCTTTGATGCTCGCACAAGTTTGTGTTGACTGCTGGAGGGAGCGTTCGGCAAGCGCTGTTCACTCCTCTCTGGTGCATAACTGGAACATGATTACTTTGAGAAGCATCGAAGCCTGTTGAGACGATTCATCGTTGTCTCGGTCTTTTTCCTCTTGTTCCTCAAGTACCTATCTCCTGTGGCCACTTGCTCTTCCCACGATGACTACATCTCCCTGCTCACGTTGGAGAGGGAGGCAAGGACGCTCTCCGAGAGAGAATTCGGTGTTCCCTCCCATCGCTGGCTGGCTTTCGTGATCCGAAGATCCAACATCAGGCGAGCCTTGCCGCATATTCAACGCAGCGTGTCCAGTCTTCGCGCCATGTAGGCTCATAGGGAACCTTTGCCGACGCTCTCCGGTGCCGGGACGAGCATTCGAATACGCCCAGTGTCGACGAAACGCACCGCCACTCGCCGTTTTGCGACGTAATCGGTAGGCTCTTAGGTTTCGAGAGCTCGCTAGCAAGTACCCTTCAGGTATTCAGGGGTATATTCACGCTCGTTCTGGTTGATTGACCTGCATATCTAGATCAGTCTACCGGAGTGCGCGGCAGGTCGGCCATCATCGTCAAGCCGAATTTGGTAAGCACCTCGAAGCTTTCGGGGTCAACTGTCCGGGGCCTTCACCACTGAGCATCGTGAGGATCAGTCTTGAATGCGGGGAAGGTGGCAATTGTAGGAAGGTCCGACGATGATCAGGATGATGGGCTTGAGGCGTACAAGGTCTCGAGAGGGCGTGTGTAGTCGAGTTAGGAAATGGAAGGACGTCTGAGGTCACTTGACAACTATCCCGCGTTCTTCCATAGGTCTAACGGCTCCCAGAATGATATGCCGGTCCTTCAAACCCCGTTCCAGTCGGGTCCCATGACCGCCTATCTCTTGGACAGCATGGAAATGGGCCGTGGTAGGCAATGAGGCGAAGTTCGAGGCGCGCGACGAATGGCTCGTATGTGATTAAGGAGATACCTTCTATGGAGGCTTGACTCAGGACTCACAAGGGGCGAATTTTGTTCTCAGAACTCTTGAGTGCAGTTGTAACAGCACCAGCTTAATCCCTGGCTGTTGCCACCATCTCGCCTCGAGGATCAGCAGCCGTCCAGCCTCAGTGACTGTGGTTGAAGGGCGTATCTATAACATGACATAATCACCATAGAGAAATCCAGAAGTTGACGAGGTCTTGGGTGGAATAGTTGAGAGAGGTGTCGCCTCAGGAAAGGCCGTCAGATCGACCTCAACAATCATGCCGTATGATGGCGAAGTAGGTCATCTTGCATGGTGATGGACACGCCGACGGCTTGAAGCTTTCCGGTACCAAGCGAAATGGTGCATTTCCGATATGCGAATGGATTTCTTCAGCCAACGGAATCACGTACGGATGTGTGAGGGTTTGGCCCTGGTCACCACACCGCCAGAGCCAACGGCGGCAGAGGCGCCTTCGGCTACACAATTGCCATCGCATGAGTCTTCGCTCTAGGATTCCACAATCCTCTCGGCAGGTTCCCATAGCAGAACTGTGATGAATTTCCCAAAGAAAGAAAAAGAAAAAAAAAAGGTCTGAAATAGCATAATCGATAGCTCATCTTCAGACTGCCAAATGAATAAGGGCGCATCGACCCTTGGACCTTGTACCCTGTGAGACTTGCATAAGAGAAATTGGACAAGTCACAACGCTGCGACATATGCAGCATGTACGCTTCAACGCGACGGACAACTGAACTCATAATAATGACCAAGCGGAGATGGAGGGAAGTTCTTACTCACTGGAGGGTTTCCTTGGCTTCTGCAGACCCGTACAACGCCAGTATCATACAGCAAAGACGATTGGGTCTGCAATGCTGTTTAGCCAGACAGGAAGCAATTAGGCCGCATGAGACTGGGAGTATGATGCGCATCATCCAAGATCGCCCCTCCGGAATGTGCTTTCCTGCTTCCCCGAAGCATACTTCCCGCACTATTTCACCCTTCCCACCTTAGCTGTCATCGGGGTCTGGATCCCTCGTAGTCCGCGTGGGTGTCCCGATGTGGAAGTGAGTCCTGTCCAGTTTCCCAGGAGAAAGGATTTCTGGATGTGCTATGCCGCACCCAAGGCACTGGGGCCTGACGTATGATGATGGAGAACTGTTGGAACAGCATCACATAAGCCGCGGGGGTCAAAATAAATGGGCAGTGAAGACGGAAGGAGAAGACTGTTGCATGAAACGGGACTGCTAGAGGTCAGAGTAAGCAAGACGAGTACGAGGACGTACGCAATGCTCACCAACTAAGTAGCTCCCACAGATGGTTTTGCCGTTTCCTGAATTTTTTTCGTAAGCCAAAACAGAGTTGTCGAGTAATCTGGGCGGGAGCATATCGCGGGAAACACAGCTTCCTGCGAAGAACAGACGTCAACTGGTGAGCTCCTCGATTGAATGCCAGACAAGAGCCATCAGACCATGGATATCCAGCAGCTTGGTTACCGTTCCAACGTCTTTCGAAAGGGAAACGGTGTTCTAGGCTCCTTCACCTCGCTTCTTGGCTCCAACGGTTGGCCAATGCAGGCTTGCAGAACGTCGGGTCTGCCGGCGCAGCTCGCCCGCAGTTCCGATGTTGGCAACCATAACGTTTCGTTGCATGCTCGGTATCAGCGATGACAAGCCTGACAGTTGAAATGTATTGCACTGCATTGTGCAGGGACCTGACACTGTGGAGAATGTCGAACAATTGAGATGTGAGGAGTTCGTGCTATAACTGATCTAGAGCTTGGTCGCATCAGATCGCGATCTGATCAGGCCATGAAACGGGCACTGTACTCGAGGACACCATCGTTGAGGCCAGGCAGTATGGGCTAGGAGTCTCCGACGTCGTCAGCCTCTGTCGCAGCTCGAGGCTTCTTCGTCTAGGTTCTGTGCAAAGCGAGTGTCAACACGTCGACGACTTCCGAGCACACACATGCAGAGATGGGTGGTGTCTGCGTCCAAAAGCCGTTGATACTTGACAGCTCACAAAGCGACACAAGCCAGTCGGTCTCAGTCGGGTATGAATTCCTCTCGTAGTCTGATGGTCTGCATGCCCATGCCGCGATTCTATGCAGAGTTTTCCGGGTGGGCTCAAGCTTGTATGGTGTTCCTCGTGAGGTGTGTGGACGCAAGCAGCGCGGTGGACCCTGAAGAAACATCCAACAAAGCAAAGGCAGTGAGTGAGTGCATGTCACCTCCGTCTACTGTACAACCTCCACCAACCTCCCGAAGTGGATTTGGTTTTGCTGTCTCGGAAACTTGATTCTTTGAAATACTCTCAGTGGTGAGAAGCATGCCCAGCTTCCTGCAAGACGACCCATTTCTCCGTATATGTAGCAATGCTAAACGTGGAGCATTGGTGAGTACAGTTACAGAGAGACACAGAGCGGTTGCGGAGGCACACAGGTCCGTGTGTCATCCGAACCAGGCGGCGGCCATGGCATTCTTCAAGCACACTTCTTGGGGCACCCATGGAAAGAGGCTAAAACATTCTGGGGAGTCCCTGGCCGGGTGCCCCAGATACCAGTCGCGATTTGCGCCCCAAAAGACCAGGTAGGGAGAAGATCTTCTGCCCGGGGCACAATGCCTCTCTGAGTTTTTGGCCAGGATTTAGTATGCGAATGGACACTGAAAAGAGTTTCCGGCTGAGGATATCATGGCATATTATCTTAACCCGCTGGAACAGAGCGAACCCAGAAACCGTCGCTATCTCTGAGCATCTGCTTACCACAAGCGATGAAGCCAACTAATTATCTGGGACTTGGGTGACGCCGGAGTGTGTCCAGTTGCAGCAAAAGGACCTGGCTGCAGTGTGGAGAGAGATAGGGAGGCTGGGCAGGCAGGCAAATGGGAACGTCGGCTGAACGTGTGTAGTGGTAAGTATTGCCAATCGGCACTGGAGGTACCCCGAGCAAAACGTGATCCTAGGTCGCCTCTCTCTGAGACGGCGGTTCCGCTCAAGTCGGCTCGGTCTTGGGGCGTGCGGACTGCGGACTGCGGGAGCGCGTTAGGCAAGAGAAGTCCCACAGTGATCCGGAATCGCAAGTTGCCCGCTTCTCGCATGACTGGGCCATGACTCGTCGTGGCCACTGAGCTCCTATTTGCTTACTTGACGGGTATATCGTGTCAAAATTTGCGTTGTTGAAGCTGATAGCAAGCGGGTTTTATGCATAATGGCTCGATTCGTGGCCTCTGCGAAGAGCCAATGTGGTGCGTTCTATATCCAGCGAGGCAGGCATTTCGGTGCGGGCAAATCTGCAGATGCGTCTCGGCAGTGAAGTGAGGGTGGCGGCTCTGAATCAGCCGCTCCGCGAGTTGCATTCCGCCCCGGGCCATGAGAATCATAAGAGAATCATAAGAGAAGGCGCCGGAAGGTCAGAGTTCCCAGACTTTGAGAACGTCTCGTGCTCTGCAAAATATGTCTTGATACGAAAGGCAAAGGTGTTGTATGTGATTGGCGTTGGTTCGACGTCCAGGCTGGCATGGCAGCACGCAGGCTGCGTATTTGCACCAATCTGGTCAGAGGTGCGCGGATTGCATAGCAGGAGATCGATCATAGAGCCATGGACGGAAGCAGAGGCATAGATGAAGGAATGCGGTTGGCGATGTGGTGGAATCCAATGCCGGCCAAGGCGATGTAGCTGAATAGCATCGTACCGGTGCGTGCAGCGAGTGAGTAGTGACCCATGCTGCGGTATCGAGCTTAGGTCGAGCTTCCCTGCGACGGATCTGTTGTGGGCTTGAAAAGCTCCCAATGGGGCCATGTGCATCGAACTATGCCTTGACTCCACGGTGTTTGGTGGTGAGTGTCAGAGGGCGTAGTATCCGAGGTAGCTCATGTAGGCAAGGCAAGGTATTTTGTTGACACACGCCCGTGTCGTCTGTCGGTCGTCAGAGGTAGGAGACAAACAAGCCGGCGAAAAGGGACGTGGCCGAAAGTGCCAGAAACGACGATGGCGTGGACAAGGCGGCGAGAGGTTTTCCTTTGGGTGAGGAATTATTGTTGAATCCACTGGCAGACGATTGATGAGTTGTCGCTTGATTTCTAGGCGTGTAAGGCAAGGTACAGTTGCAATGCCCGAATCCCGTAGCTAGGTGCGGACACTGAGCGAGAGGCATGCCGTCAACGAGGGCCGGCTCGCCAACGACGAATGGGACGTTCCGGGGGTAGCTCATTTCGATGCCCTTGTTGGCGAACGGCGCATGCGGCCGCCGAGTTCCATTGCGTACGGGAAGGGTCGCCGAGGAAGGTAAACAAGATCTGGAAATTGTAAAGGCCGGCCGATTAGTTGGAGACTCCGACAGCAATGAAGTAAGGTAGGTAGGGTTATAATGTACCAAGCCATAACTGCGAGGCCATTCTATCAAGGTCGTATACGGGCACGTAGCTCGTGTGGATCGTCCGCCGCGTCGCCTCTGCCGGGCAAGCCCACGACGGGGGTCCAGAAACGGGAGTCCATACCTTGGCTTTCGAGGAAAGGCTAGCAGTGCGAGGAATGTCGGAGTAGCGGAGCATCCATGGAGAAGGAGGTCCGGCGACCCTGCCTATCCCCTCGAAGCAGATCCTGCCCTAGGTAGCTGGAGGTACATCAAAGCAGCCAAGGTGACGGCTCACGTTGAAGAAGTTTGCGTGTCGACAACGATTTGCATCAAACAAATTGTGGGCACCGCGATCCATCAGTGGTTTTAATTTGGGTAGAAGAGGCAGACGGCTGCTTGTCTAGGTAGGCACCTTACCTTATGGATGCTAAGACTACCTAGGTACCCTCGGAATACCTAACATCTTAGCTAAGGTAGTAAGGTGCTTTTTTTTATAAGGTAAGGTAGCTTACCTTACTCAAAGTGCTCAACTTCCGTTTTCTGTTCGTACCTTATATGATTCTATCTTGGTGCAAGTGATAGTGGAACATCAACTCAGAAGCTGCGAGAGGCGCAGCAGGAAACAGATGAAGTGAGGTAGGAAGCTCAAGGAAGGCACTTTTCGCGTCTCGTCTTACCTAAGGCATTTAAGGTGACTTTCATTACCTAAAGGTATCAAAGCTAACTGACCCTAACTCAATAGAGGCAAGAGGTCCTGGGGTAGGAATGCTGGGTCGAGGCAGGAACCCAGAGCAGAGGCAGGAACCATCTCGAACCTGTCTACCTTATCGTAGCGACGTGCCCGTCTACCTAGGTAAGGTATCGGTCTTGCAACCGTTTTTTGCTCCTTCCATGGGATCTGGAAGCAACCGGCTGGTCGGTCTTGCTAGAAAAGGGGTCCGGCATGTCGGATACCCGCCTCCGGTTCTCTGCACCTGACGAGACCTGGATAGGTAGGTAGGTAAGGTATGGCAGGGCAGGTCGTACGTTACCTGTTACCTACCTACCTAACCACTTAACTAGGCACTTTGGACCTTCCCTTTTTTTTTTAACATTCAATCCTAATTTCACGTGCGGAAGCTGCATTCGAACAGTATGTGCCTGCCATGAATTGAAACATGTTTTTCTATCGATGCTGGGAAGAGCTGGGGTGACCTAAGCCACATGTATACATACCTTGCCGTGTTGGTGAGAAATAAGGGTCGATGTTGGCCTGGACCAACCTTTCCTCCTAGATGCTGTTTCGGCTGATTCAATCTACTTCCGCTTCACCTGACATTCCGTCATAGTTGAGCGGAAGAAATGCACTCAGATGCATTGCAACGGCCCTCTCATCGCCCATCAACGGCACGCTAAAGCACGGACAATCGTCAACCGCTTCAACAGCCGTTGTAAGCCAGTCATGACAGACTCTGCTCTGTCTAAGCTTGGAGGAAAGAAAAGGCTCCCCTCTCATGCAGCTCGAGTTTTACTAATGCTAGTCACAATCACACACATCGCATTATTCTCCATCCTCCCGCCCGCGCTCAAGGAATGTCTCTCCGTCGCTCCGTGTAGCTTCCAACCATCCAGATATTGACATCGACTTGGCCGTGTTAGGTTCTTATGTACATTCCCAAGGGTGCCTGTAATATCTACACCACCTGTTTTGAACTCTTGTGGGATATCACACTCTGAAAAACACCGTCATGTCAAAACACCGGCTTCACGAAATGGGACACCCGGGAGTGGCGGCCGTTGCCGAATGGCCGATCCGGCTGCCACCCACCGCAGCCCCAGCATTGCAGACGCAGCCCCAGCCGACTTTCGCCTTCTCCGATTCCGGATCCAACCATCTTGTCATCTCGTTTCGTTCCGCCCACTCAGATCCTTCAAGATGCCTTACCCAAGACCACTTTTGACCCCTACTATTCGATTACGGACACCCGTCTGATCTTGAAGAAGGCACGCGTCTCTGTGTTCTCACGCGGCGAGGCTTTGTCCTGTCGTCATCTTCTCGTGTTTAATTGAGATCATGACCAAAGGAGAAGCATCAAGGTTGTGGCCACACACCACCTTTCTATCCATCACACCTTATCCTACATACACTATGGCAAGTGCTTTCTGATGTCAGGGCTAACCGTGTGTGGGATGGACTGACCACTGTCTCTCACAAGTGCAGGCAACTCGCTTTTTTGCTGTTTTATCATGTTGACGGCTTCATGGCTTGCAGCCTGCATGACACACCAGCTCGATTGGTGGTCAGTTACGTGAGGGGACCCCGAGATAGCGGCCGGCACGAGCCAAATGCAGCGACATATGCTACCTTCTGCCATGTTTTACACTGCACCCTCACACGAAGCGTCAAGCACATGCTTGACGGACAGGCTTTGGCTGTTGCGCTTTGCACGCACGTCCGGCCGGCACGGGAAAAATTCAAGAACGTTAGTGGGTGTGCGCCGCCAGCCTGTCTGCAGTCCGGTCCGGACTCACAGGCGAGAATAATCTCCATGTCGTCCGAAGACCAACAGAAATGAGATGGGAGACAATGGACCGACCACCTCTTGATTGATGGAGACTCATCTGTCTAATCTCCACCACCGCGCCGCAGCCCTCGCTCCGCAGGACAACGCAGCATGGGGTTTTGGTGGTCCGTCGCTTGCTCGGTCCAACGTCTGGTCAAAGTCAATCAATCTTTGGGGATGTCGATCTTCAAGCTACGGGAAATATTCGCGCCTTTTCACAAGTGCTAACTAAACCTGGGGCCCGTTATCATCACGAAAACAGCATCCGCCCCGGCCAAGGACGGCAAGGATCAGAAGCATCATGGAACGTCAACCCTGTCGGTCCGGCCGTCGCAATACGGCAGGTCAGACTGAAGAATGCGAGTGCAAAAGCAACCGCAATGCATCTGTCACGGCTTTGGTCTGTCCTATTCATCAGATATCAGAATTCTCAGAGCGACAACGTCCATCCAACCGTGTTTGGTATTGTACTGAATTGCCTTCGACAGCAGCACTCAGCTAATGTTAGCGCATATTGCATTCACATACGCTGCACGGTCGCTACACAAGAGTGCGGAGAGCAGTAGACTGGCCCGTCGCATACGGGCTAGAGCGAGTGAGTGAGAGACAAGAAAGACACAGACTGGCCCGATGTTCCTCGCAATCGATCAGTCGAGGCACCTGCAGGTCCGAGAGATAAGTTGCGCGGTACGGGTATGGATGCCATCTGACGAATTCAGACACAGATACAGATCAGCCCCAGCAAGCTGCAGAGGCTGAGGGAGCAGCAGAGAAACACAAGCCGTAGCAGGCTTCTACTCCGCTGCCTGCGGCGACGTGCTGGTACCAGTTCGGCCTGATCTCTTCTTGATAATGGGCCAGACAAGAGACGAGTATCCATAACAAGCAGCGCAAATGCTTGTTCATCCGCTCGATTCGACTCCACGCCGTCCGTTCGTTTGTCAGATGCAAAGACTGGGGACCTTGACGACGGCCCAGGCCATTTCCTAGCCAGGGTCTCGTCAGTGCGCGCAAGCCTACGCAGTACACTACTGCGTGAAGGCTCCTATTTCTCCAATTTTTCAGGATTTTACCCCTCCTGGTCTTGCGAGCCTGCGGCTAAGGTACCACTCACGCCGCCAGGCCGTCTCTGTTACTGCCATTGTGGTCGATGTTACTGCTCATGCTTGCCAGGTCGGTTGACAGCGTCGGGCGCTGGGTGCTGCTGTCGAGAATCCCATGTTTTCTCTCATCTCGTTTCGTCTCCCACGTATGCCCACTCATTTCGTTGCGAGTTACCGGGTCGTTAATTCGACTTCGTCTAGCCTACCTACACAGGACTGAGGCCAGTTTATCGACGGGAAGGCTCTGCTCCTGGTCCTTGTCTCCAGCAGCTCCTCCAGGCGTCTCCTCTCCACCTTTTGTCTCTGGATGTGCAGATGGCCAGTCGTACTCAAACGAATGATGGAATCTGCCCACCCGAGTAGTGGATCTCCAAACCTCGCCCTGCTGCCATTTTCCACAACAACTAGCCGCTCAACCACGGAGAATGGAGAACAGACACCAACCAAGAGCGAAAGGACCCTCCCTAGTGCCCAGGGTATGGCGTTATTCGCGCGCTGTATACACTAAGCACTGTCGAGTATTATCCATACAACAAAAAAAGTGCTAGGCTCTTCTCGTCGGCTGTCGTCGCTTCTCATCCTCGCTCCCCTCTTAACTCTTCAAGGTCATCATTTCCTCCATATCCGTGGCCTCCACAGGCCGCGGTCGTTTCGCTCACTCCCCACCAGATCGCCTTCGCCCTGTGATTCGCGTTTCCCCAGTCGCCGTCCAGACGCAACAGCTTGCTGGAGCCAACAAGAAAGCAGCAAAGGTAAGAGAGCAGGGACCAGCAGCTCCAGCCGCCTCTGACTGGACCGTGGACCGTGGTCCGTGTTCCGTGGTTGACTCCATCGTCGAAGCTAAGAAACGACCAGGGAAGATGTAAAGGCAGGGCAAGGCATATACACTAGAATGGCACCAGATGGCCCCCAAACCTGCTTTTATTGGCATTTTCGTGTGCCGGACGACGTTGCGCCATGGAGACGAGGACTCACAAAGATTGAAGCGAGTAGAAACGATGGCATGCAATGAGAGAACATATCGGCGCGCTACTGGTCGCAAGTGCTGATGCCAGGCCGATGTGATGCCTAAGGTAGGTACCTTAGGCGAGAAAGAAGAGCTGCCAATACCCAAGCTATCTGACTGCCTGCTAAAGAAGCGTCGTCCCAACACGGAGCCAGTAGAAGCCAGCATCTGGTCCCCATCCATCATCCACACCCCCAGAAGCTCCAGCCCAAGCCTACCTAGTGTATGGTAGTCGTCAAGCCAGCCCGTGTTAGAGACAAGAAGGCGCAAAGCTGGTAATAGCACCGGCACGAGCAGTGGCAGCGGGCTCAGGCTAGAGAGGCACGCAGCGCAGAGGGCAGAGGGCAGTGTGGGAGTGCATCTTGTGGGTGGATTCTTCCCCTCAAGTACGCGCAAGTACCTTCATTGTAGCAAGGTAGGTATCCCAGGAATCCTTGCCGGGGTCTGCGTAGGAGAGATGTCGATTTAACGCCTTTTTTGCCTCTTTTTCTTCAACGCCCACACGCCCCCCTTCCCACCCCGATACAACCGCCGACTACGCCCCTCCCCTCCCCCTCCCACAATACCCTTACTTCCTAAGGGACGAACGTGATGGATGTCGTCTGCTCTTGTGTGGTGTAGCTAACAAAAAGTCGAAGGTCGAGGATGTGCCAGTCTACGAGGTACCTTCAGACCCGTCTTCCTGCTTTCGAGCACCACAATCTTAGACAAGAAAGACACTCCATACATCCATTACATTACATTACATTAGACACCTCGATCCTTACCCTTCGAGTACTTTTGGCCTTGTTTGGGTGGAGGAGAACCACTACCGTCTCAATGCATTGGCGCATCTCTTAAACAACCAACCCATGCATGCCCGGCAACCCACCACATCTGGCTGGCTAGGTATATATCCTTGCTGCTCTCCCCGGGTCCTTTCGCCTCGGAAGACCTCGACATTACTTCTTCCCTTTGGCCATTGTTGTTTTTAAAAGACCAATTGGTCCGCGCAATGGTTTGAGTTTCCATTGTCATCTTTCACCTCTGTATAATACCTTTGTTTGACTCCTCGACAGTCCTCCCCCAGCATCCCATCACGCGCGGCTTGGGTGTCGGACCTCCTCCCATCTTGCCCGTGTCACTCTTTGATACCACACACTCCAACGGACCCAGACGAGAAGCTCTGACAGTCCGCCCTACTACCTCGATTGCTTAGGTCCTTCTAGACAGAAAGGAAGAAGAGACTTAGAGATCGAGAGAGACAGAGAATAAGAGAGGCCTTGAAAGCTGCACGACTTTTGAGAGAGAGCACGATCCTGCTTGGAAAATCTCGATCACCCAGATTCCACCACTGTTGGCCCACGAGCGTAATACCTTGCTGGTAACAGGGACTCATTTGGGAATCTGTTCAGACTCTTCTGTCTCTATTGCACCTTTGGCACTTTCCTCTGAAAGCTGGAAGCTTTAGGTTGCTCCTTCGACAAAACCCTCACATCAGTTAAAAGTGGGTCTCTTCTTCTGAAGACTCTTTCCTCCATCAAAAGAGGCAGGAACGACTACCAGCCACAAGGCTACCTGCAATTCACCAGGCGAACAACCTTTGAGAGGAAGGTACGCTAGAAGGGGGGAAGAAGGCACCCTTCCTGACCACACTATAAAAGATCTTCTCGCTTCAAGAGTCGCGCTTTTTCTTAAAAACAAAGCCTCCTGTAACTTTTCACCAGCAAACTGCAACTTCTCCCTGCAGCTTCGTTGGTGATCACTACTTCTTATCTCCATTACAACTTCTTTTGATTTCTTCTTTTTCTGTGACCAAATAAACCCCAAACAACAACATCACCATGGCCCCCGTCATGGATATGTTCCTGCCGAACCTCGGCTTTGGCTGGTCTCCTACTGCCTGGATGTACCTCTTCATCATCCTCTGGTAAGCACGCCTCCCCCTCGATATCTTCACTTGCTACTGCCATCACTGGCAATCTCATTTTTTTTCTTCAATTTCTTTTTTCTTTTTCTTCTTGAAAATCACGGTTCTGACAGAATCATCCAGGCTTCATCGCTACACCCGTCTTCTTGTCCACTGCGTCAGCCACTGGACCTACAAGTCCAAGCCCATCCCCGCCAAGGCTACCTTCACTGCCGAGGACGTTACTGTCATCATTCCCACCATCCACAATGTCTTCGAAGAGCTTCGCCCTTCCCTGCTCAGCATTCTGGCTTGCAACCCCCACGTTCTGATGCTTGTCACCACTGTTGAGAAGCATGCTGCTCTCGAGAGACTTGCCCGCAGCCTCCCTCACCCTAACGTCCAGGTCTACTCCACTCCGATCGCGAACAAGCGTCTCCAGGTCTGCGAGGCTCTTCCCAAGGTCACCACCAAGATTACCATCATGGCCGATGACGATGTCACCTGGCCCTCGACCCTCATGCCCTGGATCCTCGCTCCCTTCGAGGACACCAAGATCGGTGGCGTTGGTACCTGCCAGAGAGTTAAGCGCGTCTGGGATGGTGACTGGTCCACTCGCATCTTCAACTGGCTCGGTGCCGCTTACATCGAGCGTCGCAACTTCGAGATCTCTGCCACCCACGCCATCGACGGCGGTACTTCCTGCATGTCTGGCCGCACCGGCGCCTACCGATCCGAGATTCTCTCGAGCTACGACTTCCTTGAAGGCTTCAAGACCGAGAAGTGGGGCAAGTACATCCTCAACGCAGACGACGACAACTTCGTCACTCGCTGGCTCGTTAGCCACCGGTGGAAGACCTGGATCCAGTACGAGTCCGAGTGCGAGCTTGAGACCACCCTTGAGAACAGCACCAAGTTTCTCTACCAGTGCTCCCGCTGGGCTCGCAGCAACTGGCGCAGCAACTGGACCAGTCTTGTCAAAGAGAGATACGTTCTCACGTAAGTCATTTTGTCTCATTTTGCCCTCGTCTTGGTCCTGTCCCTACTGTGGTCCAGGGTCTCATTCCTCTAGCAATAGAGTCGCTCGCACAGATGCTAACTAATCACAAACACAGTCAACAGCCTTGGTGCACCTACGCTCTCCACGTTGCTACTTTCACATCTCTGGCCTTCGTCTTTGACCCTCTCATCATCTTCGCGCTCTGGAAGGGCACCGCCAACTGGGACATGGACAGCCGCCAGCAGGCTCTCTGGGCTCAGATCATTTTCGTTTTCGGCTTCACCAAGGTCGTGAAGCTCGTGGGTCTCTTCCGCCGCAACCCTAGCGACATCATGTTCCTGCCCGTCTCCATCGTTTTCGGCTGGGGCCACGGACTGATCAAGCTCTATGCTTTGCTAACCCTCAAAATGGTGAGTTGCTGGTGTTAGCATGCTTCGTTCTCAATTTAGTCCAGCTAACACTCTGCCAACAGACCTCGTGGGGCAGCAGAGCCGACGGTGACACCAACGACGACATTCGTCTGACTCCTCGCCCCAAGCGCGCTGTGAGCCTCACTACTCCTCGCGGTCAGCCGCTCGTCCGTTACCGCCAGATGACCGAGAAGGAGAAGGTCTCCAACTGGCATGAGCCTGCGCGTCCTCAGGCTGTTCGCATGAACACTCATCCCGCCAAGGACGCGAAGCCTCACGTCACGTTCTCGCTCTTGGAGCGCCCCTCGGGTTAATGAGATACGACCATTACGAATTATGAATTTGCGACGAATGCGATTGCCAGAGGTGAAACGGGACTCTGGGCGGGTGGCTCTCTGCATTCCTTGAGAGGGGGAACATGGGAGGAATTGTTTGGTTGAAGTCATCATTTCGACTTCAGCAGTCGCCGCCTTTCCTTGCACCTTATTTTCCCCGGAAAACAAAATCACCCACCAAAAGGACATTGAGGCGGGGAAAAGTATTTGTTGCCTTTTTTCCCCTTTTTCTTACGATGGATACACACGATCGATCGCATCCAAAAATGGAAGCACAGCACAGAAACATTATGTCGGACTATAATGAAATCCAAGGAATCATTGGAACAGCAAGCATGGAGGATGGGCGGATTGATCATCTGATTCTGGAGACGACTATTTTTCTTTTTGGTCCAAAACTAAAAAGGGGGACAGGACGGATCGTTGGCATTTGTGATTTCTTTTTCTCTTTTTCTGTTCATTCTCAGGGTTTTTCATGATTCCCGAAAAAGAATGGTTGGGAAGGGCATCGCGCGGCGGGCAGGCAGGCAGTTTGACCTTTTTCCATACACCCCCAAAGAACGGCGGCATTTTCCCAGATTCATTGCAAAAAAGGAGCGAGACAGACAGACAGATGAAAACAGAGAAGCATTAGACCCGTTAGGTCTCTTATGATTTCATCATTAGTCCAAGACATGACTTTTTGCCGTAAAGTGCGAGTGAAGGCATTCAGGGTTGTAAGGCAATCCAAAGACCGCGAAACCACCATGTCCTCATGAATGAGGCTATCGTGATGTATGATGGCAGCCTGCAGTTGTCAAAAACTGCCGAGTCAATGGGGAAACACATGCGACTTTGTGGTTCGCGTGCCTCCATGGGAAACCGACCACCAGGGGATCGACTGCTTGTCTTCAGTCTGTGATGAACCACACACCCCTTCTCTTTCTCTCGCTCTTCAGCCGATCGAACTAAGGCCTGCCTGACATCTCGCACGCACACGTGGGCCGTTACACAGCAGATGACTGCATCTCGTATTCCCTTCCGGGGATCCATTTCCCGAACTTCCCCCTCTGCGCACCCATGGCCCCCAAATAGCGGTTCTGGGGAACCCGCGATATCTGTAATCTGACTGCTAGACCCCCCCTTCCCCCCCTTCCGGGGACGTGATGGGGCTTGATGGGACGTCAGGAAAACATGTTACACAACATGGCCAAGCGCTCACTAATTCTCCGGCTGGGCTGGACGGGGCGGATTTCCCTAATGGACCTGATGGAAAACCTCAGAGATATCACCTGTCGGAATTAAAAGGCTGTGCCATATTCATGCGCCTCGTTTGGACAGTCATCACGGTTGCCGGGTGTGATGATGATGGTGGTGGTGGTGGTGGCCTGGGGCTGGGCGGACGTTCCTGTCTTACCTTACATGACGTCTCTTCTCGCCTGGTGGGGGTTCATATTGGAGGGGATGTGGAGGGGTAGGGGTGTGTGTGTGTGTGTGTGTGTGTGTGTGTGGATGACAGATAGCCGGCGACGGGACTGAGAGGAGGGATTTTGTCTGGAGTCTCCGCCGTGGATTCTGCTCTTGTTCATCCACAGGCCTCCGTTTCTGGGCGAGGTTGAAAGCGGATAATTTTGCGCGTTTTGGTGGTCTTGTTCGAGTTCTGGAGGTCTATGTGACTAGCTGACTTTTTTGGGTGTTTTCGTGGGCTGTGGCACACATGTCTCACTCCCAGGCTGGCTGGGTTGGCTAGCTCTGGGTCAAGAGGTTGTAGGTGTGCGTACTCTCTTACTTCTGTACTCTCGCTGTGGCTGGTGATGGAGAGATCTCACACACCCCTCCATCCCTACTAGTCCATCGAACGGTTCGAGACTTGGCTCGATCAGGACAGTAGCTCTCTGGGCTAAGAAAACGGACTCAGATACCTGAAGGGCTCCACCAGCAGCTGATAGAACGAGGCAGGTGACGGCTCGAAGAAACGTAGAAACCCCGCAGGACGATTGTCTCCGGATCGAAGATTGCGTAGAATCTATCGGAAAGAGGTGGTGTTCGGGATTCGAGAGTGGATGAGATATGCCCGAATGTTGAAGATGGTTTGTCGCAGGCGTGAGGTCGAGTCGTGCTGGGTGGATGGGTGAAATCGACAGTCCAGGTTCAGATACCCAATCATCAAGTCCCGGGCCAGTTTCGAGGTCAGCGAACGAGATACTGGCAGCCTTCTCGACGGACTGGGAATCTTGTCCAGTGGCCCTGTTTACGTTATCGAGCAACCCACCTTGTGTCCCCAAGCTCGATCAGGCATGGCTGCCCCTCCCCTCCCTCCCTCCGACTCGAACCCCTGGCCCTGCCGTTGCTGCAGGTGGACAGAAAGAGCGCTTTTGATAACATAGGTGAGAGCCTGCTTCCCATCTCATCTTGTTTCGCACTGGACACGATTAATATGGATCTGTGTTTCCTGACTCCTCTAATATGGGGCCACAGATTGTATATGCTAGACATCGTACGTCGGGATGGGGATAGACGCACGACATGATACAGGTGAAAGCGCGCGTATCTCGATCTTTGCCAACCTGCAAGGAACCGGAATTGGCAGCGGTGGAGAGAGGAAGAAAACGGCGCACCGTTCGATGTCATGTTTTCCTGGCAGGCTGAATCTGGAGGTCGGGTTTCCAAGAAGCCGACATGTTGGAGACAAAACCTGGTTGTTACAGAAGTAGGACCAAGGTACTGCATATGAGCTGAGTCGGTGCGCTGAGAAAGTCAGCCGTGTGTGTAGAAGTCGATTCGAGTCGTGAAAATGCCTGGAAGTCGTAGTCAGACTGAGAGGAAGAACGTGTTAAGCACATGGATTATGGGCCAAGGTTGAGATTCTAGGCCTTGTGCGCGTTGGGGTGCTGCAACGCTTGCAACGTTTTGATTCATGCTGTTGGGTTAGAGTAGTCTGTTTTCTGCTGCCAACTCGTCATCCAGGTTGAGATGTGAGGGAATTGGGTGACAGGGAGCCAATAGTGGCTTGTCTCGGGCAGCGCAACCGGGTCTGACGAATGAGTAGGGGCGGTGCTGGCGAAAGAGAGAAAGAAGAAATATTCCCGAGAAAAAGAGATTTTTGGAACGAGCACTGTTGTTGGATTGTTCGTGTCGATGGTGCCACACTTTCCAACCTCTAGTAATAAACGACTAACCAATGCGACAGCACGAGTCAAGATGCTTTAGGAAAGGACGGGGATGAAGAGTCCGTAGGTAGGTAGGTACCTAGGGAATAGACGGGAATGCGGCGGAGGACGATGGCCAATTGAGAAGTGGTGGGATCCGAATCTGTCGGAGCCGTCAAAACCTTGAGGTAGAGATGGCATAAGTCGTCGAATTTCCAAAGGTAAGGTATATGGAGCGACAAGCGCCGAGAGTGCGACGGAATTTCTAGCGTAAAGAAGGTAGACAATGACTGGCGCTGTTGGTGATGGACAATGATAAGACAATTCATTAGCCTCAGGTCTGCATCTGCGTCTGCGTCTGCGTCTGCGTCTGCGTCTGGGCAGCTAGAAGCCAAAGACAGATAGAACGGCGAAAAGGCCGTGCAATGATAAGCTGCCGTGCCGTGGCCGTGGTGGCATGGCATGCATGGGTACCTTAGGTAGGTAATGTAGCCGGCATGTCCAATGCGATGATGGAGGCACACCCTGCGGTTGCGCACGGCCGTTGTGAGAAGTCATGTCACGCCCTGTCTGGACATTAATTCAATATACCTACCCAGGGATTCTAAACGTTAGCGCAGTCCCATACTAACGGTTCTGGGTATGATATTCAGAAGTCTTCTTAAGCAGCCTATTAGAAGGGAAAGTTACTTAAGAAGATCCCTATTTTAATAAGGCAAAATCCTAATGCTAGATATATATTATTCTCACTTATTATTCTATGAGAAGTACATGCCCCAGATATTTAACCCAATAACACTTGATCCCGAGAGCTGTGGGCCAGAAGTTGCGAACTAACGTTTAGAATCCCTGGGTAGGTATACGTTTGTTGTCGTTTGGAGACTTGATAGACTGGGTAGGCGGACGAGGGTGATGTTGTAGTATACTTCATCAGGTATTTTTAGTGTGGAAATAAAGATGACAGTGGCAATCTGGGCTCTTTGATTGCAAAGTGACCATAGCAATCCGCGCTTAGCCATAATTCGCAACTTGCCTTCCCTTTTCTCCTTTTCTTCTTTCCCATCCCATCAGGTCTTTTCATGACTGGAAAGAGCGGACGGCAGGAGGCAGGAGCAAGCGCCCCAGAGTGGTGCTTTCCACCTGGAGATGGAGCTCCATGGGGGGGCACCTGAGGCAGGAAAGAGAGAGGACCAAAAAAACATACCTCGGGAAAAAAAAAAAACAGAAAAACGGCAGGGACGGACGCACAAGCGGCCGCTGTATCTCCACGACATTCCAGGTACCTTCTCGTCCCGCCTGTTTGCACTCAATCTGGAAAGCTGCACAACTCCTCTCTGTGAGGTACCCCTGTACTGGTGCCTTTCATTCTTCACTAAGGTACCTAGCGATCACCAAATTCCAAACTTCATCCCGTCAGAAAAGCACGGCTCAACTGTCTGTCAGGTAGAAGAACATTGCGTCAGACGCAACCGCATCAGCCACGGCAATCCTAACACACCTCTGCAAAAATAAAGGTACGATGTCGAAACGCGCAATCACTCTCCACCGGCAATCACATATCAGCTTTAAGCTCGACTACCCTACCTTACCTTGGCAAGCAACCCATTATCAAACATCATCACATCATGTCATCTTTACGCCCTCTTTTGTTTTACCCCATCCTACATGTCTTCTGCACTCGCGTTTCTTTTTCGAGGATTTAAACGAGCACGTCTCTGCTTGGTGCAGAACTCCGTTGGACCAGCGAACGAGACGACGAGGACATGGTTTCGTTTTGCAACCCACCCCTGTCCTCCATCGCGCTTATCCCCTTCCTCTCGGACCTGCGTCTGCACCACCCATGCGAACCGGCATCATCGCAAAGAGTGGGAGGAGGAGACAAGGAGACCAGGCCAGGGTACCTCCCCCAGTCCTTGTACACCTCCTCCAGCATCTCAAATGTTAGCGCGACAAGGGTCCCACTGTTACTCCCCTATGCGATTTCAGCATACCCTGGTAACAGTGGGCTCCCGGCCACGCTAACATATGAGATGCTGGAGCAGGTGTACCAGCCAACCCTCGAGCCCTGGCTGCGGACGCAGTAGCGATGCAGTACCTACCCACACCACCCGCATACTTTACACTTCAATACCACCCCTCCTCACTCCCTCTTCGGGATATCTGGTGATCTTGGTGTCTACATACCTTATGCTCTTGCTTTCCACCTGGTGGAGGCTCCGTCTGCGCTTCTTGACGGCGTCGAACCATCACCGTCCCCAAAACCTCACCCGGCCACCACCGAAAACTTCACCACGTCGGCATCGTCGTGCCATGCTGCACACGATGCCTTGGAAGTTGGTCGTCGTTGGTTTCAGTCGGACATGGCTGAATTCGGGAGAGCCAAGCATTCAATGTACACGCACATGCACGACGTTGCAATGCTAGGAGGCATTTGCCTTGTTGGCTACCGGACCTACATCAGATTTCTCCAACTCGAGACGCTGCCCACACCTTGCCTCACCTCATCTTGGCTCAACCACACCTTGGCCACACCTCAATGCGTGTATGTTTTCTGAGGAAGGCCGCCACGCTTGAATTGTCACTTCCCCGAGTAAAGTGAGTGCCCTTCTCAGCGAAACAACTGCCCGGCTAAACCTGTGGACTACGTTCCTCAATTCAAACTGCACCTTGACCTCACAACCTAATACCTCGGAAACAAACCCTAGCCCTGCTCTTCGTTACGATCCCCGCACGCCCAGAGGTCGGAGGCTGATCATGGCCGGACGACGGTGGAGCCAGCATGGTGGATCAGCGCAGGATGGACACTGGACACTCTAATGTTAGAATAATTATTTCTGTGAAGCTATAGACTCTCGCACTACAGGAATACTCCATGCCTTGCGAGGGCTAATGGTACGACCCAAATTTTGCAACAGCATTCTGGGTTTGCACGAATCTGGCGGCTCTTCGGCAGGGTCCCTTTGGCAAGTCTGGACCTGCGGCTGCATTGCGAAGGATTGACATCAACTTGCATCTCAATCGTCCATGTCCCCAACCGAGATCCGCCGGGGAAGCACGTCGCACGATCCAGGCCGCGTCTCGCGCCTGTAGTCTTGTGCGCTATGCCACGTCTGCCTGTCAGCAACCTGCTCTCCGCAAACTTTGTCCGTCGCAAGCCCGGATGGCCAGGCTCATGATCTTCCCGCCCTCGCGTCGATTCGAGGAGACTGGTCGAAAGTAGGGGTGGATGGGGACTTGCTGGAGCGGCTTCCCCTCCACGCCCAGCCAACCCCGCAGGCGAGCATCATTCCATCACGACATCGACCGGGCTAGCTCTTCTTCAGCGGACAGGGTTTCCAGCACCCCTTACGACTGCCAGCGAAAGAATTATGGGGGAAAAGAGGAACACGACCAAGAAAAACGAAAGGGATGCTGTTGAGGTTGCATCTCGAAAAAATCCCGGTCCAGGAGGAGAGTCCCCTAGCTGACCTTGGTTTGTTGCAACCTCAACGTACATTATCATGCAGGTTCGTGAGGCTCGGAACCAACAATTGCGAAGACAATCCGACCCCCAATGGCCGTCAGCAATCCTCTCGATCCACAGAAGCATCTTCGGCGCTGTCGAGCCGTTGAAGAATTTCATGTCGCCGCAAGGGTACGTTCCCATTCGGAGAATGTCCAGGTCAGAGACTCTGATCAGATCGTCCGGTCTCATCCAATAAGCGCAGAACAGCTCTTCGGTTCGCGTGGCCTGCATTGCCAATGCGATGTGACGCGAAACTTTCTTGCAAGGGAATAGCATCTCGGCGGAAGCTGTCCAGAATGTGACAGGCGGGCGCTCGTTCTGGTCCGGCCCCATTGATTCAGGCTATTCGATCATCTCGACCACTACTCGTAGTTGCAGTCCGCAGAGAGGGCAAGATGGGTCGCCGCAGGAGCTATCACTGCCAGCCCGCACGCTGCTCCGTGCTGAAGGCCATCCGTGGACAGAGGAGAAGTCCAGGGCCCTTGCCACCAACAAATGGGCCTTCGACCTCGAGGTACAACCACAGTACTCGTCTTGTACCTTCAAAGTTCTGAATCAGGGAACGCCCCGGGAACTAGTTCGATCGTCTCCTTCAAGGAAGTGCTGCAACTATACTACGTAACAAGCGAACCAATGCCTCAGAGGGAGTCTTGCATCAGGGAAGAAAAAATCGAGAGGGTCAGAGATGGAGAATAAGCTTGCTGCGGCCGAAGTAGACGTCGCCCGCGAACAGACCAAGTAGATTTCAGACTCGTCTTTTCAACCTGGCCTTGCCATGCAACTACAACATTGGCTTTTCACTCGGCCCCCACGAATAATATTCCGTCAACTTGATCACGATTGGCCTTTCACATCTGAGCGGTCTCATTGCCCAAACAGCGATTGCTCGGAAACCTTTCCCGAATCATGACACCCTATTGTTTCGATATCCACATTCCCCTTCTCAAAATTTCTTGAGTTGCATGAAAAGCTCAGCGCGATTTGAAGTTGATTTTTGAGGTTGAGCGAGGTCACTGAGGCTCAGCTGCAATACCTGGCCCCAGCGTGGTCCGAGCGAGCCATTATATCGCGGCTGCGGCGTCGTCCGGTTTTTTTTTTTTTTTTTTTTTTTTTTTTGAGGGGTTAATTGAAGCAAACCGAACAGATCATGGAGAGCACCTCTATCGGTTTTACACCAGGGAACGAGGGTCGTCGAACAGATACACCCCCAGAGTACTCTCCACTGGAAATGAGGACCGACCGAGACCTGGCCGAGCAATGCGGAATTGGCAAACGCTTTGGCGAGGCACAGGACCCTGCGAAGGCGGATGAGAGCACGCCCGTACACCGCGGCCAAAGACGGGCCCGGGCGGGCGGGCGTGAGCCTATCGCTCGAAGAAAGCCAAGAAATCACGCCCTCCAACAACCCATTCGACCACTCTCCCCACCATCAGCTAGGGCAACTGGTGGAGTAGTGAGGTTGGGGTGGACGTTCGCCAGCCCGCCATGACGAGGTCCTCCTCTTTGATGTTCCGCGAAAGAGAACAAGTTGGTGCGTGGCTAAATACGGCGACGTCGCACAGAAGCAAGGCCAGTTCTGAGCGTACGTGATGCAGGATTGCTTGCAGAAACATCTCTTCTGGGTTAGAAGTGTCCACCCATGGACTGACTGATGGTGGGGTTGGAACGAAGAGCTTGCCTGCCGAACTACGATCAGGGAAAGCAGGCTACGGACATCTCTGTCTGCACTCTGAAATATCCTTATGAAAGGCAGCTCTTTGTCGGTTGACACGACTTCGTCACGAGCTTACAAGGACGAGTATTTCGTCGGTTTTTTGCCTCCTTGCCTCTGCAGTCAAGTACTGCGTAGTACATACAGGCCAATGGATACACTGCCACCCCGTGGCTCGTGGCTAATCAGGCCGCGTGCTAGCGTCACATGCTGAACGGCTGTAGTGCAAGACATGTTCATCGTGGGTCGATCTTACGAAAGAAGAAAATTGGCGAGACTTCAAAATCGGCAAGTATGCTTGGCCGCGCAAGAACTGGTGAATTGGAACGGTACATCGGCCGACAGGCATGTCTACGATCTAGACTGTCTGTCGCCTTCTGTTGTGCTGCTACACCATGACGAACTGCTGACGTGAAGATATGTCCTCGAAAAGACCGGCTCTAAAACGCGGTTTTTCTTCTTTCCTTTCGGGTGTTTGCAGTGAGTATTTCTCGCTCCTGGCTCACTGGCGCAACAGACTAAAGCAAGGTGGTGATGATGGTGGTGGTGGCGATGCGTGCATGTATGCGCTTATCTAGGCGAAGCGATGAAGAGGAGGAGGAAAAGAAGAGATGGATTAGAAGGCGCACACACACATACTTTCAACCCATCTCAGGCGCCAAGAAAAACACTCCCTAGATCTTCCTTTCCCTTTCTTGCATGTGCCATGCCGCTCGGGATGGATGTAGGTCGAGATTGACGCCATGAACGAATCTGGGAAACGGGCAAGTTGCGCTCCGGGTGGCTTGCACCCACCAAAACCTGTCCGCTCCCCGCGGGGAAAGAAGACATTGAAGCGAACCTATGTGGGTGCTGGAAGGTCGGAAATGAATGACATCGAGTGGGATTTGAGCCGCTGTCGATCACAATCGCACATGCTTTCTTTTTCTTGTCCCTTGGACCATCATGCTGGGAATAATTCTTCTTTTGCGTTCCTGCCCAGCCATGTCTTCCAAGTTGGGGCCCGTGTATATCTGGTCTTAACAACCTGCGATGCTTTGAAATAGGTTCGATAGCTTTTCGTGGTTCAGCTTTCGTGATGTGGCTTCGTGGCTGCATGCGTTCACTCTAAACAGGAGGAGCGTGTCATGTCGGTACGATGCAGGGCCGATTACAAGCATACTCCTACACGTTCCCTTGAGAGAAAAACACGACGCAAAAAGTCCTGGTGAAAGCCTACATACCTAGGCATGTGAAGCTCAGACGAAAAGAGATCTTTCGACACAGCTACCTATGCGTAGAAGCATGATCACAGCTGCTTATGTCGTGGCCTACAGTACTACTAGCGGCATTAGTGCGGGTTGCCCCGGGTCCCTTTTTCTCATGTGCACGACAGGGCTTGTAAGTCGTCGGCGTCACCACATGCAAGTCCTCCTCCCCGCCCCATGCCCCCGGTTCTCTGCCCGTTTTCTTCTAGTGTCTTTTGCCACCCACTTGGGTAATTACACTTTCTCACACAAATTTAACCCATATTATGTGCTCTACTATGCACAACACACTTTAAATAATACCTGGAAAGCTACTGCTGCCTTCCACGCTTCCACGTTTGCAAAAAGTGTCGTTAACCTGAATAGCCTCACAGCATACAGGTTCTGAGAACCTTGGGAGTCGATATGAGGTATATAACGATGAAGCTGGTCTAGTAGCAATATGCTGCAGACCAACTTAGACTTCTCTGCCCGTTTGGATTCTCTCTCGGGCGGGAAGCAGCACGGCTTAGAGTTTTTTTCTTTTTGGTGGGTGCAGTGTGTTGTTGCCGGGCTCCGGAGCCGCGTATTTGGGCCCCCCCTCCTCCGAGGTTCGAGACCGCGGGCCTTAATCTCGTGGATGTTGTGAGGCTAGGTTTGTATTGGACAGGACGGGCCGTGGGCTTGTTGGGAGCGTTTGGCAGTGAGCAAATGATATAGTTGCCGCTGTTACTCAGTAGGCATGTGCTTGATATCGACAGAGTTTTGGAGGCTACCTAACGAATGGTCTTCTGGAGGGGGGGGGGCTTGTGATGTTTGACGTCTTCTGGAGGTTTTTCTACAAGCTCGAAGCTTCGGAATGGGACGGTCAGCAATTGAGATGGCGATCTGACGACAAAATTGAAGGATGCTAACGTCAATTGGCCCGGTCCCGCAAGTATCGTGATGATGTTGAGCTGGGCCTGGGACCATATCAAACACATCTTTGCATCTGAGGCGTCAGTTCTCATGTTACCATGTCTACGAAGTAAGGATCAACCGACAAGTTTTCAATCTGACTCGAGGGAGCAGAGCAGTAAGAGTTGAAATCCCGTAGCAAAAGTTATCAGTTTGCCCTGTACGGCATTCATCCAAAATTAGCCCTGTACATTATGAACGGCTCATCCGTGTGAGCCCCCGCTTCTGTTTTTCATATGAGCCACGTTGGCTACACTCATAACGTACTGAAAGAAAAGCGCCTGCCTTGCTACATACCTTTTCAAATCAAATCCTGTGACATCTACTCTTCAGTGCATGGCTTACTCTCACCACCACTATCGGCCTGTTGGCCTTGTCTCATGTCTCGGAAGCTGCAGCTGACTAGCAATTAAACTGTATGCTCGCAGAAGGATGGATTGCGAAAGTTGGGATTGCTCAGACTGGGTGATTTTCCAATGTTCTTCTTGGGCAAGTAGGAGTGGGAATAGGTGCTTTTCCACTCCATGACGCCTGCCCTCGACCCAATATGAGCATGAAGAAATGTAGAATCAATGAGGAAGCCTCTTGCGCAGATACACGTAAGGTGTTAACTACATTTCCTCACAAATCAGTCGAGGCGGTTTTTCATAGCTAAGAATTTCCCGTCTGAGAACAACCTCGCGGATGAATCAGCCCATAAACCACCGTGATCATCCCCGAGATATCTTGCGGAGATCAAATGATAGACAGAGAAGATAAAACCAAAAGATCTCGTATCATTATAGAACCCTAAAATGCCATAGCCTCAAGTTTATCAGTGCCTAGACTGATGGATATCAATCTTTCCCAGTCACCGGATTCCCTCTTGCCAACTGATTTCTCTTGCTGGGATCTGAAGCTATTGTTTCTCTCTCAAAACCCCATTCGAAACAGTTCCAATCTCTTTTGACATTGGCCGTATTTCGGCTTTCAGCGCGATTGAGGGAATTTTGCACCGACATTTGTACCGGCTCCTTCGTGCTTAGCTACCTGTCAAGCCGGGAGACTTGACATTAAGGACCAAGCTGAATAGCCATGGCTTCTGCGATATCTCAAGGGAAAGAACGTCAAAGCGGGGGTTGAAGGTATATAGGTATGAGCCAGCCATGCAACCCTTCCAGAACAAAAGTCATTCGCCCTGTTTCTCAAGTATGCGCATTTTCGAGAAGGTGAGACAAAATTTCTCAACCGTGTTCCTGTAAACCCAAAGCAACGACGATGAGGCGGCGGAAAGATAGCAAAGCATTCGCTTCAAGTGGCGTGGGACCGTAATGGGGTGGCTGTGAACCACAAGGACCGAGGGGGCGAATCGTCGAAGTCATCAATCGGGTACATACTCGATGATTCCAATCCGAAGCAACTGCAATAGGATTTTGGTTTCTGACGTCTAGTCTTCACATCATGTATCGAATCGGAGCCTTGGTTTTTGAGAACGTCTCAGCTCCGTCATGGCCATTAGTAAAGGAAAACATCGACAGATCATGCTTGACAACCATGTCTGCTGCTTTTGCTCTCTGTCACGAGCTTCTAGCAGTTCGGCGTCGGGCCGAGCAGGCTCGCAAGCTGAAGATATTTCAACGGAACTCGAAGCTCTTTACTTGGCCAACCAAAATGCTGCTTTTTGAATTCGAACTTGACCCCGCACTTACCATCATAGAAAGAGGATCGTATCTTAGTTGAACCAGATTGGAGGTCGAGGGGGAACTGCTTGACCTGGCTTCGATTCCGCTGTAGAGATCGTCAGCATGTAGCGATTCTCCCCCGTTTTCATTGCTCATGTCGAGTTCCCACGCTTCTCGTTGACAGCATGGAAGCTCGACATGATATCGAAGCCTTGATAGGCCGCACGGAACTTATGAATACGATCAGAGTTGAGAACGTGGAACCGCTAGGTTGATGAAGAGAAGATGGTCGAGACGTCCAGGCTCAGCATAATCATCGCGAAGCAGTCACAGTGTTTATAAGAGCGAGTTGAGTGTCCGGTAAGTAGGGCCTGTGCTCCCTGCCTGGAGTTCTCCGTCTGGTCCTGCTGATCGGGAGTCTCAGTCCTGTTTACTGGGGCTACGAGGAAGTGAAAACTTGAGATGCATTCGAAATCCCAATTTCTATAGGGAGGATAGACCTGTATCAGTGAGAAATAGAAACGAGTGGAGACGGATTCTTTCTGCTCAACATATTCCGCTCTCAAAGTTCATCAATTGCCAAGGAGAGGGTTTACTGGTTTAGGGGAAGGTAGTGAACGAAACTTGTTACGTGACACAATAATGGTACCCAATAAGAAGAGTGATGATTACTTCTTGTGCTCGGAACATAACTCACGTCCCCGGTCGGTACCGAGGAACAGCAACCGGTCCGTCAAACCCATCCATCACGTTGCACCACTCGGACCGGAAACATCACTGAACCACACAACCCAACCTCCACATCAAATCGGCCCAGCGGAACGCACTCCGCCAACCAAAAACTTGCAGACCCTCTCTCTTCCCCCCGAATGCAGAAACCCGAACTCGCTCGCGGTGCTGCCGACGACGATCTCACGGGAACAGGGGGCAGTGTTCAAAGAGGCCGAAGACTGCGGACACGGCAACGACTGGTGGAGAAAAACCCAGATGGGAACCGTCGCCCCCTTTGTCTCCCCTGCTCGTTGTTGTTGTTGGGAGGAACCGCCTGCCGCGACATCTCGTGGTCGCCTGACTGACACATCCCGTTCTGTCCCAGGACGGAAACAACGAGCCGCGATCTGAGTGAAGATCGGCCGGCGAAGCTGCAAGGCGCAGTGAACCACGGGGGCGTGGGATCGGTCCCAGGGGGGGTGCGAACGGCGTCATTTCAATCTATACGAGGATTGCGGACGGGGGAGAAGAAGGAGCAAGAAGAACCACGATGGGGGCAAAGACATGAAAACGTCCGTAAGGAAAGAACCCCCCCCCAAAAGGGTAAAAGGCGTCGTTGCACCGTCGATCTATTTCCCAGAGGGCGTCCCCGAAGAAGCCCCATTATCGAGTCACATACACCAAAGGGAGAGGAAGAAATCTTCGCGATAACTTCCAAGAACGTCTGATGTAAGAATGAAAGAAGCTCTTTTTGGGTGGAAGACAAGGCTTATTGCCCACGAGGTGTGGGTGAGAATCGTACGTTACCGCGTTTGCGGAAGTGTCCCATTGAGAATTTCTCGGTTCGGGCTCCCGCCTTGGCGTCCTGTCAACCCAAATAAAGTAATCTGCCACCAAAGAGCGGTGGAGGGGAGGAGGGATAGGTGGCTGTGGGCTGCGGGCGGTGTAGGTTTTCCTGGAACAGAGACGAGGTCACGTATACACACGCACGTTGCGAGCAAACAGGTCGGTTGCAGGTATTTTTCTTTAGACAATTACTTTTATTTGCTCCTAAGCGAAAGGACAATTACACATCCTTGTGATATTTTGTTGGTGAAAGGAAGGTCATCAAACTACGTGGCTCATCATATAGGCGCAATTGCCAAAAATTCGCAAGTTGGAAGAAGGTGTGTTGTCATGGGTAGACAAAGGAAGGATAAGGAAGAGAAAGGATGGCGAAGAAAACGGCCCATAAAAAACACAGCTCACATTTCCCGCGTGATCACGGACAAGCAAGCATCAAAAAAACAAAAAAAAAGAAGAAGGATGCCGGATGACGAAAGAAATAGTCAAGAAAGGAAGAGAAAAAAGAGTCATCAGTCATAACCAGTGGGAAAACAGCATGCCCAAATTGTTCGTGTTAGACTTTGCCAGCAAGGTAGAGGATGTTTTCCCTGACCGGATCCGTCAGGTCTCCTTGTCCGGTGTACACGTAGGCAACCGTGCTAGGCCAAATCTCGGGATGAGGTAGTGGCAGATCGATAACGTCGCCCGCGGTGATGTGGCCGGAGACAATGAGGGCAGCCAACACCGGCAGAGAGGATCGGGCGTATTGGAGATCTGGCGGTTGGGGGTTAGCTTTGACTGTTCAATTTTTGTCTTCTTTCTGAAGTAGAGCAATGCGCCTCGGGAAGGGAGAAGGCCGGCCTTGGGGGGCTACGGCCTGAAAGGTTCAAGCCCGCAAACGTCACGGACGGGAGGGGATGGTGGATAAAATTAGGTGAGACATGGGGGGCGCTACTTACGGATTGGCATAATGGATGCGCCACGCGACGGGGCTCTCGAGGATTCGGATTTGATGCCGCCGCGGGCGTAGGGCAGAGGGCTGTGTGCGCTGTGTGCGGCGCTGCTTGATCTCCGTCGTGCCATGCTCGGCCGGGGAGATGTGATATTGGGCAACGGAGACCCCGCGAGAGATGGGCGGCGGCGGGAGTCTGCAGGCGGGGAGCTCGGAAGCGGGTCCGGGACCGTGGAACGCATCTGCTCGATATCGAATGTGCGCTGGATGAGGAACGGTTTGCGTTCCAGAGCACGGGGACGCACGCGAGCTCGGATTGCGGTCTGGTGGGAGGGGATTATCGGCGTACTTGGCATGCGTGTTGGGGAGGAGTCGCCGGCCGAGTTGTCCGAGTTTGTGCTTGCGTTGGAATCTCTGCGGAGCGACACAGCCTGGACGAAAACATCGGAGGTTTTGGCGTCGCCAAGATAGACGTGGCCCCACGCGCGCAACTGCTCGAGATGGTGACGTTTCTCGGCATCCTTGGATCTGGCGAGGAAGTTGGCGTTTGGAACCGATTGGCGGCGCTTTGCTTCCTCTCCCAGGCCGGCGAGGAGCATTGACCGGTTTTCGGCAGCGAGGGTCTGGCGACGGTTACCGCTGGGCATCGGCGGTGAGACCGGTGTCACCGGGGGAGGTGGCCGGCGAGGACTGATCTGAGCGGCCGAGTACCGTCTTCCATCGGCGGCGGAGTGCTCCGCAAGAGGAGACAGAGGCCTCGGGCGATGAGCGGGCTTTTGCGGGCTGAGCTGGAGGTCGGCGCGTTGTGCTTGACGGATTCTCTGTCCGAGGCGGTCGACCATGGCTCGTTCATGTTGTCTCATAGAACCATCGTTGGACGGGAATACCGGGGTAGGCAAGCTCTTGGGAGAACGATCAGATGGGCTGAAGTAGGAAGCGCTCGCCGAACGAGGAGCCGATGAGCGAGGAAAGCCACCCATGTTGTATTGAGGAGTCCACAGGGGATGAAGGTTGGGACGATGAGGATTCTCAATAGGAGTCGCCATGGTGGTTGTCGTGGTGACGATGCTGAATAACTATGCAAACTTGTGTTCGATACTCTAGGTAGGTAGGTGAAGCGTCAACTCCAACTTGTGTCAACAATGAATGAACCAAAAAATCGGAATGTGCAACCAGTTATAGGGCGGTAATGGAAGCTAGACTCTGTAGCCCAGTAAGAATTGTCAAGGGAGATGAGCTGTCTTATGTCTAGACAGTGGGGGGTGGAGAGGAGGTGAAGTGAATTAATATCTAAACCGATCGATCACCTTTTTGGCCTTTTGCCTTCTTTCTTTTGCGCCAGACAGTACGAAGAGAGAAAAAGACTTCTTTGCGCTAACTGCCGGGGACGGGAAATGAAAGGATTGGTAAGGCCTCTCAAAGGACACCGCCAGAAAGGACTCCAACCTTGATACGAAGGAAGAGAGACATACTGGCAGCGAATGAAGGTAGACTTGGGAAAGAAAGAGGGCGTGGAAGAGAACGGCCAGAGCTCCCGGCCGCAAAAGTCCCAAGTCCCAACCAAGTTTCCACTGCCGCACCTTCTTTGGAGGTGGGGACGTGGAGGAGGCTTGTTTTCCATTCTTGACAGGCGTCAGTGGAGTGTAATTGGGGTGGAATATCGAAATGCAGTCGTCAACTCTCTCATGGTACAATGGGCGGTTGCGGACGACGACCTTGAACCATGTCGCCGCACGCGAGAACAAAGGAGAGGAGCTAAGCGGCTTGTGGGTTATCGCAGCAAACTCTCAAGGGTTGCTGGTTGCTGGCTGCTGGGTACGGTGCTCCGAGGTTGGGCTGAGGGCTTTGCGAGCTTGAATTTCTGCATCTGTCCGCAGGGGAGAACAAAGAAATGGTGGCTTGTCTGGGCCTTGATTCGTCATGTTTCTGGTAGAGCGCACTTTCGCCTATCGTGTTGGGCTTTTCCTGCCCCATCACCTTGAAGGGAAAGAGGAAGAAGAGATGAGTGCTTGCTGATGGGGCTTTGACAGATGCGGACGGATGGGAAGGCATTCTTTGATAATATCATATCCTCTCTGTCGTCCTTCTTGCCAGCGGCTCTGAGCAAACAACAGAAACAACAGAAACAGAGGTCGCGACAGCTGAAGAATGACCACGGCCACCACGGCGACAACGACCTTATCGAAGCTGGCGGGGTGCACTTGCACTTTCACTTGCATCTGCCATTGGCGCCAGCAACTTGGTGTGGCTGCATCCAAATCCGTCAGGCAAGCTCGTAGCTCTGGTTCGTGAGTAGGTAGCTGTCTTCAATTGCCGTAGTGAGGCCGATGAGACGACAAATGTGGGAAGGATCGGTGTGGAGGCGGGAGAGCACACCAGCAACGGTGTTGGTTCATAAGAAAAGTCTCAGTTTCAGTCTCAGTCTCAGAATGACAGTATGGTGGTGTGTCTCGGTTGGGTTCGTTCATGATGGCGAAACGAGGGAAACGTCATGACAAGACCATGCCAGGCAACAGCTCCGGCGATGGATTTCTGACCTATGTTGACAAACCGGTTGTTTGACTGTTGAAGTATTGTCGTTTTCTTGTCCGAGAATGCGGAGCGGGATGAGACACCAAGTGGGAAATGTCTCCGTTGTTGATCTGACGGTTTTTTGCCTCTCTGATAATCTTAGACATGATGTTGGCCACCTTCAGACATGTCTGCCCCCCCCCTCTCCGGGATTCCTTTGACCGGCGGGAGGACACGGAGGGATTTCAGCGTCAGGTAAGGCTTTCTACGCAGAAGAACCCCGTGCCTCCGAGAGCATCCCGGACTGGACCCGCACCGTCTTCTCCTCCGAAGCTTCTCATTGGTCTGAATACCTCAGCTGGCTAGGTCACTACCTAAGAAGGAATGGCATCTGCCACCTGAAAGAGCTAAGCCGCCTGAAAGAGTTGGGAGCTTGGACCAGCTTGGACCAGCTTGGACCACCGCCCCCTTCAATGGAGACGGAGCTGTGCCTTCATCTGGAATCGCAGTTGGACACATCGTCAATTTTGTCCAACCCAAAGCTTCTATTGCCTACCATCACCCTTTACCTGTCCTTTTGGGCGCGGCCAAAGCAGACAGATCGACAGAAATGTCAAAGAGGTTATAGAGGAACTCTTTTTGTGACTTTTTGCCGGCCGTCTCCTTGTTTCATTCAATCATCCTTTCGACCCTCCACCGTTCTACAAACATGCCTGCCACAACGGCCGAAAGCTACAAGAAGCTGAAGGAGGACTTTGTATCCAACCTCTCTGGTGGCTCCGTCAGCGAAGTCAACTACGTGACCGCAGTTGCACCCGTGCGTCCCCCGTCTTTCTTCCCTCACCCCATCCCCCCAGACTGCCAAGACGCTCGCGCCAGTATCAAGGCAGAACAAACCAAAAGCTAACCTGCAATCTCCAGGTTGCAGTCCTCCTCTGGTCCGTCCTTCAGTCCCGACAGTCCTTCTTCAAACCATACACGCCTCTATCCGCAGCGGTCGACTATCTGCTCAATGTTAGCGCCATCCTTCTCTCTACAACCCTCTACGCCTCCTCCCCTTTGCTCCTGAACTTCTTGCTCCTCGCTCCAGCCGCCGTCGTCTACGCCTTCCCACCAAACACCCGCCGCAAGAAGCCCGCCGTTCCTCCCAATGCGAAGTCCAAAGCTGCAGGAGAGGGCTCGCTCTCTGTCCTCTCTGTCAAGCCCTTCCTGACGCACTACCGCGGCAGCATGATGGTCGTGACCTGCATCGCCATCCTGGCCGTCGACTTCCGCCTGTTCCCGCGCCGCTTCGCAAAGGTCGAGACGTGGGGCACCTCCTTGATGGACATTGGCGTCGGCTCGTTCGTATACAGCGCTGGTGTGATGGCTGCGCGCCCGGACCTGAAGGAGCGCGCATCGGGTCGGACTACCCCGCTGGCCACGCGCCTGCTCGCTTCGATGCGCCACTCCTTGCCGCTGCTTGTTCTGGGTGTAATTCGACTGCTCAGCGTCAAGGGGCTGGACTATGCCGAGCACGTCACCGAGTACGGCGTGCATTGGAACTTCTTCTTCACCCTGGGCCTGTTGCCCCCCTTCGTCGCGCTGTTCCAGTCTGCCTTGAAGATTGTGCCGAGCTACGCTGCGCTGGCGATAATGTTGGGTGTGATGTACCAGGTTGTCCTCGAGAGCACGGATCTCAAGTCTTACATCCTGACCGCGCCGAGGACGGACCTGATTTCGAAGAACAGGGAGGGCATGTTCAGCTTCATCGGCTACCTGGCCATCTTCCTGGCCGGACAAGATATGGGAATGTTTATCCTGCCCCGAAGCGTCAATCCGAAGAGCGACTCGACGCCGGCGACACAGCGCAGGACTCTCATCATGATGATGGCTATTTGGTCTGCCGCATGGGCTGGGCTGTACTTCTTGAGCACGAATTATAGCTGGGGAGCTGGCCTCGGTGTGTCACGCCGTCTCGCGAATCTGCCTTACATCCTATGGACGGCGGCCTTTAACTCGACGCAGATCCTCGCATACTGCGTCGTCGACACCATCTTCTTTCCTTCTTTCTATAACGCCACTGATGCGAGGGCAGAGAAGGAGGCCTACGAGACGGCGACAAGCCGGGTTTTCCGCGCTTACAACCGCAACGGCCTGTTCATATTTCTCATCGCCAACCTCCTCACTGGCTTGATCAACATGACGGTGCCGACGCTTGACGTAGGGCCGCTCGCAACGATGGGCATCTTGGTAGCGTACAGCGGAGGTCTTACTGGTCTTGCCCTGGGCCTCGACGCTTATGACATATCTATAAAGTTATAGACTGCCGGAGGTACATGTGTGTTTAAAGTGTAAATATGACGTCGAAAGATACCAATTTGAGTTGTGTCAACCATTCTACCACATTTACTTCCATTCCTTCCGTTGTCTGAGGCATCAACTCAAGTCTACTCATCTCCCAAACTGCTCAAGCGTGGCCTGATGCAGAGAGTCACGACTTCGCCGCGGCTCCCGCATCCGGCTCGTTCGCATAGGCATCCTGGTTGACAGGAAGGAGACTCAGAAGTCCTCAGCGTCTAGGGAGCCCGAAAATCCCGGGAAGACTGAGGTGGTCACTGGAACGGAATCGTCGGCAATCCGCAGCCGCGACAACGTCCGCCTCATGCCAGGACAAAATCTTGCCTGAACGGTCTTATTGGAGAACTCTCGTCCCTTGTCCCAAAACCCCAAATGTTAAAATATTTTGCCGTCAAAAGTCAGGCGTTCTTTCGGCACAGAGCGATACTGTCTGCTCAAAGAAGATGAACGCCGTGGGCCCCCCTCCTTGCATGAACGTCGTCGCCTCTAGCCAGCACGCTCGGTCCTCTCGAACCCGTCCACGGTCCACCTGCCCGAGGCAAGCAGGCAGGCGGCGACTACGGATTGCGTGTGGGCTTTTTTCTTCTAGAGCCTTTGGTTACTTCCTCGGACAAGATCCCGACATTCCTGGACTGGAGTTTCGCGAGCAGACTGGGGTCGTCCCTGGGTGGTTAGGGTAGCTTGAACCGGGCATCTCCAATTTTCGAAGTTGACGTTGGGCTGCGGCTTGGTATTTGGCGATGGGCGGGGTGGATAAGACGCGTCGCGACTTCCGCGATATTACGGATATGTATGAGTGGGATCGTCGATGGGGTTGTTGTGATGGAGGAGCAGCATAATCATGGTCATTCATGGTGCCTTGCGAGGCATCCAGGATTTTAGAGAGCGTACTTTGCAACAGTCTAGTTCAGTATGGACCAGACTTTTCTCTCAATCGTCAAGAGTTGACGGGCGATGAATATGTGCCCAGGAGAAGCACACGCAGCTGCATCACAAGCCGGGATGCAGCTTATGATGTCACAAGTCACATACATTTGGACCAAGTGCCGAGTACTACTGAAGGGCCTTATGGCTAAGTTCCCGGAGACTTTCTGGATGGGGCAGCTTGCTCTTCTCCAGAATTGGAATTGGCCCAACTGGGCAGCCAAATGACCAATGGAAGGCTTGATCAGTGACATCCGAAATGGAATCGCCGAGGGGAATCAGACCATTCAAGAAGCCGTGTTGGATCCCCGTCAGCATGTTTCTCAGCACCTAGCTGAGGAGGATCCAGATGCGACCATGGATTTTAAGAAGGGCTGATGCCTTGGGTCCTATGTACTTGCACCTTTTTGCCATCTTGATTTGTGCCCTGCTCGGTACAGGCACACCCTTGTTATAAGCCGTGCGCCTCATCTCCGACATTAATGCTCGACGACTTGCTGGCCCAATTTCGAAGCACAATTGCCAACGGACGCACATGAGCGCTGGTTTTCGAGTATGGGTAGCCTTTCGTTGTGTTGGAAGCCTTGTGGATCATGGATCGTGTGCGCCAAGGCGCGTGATGTGGTCTGAAGTCTTTTCTAGTGCCTTTTGCAGCTGCGGACAAGTCGGAGTCACCAAGTCGAGTTGCATGCAACTTGGGTGATCGGCCTCCTTCAGCTTCAAGTCAGGGTGAGTGCCTGCGAGAGCTGCTTTGGGTATGAACCTTCTAGTGCCTTGGGTATGAACCTATCCGTAGAATCATCGCAGAAACCAAGTCTTAACATAAGATGAGAAACGTCGCGCGCACATGCTAGCCATTTTTGATTGCTGTGTTTCCCTCCAGGATCTGCGGTTTTGAGACAAGCGAATATTAAGGTGCAACGGAGTCAGACGGGACCTGCAGAACGGAAGCTCGTCCGTGAGGGTGGGCGCATGGGTACATATCGGGTACGACGAGGCTGGCGAGATGTTAGAATGCCGAGATCTCAGCATGCGAGGTAGGGAAGGAAAGTGTGCTTTGATACGTGCGTACCCTGCCGTGCCATGTCTTGTTCTCGATATGACGGGAGACGGCTGGGTGGGCCATCCAGAGTAATACATAGTAAGATCAGAGAGACGCTTTCATTATCGCGAAGGATGTTGCGTCAAGGTTGAGTGGCCTTACGTGTACTTGAACCTCGCCTCATTAATGCGACCCGTTAGTATGGTGCGCGCATAAGGTAACAAATCGCACTAGAAGACGAGCGCGGCCACGGTGACATCGAAATGGATGTGTGGAGGTCGCAAGAAATGCGAGCTGCGTATGCACCCGCGATCCGTTGTTTGGAGGCGAGAGGAAATTCGACCGTCCGGTCTCGCAGACATTGATGTGCAGCCAGTCAGGCTTTGATGGGTAATTTGGAGAAAGCGTCCTGCCACATCGATGCAAGGGACCTCGCTGTGGCCTAAAGCGCGTCCGCCAGCAATCCTCTGCAATCGCGGTACAGCAAACAGGACGATCCTGTGTTGTGAGGAGGGACTCATGAGAAGGGACGAGTCGCCATCGGACGAAATCCAAAAGTTGTGGGCAGCAAAAACTGACTCTTGAGACTCTTGACAGCGCTGAGCTGGCGCGGGTGATGATGACAGGTGAGAATGACAAGAACCCCTGGACCTTGTCTGCATCCCTGTCATCGTCGTCTGGATCCCCAGACCAATAGCAGGGATAAGAAGAGTTTCGTTTGGCAGAGGTCCATAGGTATGCAAAAGCAAGCTTCGATGCGACGACACTGCTGGGGCAATAGCAGCAGGAAATGTTCGCAATGCAGATTGTTTGGAAGGCGAATCTGAGAGGCGACATCGCCCGTTGGCAGTAGTCTTGAATCGTGGAGAGCTGCGTCTTACGTGCCTCCAGATGCAGACGCATCCTGCAATGTGTACTGGCACTCACGACGCAACAATGCAGATAGGCGCCCTTTCTATTGCTTGCTTGCGCTTCTCTTCTCGGTGGACGGTCCGCGCTTTTCATTGGCATCCGAGAATGAAAGAGAGCCCTTGAGCACGTCCTGCTAAGTCAGGCGGCAGGCTGCTTCCCCATTTCACTTTTCGGAGGAGCCTCACGCCGGGAGGCGAGCGGGCAGATGGGCTGCATGATCCGCGATGACCCTTGGCGGAAGGGCTATCCAATCTCGAAGGTTTGGTGTGGATTGGAGTGAGCATGAAAACGAATTCCGCCGGCGGCTGTAAGTTGGGAGCTTTGCGTCTTCTCGAACGATGTGGAGTGCGGCGTCGAGGCTTGATGCCAGTTCGCCTGACTAACTTGACTTATCCGGAGGAGCTCGATGTTCTTTTTTTCTTTCGTGGGGTTATGTAGCTGCTGCTTGACGCCTTGTAGGGGAGGCGCCCGTGTTACTAGCAGCTCCAGCTGTTGTTGTTCGGTCTGGTCTTAGTGCCATCTTGATGCCAGATCCTGACGAGATGGAGCAGCTAAGAGGGCTAGATTGAGCGGCAGAAATTGGATGACGGGGACCGTGGAACGTGTGCTCAGGAGATGACGGGAGGTAAAATTTGCTTGCGAAATAGAGGAAAAAGAAAATTAAAGGAATATCAGAGAGGCGAGGCGTGGATGGGGAAGGTATCCTTACCTTGGACGGCAACAGCGACTGCACCTGCACCTGCACAAAGCACACCAGACTGGATATCTGGCGTACTTTCCTCAGCCGTCTGTTCCCTCCTGCGCCTTCCTTCTCGTGCTGAACAATCACGCCTAGTTTTCCCGCTTCCGCCCTTCTTCAATTGTCCCGTCTGCCACTTTTCTCGGGTACCTTAGCTGACGGCCGCGTTATCTCTACGTACTCCGCTGCATTCTGGACGACATCGAATTCCAGTTCCTCCCTCAGGTTCCAAAGGCCAACGTTCCAAGCTGGAACCTCAGCCAAGGCCAATATCCGGCATCAAATATCAGTGCTAGCGCCAGCACCACCACCACCACCAGCCATACCCACGTTTCGGCTGTCGTGCTACCCACTTGGTCTCACCCAGCGAAGACTCGCAGCTACACATACATACCTTGACTTACACAAGCTCTTGCTGCTGCTTGGGCTGAGACCTCAATTGAGACCGACCCGGTCGGAGTCGATTCGATAATTCCTACCTTGACCGGAAGGCATTCATTGTTCAAAATCGGTCGTTGTCCTTGCAGTCGCGCAGCCGCTGTCTATTGTTGCCCTGTCCTGAGCTCATCTCGACACGTACGAAGGCGAACTGCAACTCAGTCCATACCAGTCCGGCTGCCGCTGCAGCTGCACTGACGGTGATAATTAAAACCCTCGGGCCAACAACACCACCCAATCCAAGAGCATAAGGAACCAAGGAAGCGACCTAGTTGGATCGGACGGTTCCAAGGGAGAAAAGAAACCACAAGTCGAGCCCACCATCGCGCATTTGGTGGTGCTTGGACGGCTGCGATTGCCATAATTTAACGATAAGGCACCTCCTCATTCGCATCTCTATTCTGAGCGGCCACAAACACCACCTCAATTGAGGCGGGAGCTCCCACGAACAGAACATAGATACGATACCGACCGAAACCCCCCTCCCCCGGAAAGAGAAAGAGAAATTGGAACAAGGCCACTGAGACCATCACGGCTTCTTTTCCTCAGCTCAGCTCGATCCTACCTTACCCCAGTCGACAGCTTCGGCCGTCGCCCTCCTGCATATTTCCTTCCTCTTGCATAGCATTGCAGCAGAAGAACAGTCATTCGCCCGTCGTACTCAGCGAAGTGCTGTCGCAGTCGCAGTAGTGGCAGCTACCTTAGCGGATGTAAGCGAGTATTTGGTACCTGCATCCATCTCTAGGCGCATGTACCACAGCTACTCCCTTTTTCCCGCTTTTCCCCCCTGAGGCCCACGCCCATCTCCGCCAACATTCTCCTTGGGCAGTACTTGCATAGGACAGCACCCCTGCAAGTACACAATACCCCCGAGTGCTCATTCTCGAGAGACTCTCATCCACCCGGGTCAACCAGGGCAGCTAGCCTGTCTCCAATTTCTCTGCCTTTCTGCTCTCTCTGGGGCTCCCGTGCTGTTTCTTGTCGCGCTTAGCGCTGCGCTGTTCCAAATACTGGGCGCCCTGCAACCGGCTCGTCCTAAGGTCTCATCTCGTCAATTTTACTCCAACGAGAACGAGGAGAGTCTGACCGTTCGCTCGCTCGCTTCTCCCTCGCACGCTTCTCCCTCGCAGTTTCCCCTCGTCTAAGCCAAGACTAGGCCCATTCCCACTCCCGCCAGCGCCAGCGCCAGTCTTTCTCTCTTTCTGGTCTGGTTCCGCGTCGCCGACAGTCCTCCACATCTCTCTCCAACCGCCTTGCTTCAGGTTGGCTTTCAACTTGCCATCCCACCTGTACGCGGTACAGACAGTACCCTTCGTTGTCACCGTCTCGTCTCGTCTTGTTTTTCCGACCGACGATCCTGCCGCTAGTCTCGAGCCTGCGAAGACGAGGAAGCGCACCATCGACATCTTCGAAAATCAACAACAAGTTAACACCTGGGAAAGGGCCTGCGCGCCCATACCGTTGTTGTCTTGTCTTTGGGTTGCGACAGCTCTGCAGTTTTAACGACAGGCCAGGCTACTCCAATTGGCTATCATCAGGCGGACAATTGACAACAACATCAGATCGTTCACCTTCAAATTCCACAGCGCGCTCTCCCTCAATCAATTAGCCAACAACTCAGCTTGGGCTGTCTTTCACTCGCTCCCTCCTGCTCTCTGCAGCCCCGTGTGGTCTCAGACGGTGTCAAGAGACAGGAGAGATAGGCTCAAAGCCGCACAGCCGCTCACAACAACAGAGTGTGTACGTGCGTGATTGCCCTCGTCGCGCCCTTTTTCAGTGTTGCTGCGTTGACTCGACCTCCCAAGACGATTGTTGTCGACTCAATTCATCCACAGGTCAAGCTGCAGTAAACAACAAATTGCAGCCCTGATCCAGAAAAACATTAGCGATCCATATCCCTTCCACCCGCACCATGAAATAGTCAGGGCCAATTCATTGGTACAGCAGAAAGACAACACAGCCCAAGGTCCATAATACCTCCAATCGGACTCGACCGTCCCATCCCCATTTTGGTGGCCGACTTAATTCCTGCAGCTCAATTAATTCCTGCGTCCTGAAACCTGCTGCTCAGCGATCGAACTACCGCCGCAGAGGAGCATTACTCACTCTACTCCTTCGATTCACCATCCTCCTGCCAGCAATTCTCTCCCTCTATCCCTTGGCCCTTTCAAACGTACCAACATCGCTGCCAACTGGTTAGCGACAACCGCGAAACAAAGCACGCCAAAATAGAACGTCTGTTCAGTCGAACTCTGTTTTCCTCAGCTCCTTGTGTTTTCAGCGTCACAGAAGCATGTCCTCGGCCGCTCTGCAGCCTGCCCAGCAAACACCAGCTTTTGCATCACCGCCTCTAGTCGCAGCCTCACCGAACAGCCGCACATACACGTCGAACCACTCCTCTCCGACCCGCGAGGCGTACAATGCAAATCTGAAAAGCAACGCACCCTCTCCTGCATCCTCGCACCGCCCCTCGAGACGACCGAGCGGAACCGGCGCGTCTGTAAACAATCCGAACCCAGTCTCGCCCATGACGTCCCGAGCTGCCCCCGCAAGTCCCGTTGCCGTCGCTCCTTCTTCCCCAGATTACCAGTCTTCATCTTCGGAACAACGACGAACAAACATGCCACCCGTCGCCCCCCCGCGTACGTCTTCGACGAATTATTCGGCTTCTGCCACTGCCGCTACATCAAAAAGACGCGACCACACAACAGATAAGGCTGCGTCTTCGCCGCGACGCGCTCAGCCAGACGGCACCAACGGCAATGCCGACCACGTCTATTCCGACGACGCTACTGGCTCCCGCAGTAGAAGATCACACCAACAAATGACACCAGATTCACCTCACCGCTCGAGTGGCCGCTCGGGGAGCCAGGCGACTGTAATCCCTGTTCGATCCCACGCCGCCCCGCAGACATCCGCGTCTCCCAAACAGCCCTCGCGCGAAGGAAGCGAGGTCCTGAACAGAATGGTCGTATCTCAGCCAGAAGTCGATTTCGCTCGTGAGAAGGAACGGCTTGCAGAGGCACAACCCCAATCCTCCCATGATGACGCTGCACCACCCCCAATCGGCATGTCCGAGCATGACGACGGCAGACGGGGAGGCAGAAGTCGGCACGACCATTCCGGGAAACGCGATAAGGTTGTCAGATTCGGGGATTACATTCTTGGAAACACCATTGGCGAAGGCGAGTTCGGAAAAGTCAAGCTTGGCTGGAAGCAAGATGGCGGTGTACAAGTAAGTTCGAGGCTTAATCACACTGCGGAGCTTGTGCTAACCAAACGGAATCCAGGTCGCTATCAAGTTGATCAAGCGGGACAGCGTTGGCAATAACCCCTCCAGACTGGCCAAGATCTACCGCGAGATTGCCATTCTGAGAGGCATCTCCCATCCTAATATTGTTCGCCTCCACGAGATGGTGGAGACCGAGAGACACATTGGTATTATTCTCGAGTACGCTTCTGGAGGTGAACTGTTCGACTACATCTTGAACCATCGCTACCTCAAGGACAATGCTGCGCGCAGACTGTTTGCGCAACTCGTGTCTGGTGTCGGATACTTGCACAAAAAGGGCATCGTGCACCGAGATCTGAAATTAGAGAACCTGCTATTGGACCGGAACCGCAATATCATCATTACCGACTTTGGCTTTGCCAACACCTTCGATGCGGATGAAGAGCTCTCTGAAGAGGAGGAACTCAATCTGGGCGACCGCGAGTTCGTCAAGAAATTGGGACTGGACCGAATCAAGACCAACGGCACAAGAAAAGGCGACCTGATGCAAACGAGCTGCGGTAGCCCATGCTATGCTGCTCCTGAGCTCGTCGTCAGCGACTCGCTTTACACCGGCCGCAAGGTTGATGTCTGGAGTTGCGGTGTGATTTTGGTAAGCATCCTTGCGTCCGCAACTACTGGTATGAAGCTGACAAGAACCTAGTATGCCATGCTGGCAGGGTACCTTCCTTTCGATGATGATCCAGCGAACCCCGAAGGCGACAATATCAATCTCCTGTACAAGTACATCGTCAACACCCCTCTCACATTTCCTGAATATGTTACTCCCCACGCGCGAGACCTCCTAAGACGAATTCTTGTACCCAACCCCAGAAAACGAGCAGATCTCTTCGAAGTCGCTCGGCATAGCTGGCTGAGTGAATATGCTCATGTTGTGGAATTCATTACGAGTAGCACTACGACACCTAACCAGATCCAGAACACCACAGTGCCTTCAGAGGAGCAGGAGGCACCTGGTATCGCTCGCAGTGCCTCTGTTCGCGAATCATCCAAGACCAAAGCAAACACGCCGACGTCAGTGGGAGGGCTCGCCAGCAAGCATGCAAAGATCGACGCCGATGCCGAGGCGGCAGCGCTCGCCAAGGAGAAACGGGACAACAAGCGTCGTACGGTTCAGGTGGAATATGTTGCACCAACAACGCAAACGCAACGAGGGGAGACTTCAGCGGGAAGCAAGTCACGGGCCCGCTCAAACAGCCACGGCCCTGTGGAAGTTGCCGAAGAGTCTGCTTCTGCGGAGAAGCCACTCCCGAAGGACCCCCCTGTCTCAAGAGATTCGTACAGATCAAGCAGGCAAGGAACGCGCCCGCCCAGCGCCCATCGGAATACCGCTGCGGCGGCACCGACCAGACCGACCCGCGATACTCGCGCGACTTCCGATAACGCGTTTGTTTCGTCGGTCTCAAATCCGCCGCCCGCTGCCAGACCTCAGACCGGAGGCTCAATGGCATCTGGCTCCATGGGACTTGGAGCTGGTGCTCGTGGATCGTACGGCCAACCAATCCCCCCGGCCGTTGCAGGTACTAATGCTCAAGGAAGGATACAACAACCCAACGCCCAAGATACGCAGCAACAGGCCATGGGTCGACCCAGCGTCGCTGTGCCGCCCAAATTCGCCAAAGTTGCTGGGTTCCCCGAACAGCCAGCCGCGCAAAGTCAAACGCCGCCTCAATCGAGCGACGGCAGAGGTCACGGACACAAGCGATCCAACACTATTGGTGATCTTGGATCGAAGCTGCTTGGACGGAACGGGTCCATTTTCGGTGGTAAGAACCGCAGTAAACGGCCCGATTCGCAAAGCGCAAGCCGGAAATACCCTCCAGTCAGTATGCCTAACAACATGCCGGTTGAGGGGCAGCCGCGACCTTCGATAGACTCGAGGGCATCTCGAAGGTCCTTCTCTCTCGGTCTTGGAAAGAAGCGGAGCGGTAGCATCGCTGGTTCTCAGACTTCTCGCGAGAAGCCGAATAGGCGCTTTTCCCTCATCCCGCAATCATTCTCCTTGAAAGCCATCGGACTTGGCAGAGACTACGACCCACCACCTTCTGAGCCTCAGTCTCAGCCTGATCTACCAATTCAAGAACCTCCTCAAGTCGACGAGCATGGTCATTACGTGGACCAACAGGGCCAGTCTCGTGGATATGACGGAGGGTACGATCAAGGTTATCGTCAGCCTGGCTCAAATTCCGCGCCGCAACTGCAACAACGTCAAGGATGGCAGGATCAGCAGGATCAGCAGCAGCAGTACATGGGACCAATTGGACAACCGAGCGCCGTCCCAGGCTACATGCAGCAAGGCGCAGTACTCAACACTGGATCCGAATCATCATTCGAGACCGCTCCCCAGCAGCAGCGCAGGCAATCTGGTGTCCCGTACCAAGCTAGTGGCTACGCCGACTCTTCAGAAGGCCATAGTGGCAGAGGCAACGGTCGGTCTGGCGTGCTGCAGAAGAATAAGAGATTCACAGACGCGTACAATCAGGACCAGTACCACGGTCACCAGGGCAGCAGCGGCGCGGCCAAGCGAGTTATGGACTTCTTCCGAAGGCGCGGCAAGGCGAGAGGCGGTGAGGAGAGATAGAGGACTCTTGATGCTCTCGATTGCTCGCCACTCGTGGATTCTGGCTCACGACCACTGTGCGGTGCTCGCTCATCGCAGATGAGTCTTTCTCCAACACGGCGTGTTGAACGTTGAGGTAGGGGGCATGGTGGCCCCGATTCTCTATTCTACAATTTTCGAGCTTTTAATGTGTGAATACCAAGCCAAGCGGACGCGGTTGGTCGCTTGGCGCCATTGTCAGATGTTCATGTTGTCTTGATCGCCTACTGCATTGCAGGCGAACCGGCATAGAAGGGTGGAAGGAGTTTCTTTCGTGGTTCCCTCTTCACGTAATAGGGAAGTTTTGTTATTTCTTGCGTCGGTCGACGAGGTGTCACGGGACAGGGTTATTTTCGGTAGAGACGGATTGGTGGATTTTTCCCCCTCGACGCTGTCATTGGTTCAACTGGTCGTTTTCCTCTTAATTCAAAGGCATCACAGCGGCAATTCTCGATTGCTCGCTGACGGCGGCAAAGGCGTATGGTAACACAGAAGAAAAGAGCCAGAGCAGTGGTCGAGTTAGCATATCGTGTAGCGAGGTAGAAGACGGCCGACCTCGTTTGGTTGTTCCGTACAAGGTTGAAGCATATTGAGAGCGATATTAAATGGCAACAATGACCGGAGCCCAAGCGGACATATTTTACGAGCAGTAAAGTCGCAACATCACCGATACAAGCAGTTGAACCGCAACTCTCCAGTCCGGTGAGCTCCAGTGAAGTCATAACGGAACGTAGCCGTTTAGAGAAGTCGAACCGCAACTCATCCGTTGAAGCTCATCGGATCTACAGAAACCTGCAGAGACGACGGGATGACCCGCCAGATGGCTTGGCGGTGGCCATGATGTGTCATGGCGGCAGCAATGATGCGCATGTCCTCTCTCTAGGAGCCCGGAGGTTGCCCCCCCCCCCCCCCCCCCCCCGGCAGTCCTTCCCAACATCTCGGAGCTGCCAGTCAGCTTGGCAGCCATTGCGTTGCGCAGGTCGCCTCCCATCTCCATACGTAGATTGCAAGCGTGCCACCCGTCATTGTGGCTCAGCCAGAGGTGCAGACGTGGCGCAGCTGGAGCGGATTCTCCGCCGTCGGCGGGTACCCTGTTTGACGTCACTTCGGCACGTGTGTCCGGCTTGGAAATTCAGGGAACCCCTATTGGACAGAAGAGTTGATATCGGTAGCAAGATTCTGAAGCCTCATTACGCTCATTTACTGTATTCCCTGGTAGAATGTCCCGGAGAGGGGGCGTTGAGACGAGTGACGCGTCTGCGGCCGAACACGAAATTGGGAACCGAGTTGTTTTGGCCTTTTCGATCTTGTGCAAGTACGCTGGAACCCCCCCTCCCCCCCGGGGTTTGGGGTGGACTGTTACAGATGCAAACGTGAATTAGGTTGCGGGAATGCGGTGGAAAAAGGCAATGGGGACGGGACCGTTTCTGACCTCAACGTTCTGGTGCGATTTCTTCTAGTGCCTTTTGCCACCCACCATGTTCAGCCGCGATTTTGAGTTGGATAGACATAAGAACTGTTCGGCATACGTAAAAAGTAAGGCGGGAAGGGGTAGTAAGGCGAGAAGGGGTAGCAAGCACAGCTAGGGAGAGAGAGAGGTTCATCGGCCACTGGCCAGGAAGCTTGATTAGAAGAAGTGTGTTCCGTGCACGGCGGGGGAGAGCAAGGCAGCAGCCAGCAGATGGAAAAGAAGCATGGGCGAGGTGAATTAGCGGTCATGATTCTGCGGAATTGCGTACTAGGTGCAAATTGCCGGGTGCGGATCCACCCTCACTCAGGATTTCTCCCCTTTTTCGCGTAGAGATTCCGCTGGGAGCACACACGTGTTGTGGAATAGTCGGTGACAGCGCGGCTAGGTACGAGGGTGATCATCCCCGGTGAGTGATAAGGCATATTGTGCATGATTGGCGGACACGTAAATCCGGGCTCGTCGTTATGGAAATCGCATTATTTCTTCCTGCAGCTTCTGCTGCTTTAGACGAAAGGTTAAGGCAGAGACAGTGAGAGAGGGAGAAGGAGACAAAGGGCATTGTGTGTGTGTGTGTGGAAAATCAAGAGGCGAAACAAGAAACAAGAGAAAAGAGGGGGAACTGGGACTCGAGAGAGGGCCGTCCGTTGCGTGTCTTTCGGTCCATGTTTCGAGATTTCCGATTTCGAGAAATGCGGTGCCATATGCGGTGCCATCATCTGGAGTCGCTCTTCTTGGCGCACGTTGCGACTTGAGTCGGAGCAAAAGCCGCGAGCTTGGGCGAGTTTGGTGTTGTTCGTGGTCGCGCTTTGCAAGTTTTGTGGCGGGTTCCGACGTGAAGATGAAATAAGCTCGGCTCGGCCACGGCTTGGCTTCTGTCCGGTGGTGGGAGGAAAGGTGCCCTGTTTTGTTGCGCGCGCGCGCGAGATAGAGAGAGCGAGAGAGAGATACAAGAAGACGATGGGCTCGGACGTGATGGGGGAGTTTCTGGTTCTTGGGACGGTGGTGTCAGTGTGGCGTAAGTTATTCGTTACGCGGCAGACATCGTGAGAAACGAGTAGAGGTGAATCGAGTCTAGGCTCTCTCCGTCCTCCTAGGACGCGGAGAGTCGGACGGTCGGGTGGTCGGTCTTTGAGATGTTGAGACGGAGCGAGGGAGGGGATCACGGATAAGAGTACGACTGTGAGGCTCTTGGTACGACTGTGAGGCTCAGCTGGACTATCCGGGCGTAGCGCACACGAAGCTCAGGGACCTTGGAGGGACGCAGGGGAGGGATCCCACTTTCCGAAGTGTTGTCTTGTTAGGTATCCGTACGCCGTAACTCTCGCGCTTTGTTAAGATAAGAGGCTGAGATGGCAGTCCATGTCGCCCGCGAAATGGGCGGGATAGCGTACGTTGAGGCGAACTATTACCAGCGCCAAGAGGCCTCCACGGTCCGCGTCGTTAGTGCGGTGTCGTCGCTGGGCTTGCCTCGTGTATGTGTTCCCCGTTGCAGCGAGTTGATGGGATGTGATATCATTGCTGTGCGTTGGTCGTGTTGATGATGATTGCGATGATGATGATGCTGGTGCTAGGGGTGAGGTAACTGTGATAACATGTACCTTAGGTACTGCAGTACCTACCTACCTAGGTGCCTGCCTTACATGGCCCTTCTAACCCAATGGGAATGTCCTCCACTTGAGGTACGTGCCTCTGCTGCTCCATTATTGGCGAAAGCTTGGTGCAACGCCCTGCGGTCCAGAACTAGCACACTCCAGACAGCCATAAGGTCATGTCATTCACACAGGAGGATCCAGTTGTATTTATCACTCTCTGGGACCAAGAATTAGAAAGAAAGAAAAAAAACCGTAAAAAGAGGATATTTCACAGCACATGGAGATAGAAACAGTGATGCTGGAGGCGGAAATAAAAACAATGGCATTGTAATGGAAGGCGACAATCAAAGACGGAGCAAAAGTGGACACGCCACAGAGTGCCTCAGGCAGTGACTAGCACTCTCTTACTGCATCTGGCAATGGACTGCCCAGTGAGCGACGGGGGGCCCCTGTCCGCTCGACCGGCCCCATGTTCGGCGAGAGGACCACCCCGTTTGGAAGAGGATCTTGATTTTACCTCTCGCCCTAAGGAATGCCTCAGCTCTTGCGTATCGCGTATCACCGTCGCCGCTGGAAGTATCTTTTCGCCATGAACCAGCAGAAAAGATACCTCTCCCTGCCCTTCTATTCCTGCGGTTGGCGGCCGGTATTCTTACGCGTGCCCACCGTCCCAAGTGGAAGGCGAGTGGAAGGACCTAAAGGAAAGGGATCTGCCGCGCTGTCTGGGGACGTTGCCTCTACCTCATGCCCATCGCATCCGAGTTCTTTAAAGCATCCCTCGTCTCTCGCGTCCGACCGCCATCTCGGTTGGTTCTTCTTCCTTCCCTCTTCTTACTTGTCCTCTCTTCCCCCCTTTGAAGCTTGTCTTCAAACTTGGTTGCGTACCTTTTTTTCTCAGATCCAGATCCTTTGTATGTGTGTGCGCGCGTGTGTGTGTTGCCCATCAACACCAACTTCGTTACACTTCACCCCAAATTTCAACAGCTCCGCCGAGACACGAGTGTCCGGTCATCAATTTCGATGCAGAAAGCCTTAACAGACCCGCCCAACATAGACACACCACGCTCAGCTGCAATTACGCATGGCGTCAGTCGCAGCTCCTCCAAACGATCCCAGGCTGGCAACACGCAAGACATAGAGCCCTTCTCCCTCGAAAATACCACCACCTCCACCACCTCCGCCAGCAAAAACTTCATTCCCGATGACACCCTCGAAAAGAGAGCATTCTGCCGCAATGCCCGCTCATCTACGCAGGTTGAGGGGCCGGGGCCTGTCCTAGGAAGTCGTGATGGTTCGCGGAACCACAACGACAACAACAACAACAACCCCGAACAGCAGCAGCCGCCGCCGCCGCAAACCACGCAGGAGAAGCCGAGTGTCGTCACCTGCTTCTTCGAGACGAGTAAGATGATCATGTTCCACAGCTGGGTCAACCTATTGCTCGTCTTCGTGCCCGTTGGCATCATCGTCAAGGGCCTCCATGTTAACCCCGGCGTCGTTTTCGCCATGAACGCCGTCGCCATTGTACCGCTCGCCGGTCTGCTCAGCCACGCCACTGAGTCTGTGGCCAGCAAGCTCGGTGATACCGTTGGCGCCCTCCTAAACGTAACCTTTGGTAACGCCGTGGAGTTGATCATTTTGTAAGTTCTCTACTCGGTCTTTGATTCACAGCCATTCAAACACATTGCATGATGCGGTCCCTTTTCATACCATGACGTGGTGTGTCTAGGAGCATGGAGAGAGGTGAGGGACCACAAAAGTCTGGCGTGCTTTGGCACGCTTGGCTGTGTCTTGGCTGTGTCGCACCCCGGATCTTGGCCCTCAAATTTCCATTGTTTATCTCTTGGCACAGGACTTGGCTAATGCTTAATTTTCTAGCATGTATGTCTCTACCCATCTGCGGGTGATCAAGACGAGAAAGAGAAGAGAGAAGTCGAAAAAGACACTATCACTTCAATCAAGTCCCAAATCATACTGTTTTCCTCCTTTCATTTGAACTCCATCGCCCAGGCACACGATCCTCCCTTTTCATAAGTCTGTATTACAGTGTAACTGACATCAGCATTTGCTTCGTGACGCTTCAGTATCGCACTCGCCAAGGTAATCTACCAATCTCAGTCGAGATTGAAAGGCTTAACTAACTTGGGAACAGAATGAAATTCGTATTGTCCAGGCATCGCTCCTTGGCTCTATTTTGGCCAATTTGTTGCTCATTTTGGGCATGTGTTTCTTCCTTGGTGGTTTGCGCTTCCGAGAGCAGGTGAGGACGTCATTGATGATGAACAGGACATTTCAGCTAACGCTATCCTAGATTTACAACAGCACCGTCACGCAGATGAGTGCTTGTCTGCTCAGTCTGAGTGTCATCAGTTTGGTGTTGCCTGTGCGTGTACCATAGCATTCTATCCCCGTGCATAAAAGCTGACCAATCACATATAGACTGCATTCCACGCTTCTTTCAGAAATCTCAAGGATGCCGACGATCAGACACTGAAGATCAGTCGCGGTACCAGTGTGGTAGGTTACGAAACTCCGGTTCAATGGGATCCTGCTAATCGTCACAGATCCTGCTCTTGGTTTACATCGTTTACCTTCTTTTCCAGTTGAAGTCCCATGCGTACATGTACGAGTCCACTCCGCAGCACATTGTCGATGCTGAGGCAGCTCCCGGCCCGGCTGTTGGCTGGTTGGACACTTCCAGCTCCGAAAGTGCCTCAGACTCGGACTCGGACTCGGACAGCTCCGATAGTTCTGGCGGTACCGTTCGTCGAAGAATGAAGAAGGTTCTGCGTAGTGGCATGAGACGCAAGTCAAGCTTAGCTTCCGTCGACATCGAGGGTCGTCCTCCAACCCGTAGCACCTCCGTGGGTACTCACAGCACCAGGGGCTCCCCAAGCCGCCCTCGTCTCCCTCGCTTCGGTTCAAGTGCTGGCAGTGAGGAGGCCTTGGAGGACGAGAAGCCTCGCAAGCACCGTAAGCCCCGCAAACGCCACCACAAACACAAGAAGCCCAAGAAGAATTCGCGCAAGAACCTCGTCGATGTTGGGGAACCTACCGCCAACGATCGTCCCGAGACGACGTTTCAAAATGGCGAGTCTCGTCGCGTCGATTTTGCTCAGCAAGGTCCTTCAGCCGTTGAGGGTCCTTCTGAAGTTCCTCCACCGACCCAAAGCGACCGCAGGCCCTTACCCGCTTTCCGTGGCTTGTCTATCAAGAACTTTACCCCTGCCGTCTTCACTCAACCACCCGGTTCTTCCGCGCTCGCCCCCGCTGCTCCAGGCCCTGTTCCCCGCGTCCGCTTCGGTATCCGCCGTACCAACTCGCTGCCCGACCGTCTTAATCAGCATGGAGGAAATGCCTTTAGACCCCCGGGTGCCTTGTTCCCGTCCCAGATTCCAAGGAATGTTGCCCACAGCAGCGCTGGCACAGAAGAAAAGGCCATTCCCAATGATCACCTGTCTCGCACTGCCTCCATCCTCCTGCTGCTGTTCTCCACTGGTCTAGTCGCCGTCTGCGCCGAGTTCCTCGTCGATTCCATCAACGAGGTCGTGGCTACTAGTCCCCTGGGTGAGGTGTTCATCGGTCTCATTATTCTCCCCATCGTCGGTAATGCCGCAGAGCACGTTACTGCCATCACGGTAGCCATGAAGAACAAGATGGACTTGGCTATCGGTGTCGCCGTCGGTAGCTCCATTCAGATTGCCCTCTTCATCACTCCCATCGTTGTCATCATCGGCTGGGCGTTGGGCAGGGACATGTCACTGTACTTCACTCTTTTCGAAACGGTCTGTCTTTTTGTCTCGGCCTTCATCGTCAACTTTTTGGTTTTGGACGGCAGGAGCAATTATCTTGAGGGTGCTCTACTATGCGCGACGTACGTCATCATCGCCTTGGTAGCGTTCTTCTACCCCAACTCGGACGAGGTCAACGCTCTTGGTGCATGAGCAAAGCGTTTGTAGGATACGTGTCGGCGAGGCTGAGTTGTTGGTGACCGCAGCTTATGACTTTTCATAATGCTTTACGACATTTCACTTTCTTCTAGGTTGTCAGCGTCCCATGACGTTGGTGATCTATCACTTTTATCAGGGGGTGATTAGGATTGGGGAACACTTTTCCGCATCATCATCATATTTGTAACAATTCACCATCTGAGACGGCAGTAAATGATGGCGGATCTCCATAGGCGCAGGGGTCGTGATGCCGAATACAAAAGCTTCATCATCACTGGACAGTATTCTCAGTGACATTTTTCCCATCTCCAGACCTCCTCCATAATCCGGGTAATGAGCCCCCCTCAGATCACGATCACGATCTTGGCCCACCGGGTAAGCTTAACTTCTAGCTGCGCCGCGAGATCATCCCCCACTTGGTTCCGCCCGGTGGTGCCGGGTGGTCAGCTTGAATAATGGTGCTTCTGTAGGCGGCCTCAGCATTTGGCGGTGGCTGGGCTGTCCTTGTTCTAACTGAAAGGGTCGTGGTAGACCGTTTACTTCGTGTTACTGGTTTGAGACAACCATCGAGGCAGGTTTCATACAATATCGAGGTCTTCGTTTGTTTTGCTCTCGCCTGTGAGTGGTTAATTTTATGATGTTGGCAGCAAGGAGGGTATTTTGGGTGACATGCTTTTTTTCTGCGGGGATGTGCTGCTACAGCGCCCGCCCTGCGGCGGGTTAGCTCAGCTACAGATAATAAAGTGGAGACAAACCTGCCTGAAGCGGAGAGCTTCAGCGTCACAATGCAACCTCTCTACCTTAGTCCAAGGCTTACCTTACCTGCAAGAAACCGCCCCTGAGGGAATGAATATTTGTACACAGCCACTCTCACTCGTACATATCATCGCCCACGACATTGGTCGCACTTGCATTTCCGCCATCATCACCATCCTCATCATCGTTGCAGTGAACAAGAAGTTGCATTTCTGATTCATCGGCGTCCCAGAGCTTCGCAGAAAATCCAGGTCCCGATTTCGATCTCTCCAGCGTTTCAGATCTCGAAAAGTTGCAGTTTACGAGCTCGGGCTAAAGTTGATTTCAACGTCAAGGCGTCGCCACTTCTCCCCCCCTCTCCCTTCACAGCAGAAACCAAGCGCTCGTAAAATTCCAGTGGAGGGTTTGTTTCCGCGAGCATCCCTGAGACACGAGACGAACACCGCATTAAGCTTTGCTTTGCCTCGGCTTTCAGCTGAAGATGTGTTTCGGCAGCAAAGCCGACAGGGAAGACGCACTCGCTGCTCCCCGCCCAGCGCAACGTCCGCCTTCAACACAACAGCAACAGCAGCAAGACGCCAAGATGAGTAGCGGCGGTAATAATCAGCAGCAGCACGCGCCTCCGGCTGGGCCCCCGCCTGGTCAGGGTTCCGGTGAGACATATGCGCCTCCGAGCGGTCCGCCTCCGGGTCGCTCGTATGCTCCCCCGAGTGGGCCGCCGCCCAGTCAATCATACGCTGCACCGTCCGCTCCGCCTCCCTCTCACGGAGAATTCTCGCCTCCTCCGGGACCCCCGCCGAGCCATCAGTACGCGCCGCCGCCCGGCCCTCCGCCGAGCCATCAGGACTATACCGCGCCTCCACCTGGTGCTCCGCCGTCGAAGTCGGAGCCGAAGCATGACTGGGAGGCGGCCGTTCCCGACACGTCTCTGTTCCCCCCTCCTCCTGCTTTCTTCAGCGGTTTCGATCGGTCGCCCGCCAACAACTCCACGGAGCAGGAGGCCGAGGCTGGCGAGGAATGGGTCCAGAAGTATCCTATGATTCAACCAATCCAACTAGATCCCCCGGCCTTGGAAGCCCTGCGAACGAACCGGATTTCTCTCTTACAACCTGATGGTTTCCGTGGCACCCTCAACCAGGTTGCCCCGGGTGTCTGGGAGGCCTCGACACAGAAGAAAGCCCCGGACGGTACCATCATCGGGTACCCGCCCCTCTACTCCGTCAGGAACCATTCTCCGTTAGCCACCGGTCGGAAATTCACGGCCTATTACGAGGTTCAGATCCGCGAGAGCGGTAACAAAGAGGTCGATGTCGCTATCGGTTTCACCGCGCTTCCTTACCCCAACTTCAGGCTCCCCGGATGGCACCGTGGCAGTCTTGCCATCCACGGCGACGACGGGCACAAGTACATCAACGACAGGTGGGGCGGCAAGTCGTTCACCACCCCCTTCCGCTCTGGTGAGAGGCTCGGCGTCGGCATGACATTCGCGGCCAAGGACGGCAGGATTAACGTCGATGTCTTTTTGACCCGTGACGGCAAACTTTCCGGGAGCTGGAACCTGCATGAGGAGATTGACCTGGAGCAGGACGGTCCGGTTGATGGGTTGGAGGGATTCCATGACTTGAGTTGTGCTATTGGATCCTTCAACAGGAATATCTACGAGATCATTTTCGACCCGAGCCGATGGAAGTACCAGCCTTGAGAGAGCACATTCGTTGTACAGACGAGAGAGAAAGAGGGCAAAGGGAGGCAATCGTGTGAGCGTGTTTTACTAAACAAATATATAGTTTCCTCGTCATGAGATGATTACAACAATTGTACAGAAGGGGTTATATCTTGGCCTTCACATCCTTCTCCTTCCACCACGGATACGCACTCGGCGCATCCTTCTCCATCGTCCCCGAGAACTTTGGTGCCCGCTTTTGCATGAAACTGTCCATTCCCTCCTTGCTATCCTTGCCGTCGAACAAGTCGAAAAAGATCTTGCTCTCGAGCAGATGCGCCTCCTCGGGTGACTCGGGCGCCCGCAGAATCATGTCCCGCATGACCCTCACGGCGACGGTGCTCGTGTTCGCCGCCACGTCCTCGGCGATGGCCAACGCCCGCGGCAGGACCCGATCGGGCTCGACAATCTCGCTGAACAGGTTCCGGAGCAACGGGTCCGTGGCCGGGTACACGCCTCCGGTGGTCACGAGGTGCAAGGCGGGACCGGCGCCGATGAGGCGGGGCAGGTAAAAGGACGAGCAGGCCTCCATGTTGAAGCCGCGGCGGGCGAAGACGAAGCCGATCTTTGCGGACTTTGAGACGACGCGGATGCTCGCGGGCAGCGTCATGGTGATGCCGACGCCGACGGCGGAGCCGTTGATGGCGGCGACGATGGGCTTGGAGCAGTTGTGCATGGCCAGCGAGACGAGGCCGCCCGTGTCGCGGTGGGCGTCGCGGGTGGCGGGCAGGCGCACGGGGGAGCGCAGGTCCATGCCTGCGCAGAAGGTGTTTCCGGCGGAGGCGGAGCCGGTCAGGACTATCGCCTTCACGCGCGGGTCCGAGGAGAGGAGGGCGTAGACGCTGGCGAGGGAGTGGGCCATTTCGTCGGTGAAGGCATTGCGGGCTTCGGGGCGGTTGAGGGTGAGGATTATTACCGGCGTCGGGGTCGGGGAGGAGGGTGGGTGGTGGGAGAGGGAGAGGTGGGGGATTTGGAGGGTATTGTAGCTTTTGGGGAGGTTTGTCATGTTTGTGTGACTTTGAATCTTGGCGAGTTTCTTTATCGAGAGAGTGTGATTTGAGTAAGAGTTGATGAACCGGATATTGATGTGTATTTTGAGATGTGAGGTGAGGTTGAGTTGGAGATGGAGGGGTCTGGCGCTTACAACCGGGTACCGAGGTCCGGCGTGGTTGTCACAGTTTATTGCTGCCAAAGGAATTGATACCAGATGACTGCGTAGTTCGATGCCGTTTCTGGTGAGCTTCACCGAAACTGACCGGGATCAGTCTCGATGAGACAAGAGGAGGTACAGCTGTGGTTAATTGATGAAGTGAACAATCCACCATGGAACTTTGAGACTCAAATATACTTAACCATTGTGTGCTTCAATATTGAGTATGAAGTATGTTACAAGGAGATGAAATACCTCAGATGCTGGCGAAGGCGTTCAGTTCACCCACAGGAGAAGCTGACCGAGAGGGACCGTGTCGAATACAGTGTCGAAGACCCTTGGCACAGTAACTACGGCTGACTCAACCAACCACTTGCGCAATTTCTTGAACCCGTCGCTGACCAAAGACGCAGCAGCCCGCAGCCCAGTCCTAGACTCACGACCATTCGCAGAGTATGGGCTATGATTGGGACGCGCACGAGAAGCTATGTTTTCAGCTTTACATCGTCGAGAAAAAGTCCCTCGAGGACATTATGGAATATCTCAAAATCCACCATGATTTTCGTCCCTGGTAAGTGATGGTTTTTTTGACGAGATGTGCATTGTGCTTCTGTACTCCCGCGGTTTCTCTCGCCGGCCGGACCATCCGATCCACCACCGAAGCTTCAACTTTCCCTTTTGGGCAGGCATAAAAATCCGGGGTAATCTGTCAAAGAATTGTGGTCTAATGTCACTGACACTTTGTGCAGCAAACGAGCTTTCCAGACGCAGTTCCGCAAATGGGATTTCCCTTCGAAGCGGAATCCTGCGCACAAGAATGGAATGCTGGTGGCGAGAGTGAAGGAGCTGTGGGAGCGGAATCTCTCGCAGAGTGAGATGTTGCGGGTTCTCAAGGAAGATGGGTTCGAAATCAAGAAGAGGGAGCTGGTGAGGGTTAGGACCATGAACGGGTGGTTGATGAAGGCGGCGAACGGAGAGCGGATGAAGGAGATTGAGGATGAGGTCAGACCCGGGATGGTCTCACAGGCGGGGTTCGAGGGGCACAATTACGATGTTCAAACGGCAGGACAAATAACGCCTGATGCTCTCACTGATCATGAAGTCCTCGGGGCGATGTCCGGCGAGGATGGCCCGATATTGGATGGAGATAATAACAGGAGGAAGAGACGGCGGTTGAAGGCGTGGGCGAGTGCGTCACAAAACGCTCCAGTTCCTCCGCGGTTCCCGTCCGAGACGACGCTCGATGAGGCCAAGGCCATCCTTGACTTGTCCAACGACGTCTACCGCCAAGTCAGGTCTACGTTTTCACGGATATGCGAAGAGTCTGGGATAAGTAAGAAATCCATCGCCGGCCCCGACAGGTGGGAGGCCGCGAAGGACCGCCTGGTGAGGGCAATGCCGCAGCTTCAGGATGTCATGTCGGAGCCTGGAGAGAATCACAAGTCGAAGCAGCTGGCGCTCGATGTCATATGCGCCGACACTACGAAGCGGGCTCGAACGCTCGAAAAGCGCATCACCTTGGCGGAAGTCAAGACGATACTGGGCATCAACCCGGGGGAAACCAGGGAAGTTCGGTCTGCTTTTGAGCGGATCGTGATAGAAGCCGGGCTGGGCTCCAAGTCTGAGGCCGGGCTAGGCTCAAAAGCTGGGCCTGCGCAGTGGGATACGTTGAAAAAGAGGTGGCGAGACAGTTCGCAGCTTGTCCAGCGTATTTTCGCTCATGGAGCAGGAGACCCTGCATGTGTCGAAAAGGAGCGGGCTCTGGATGTCCTTGCTCGCGACGTCATGAAGAGGCTGCGAGACGATATATCCAGGAGGGACAACCCGCCCAAGGGGGGCTCTGGCAAGGCGAAACCGCCTGCAACCAGAACCAGTCCAGATCCTCATCAAGGTACCGCCATGGCCCAAACCACGCAGCCAGAACTGGTAGAGGATATTCAGAGCGACACCAATCTAGCCAGCCAGTACGGCAACGCCGGCCAGGTCTCGTCCGTGGGCCAGGCGCAGATGCTTATGCCTGTGCCCATGCAAACCCAAGCCACCGACCCTCTCGGCCACTCTGCTGCCCGAATACTCTCCAACGCCCTCCTCGGCCAGACCAACATGGTCCTCGACTCTCACCTCGGATCTTCCCTTCTCCTGGCAGCCAACGCCCAGGCAGCCTTCGTGGACCAGCAATACGTACAGCAGTTCACCGCTTCGCAGTCTGTATACCACGCCCCGGCCCCAACGAGCGTGGCCATCTATCTCCGCCTGCATCCCTCGTCCACGTTCGTGGTGAACGCCAATCTGTGGATCGCGACCCTGAGCACGCACTCGATGCAGGAGCTGCGGCACGTAGCGGCTAATAAGTTCCCGGGGGCCATTTGCCTGAGAGTCGAGGGCGTGCTGAAGGATGGCAAGGGCGGGGAGATGCCTTTGCAGATTGACCAAGATCCGGAACTGGCTGCGTATTTGGCACATCTGCAGGGTGCGACCCCAGTATTCAACGTGCAGCTTGTCCCTGGTTGGAAGACCTCTTGATGTGTTCCATACGAAGTCTGTTTTGGGACGCACGGCGGGACAAGTACGGCCAGTTTATGGACAACAACAACAACAACAACAACAACGCCAAACTACGATTCTAGAATGTGCTCACACGAGCGAGATCGCTCGATGCCGGCTTTCTGAGGGGGCATTTGCCGGAAAGACGCGGGGAGGGCTATCGTCGACAATGAAGTTTAGTGAACTAATCAATGCATGGCTGAAATTCAATTCATTCTTGTGTATGCCCATCTTCTACTTGTCCGATGCGTGCATTGTGGCGCCAACATGTACTTCGATTTGTTGACTTCACCTCGGCCTTGGTAGACGGGCGGGCAGAGGAAGAGTGGAAGCCTCGACCGGCGGTGCACCTCCCGACCGTGGTTTCCCCGCTTCCGGGCCGGCCAATTCTTATCCCCGAAAGGCTGGAAGGGGCGCCAGCGGGGAGGGGCCCTGACGGCTAGTTTCTGCAGGCTTTTGCATGGATTCCATTTCGCAATCAGAGCTCCAAAAGATCAAAGACGGGCTGCAGCTCCACCACCTACAAATAATCTCCAACACACCTCAGGGTATCGTCAACCTTACCCCTCCAACCTAGAGCCCCGAACCCGGATAGCACCTATTTACCTTGTAATTCTTCTCAATTAACGGACGTCCTATTTCAATTCTACATTGTTACCACCCTTCCCGTCCGATTCGAACCAGCGCAATGGCGCACCTCAGAGCTCGAGCTCCGCAGGCAGCTCTACAGGGCTTCAAAGTCACGAACCCTGCCCCGCGCAGACAATGCCTCGCCCTCACTTCACGACAAATGTCGAGCAAACCCGATAGACCGCAGACGAACGAGGATAGGACCGGTCGCACATTCCAGGGCCAGGTCGTTGGTAGCATCACCCAGAGACTGGCCCGCGAGCGGGCGGAGCGTGAGAGGTTTGCTGCTGAGCGCGAGAGGACGTCTGGTGGCAGGAACTACGCCTACACCTTTGGTAAGCCCCGCACGAGTTGCTGTGTGGTTACGGCTGCAGGTCGCACGGTAAGCTAATGCGTCTTCTTGACTGGCAGTGCTACTCGCGTCCATCGGTGTGTCGTATTACCTCGGCACTCTCGTCCCGCCAGGCCCCAACGAAGAGTCAACGCTCCCACTGCACAAGACGATCGCGCCGCAGCACAAACTTAACAAGGAGAACCTCGAAGCCGCATGGGCCGACTTTGTGAGCATTGTTGGCAAGGAGAATGTCAGTACTACCAGCACCGATATCGAGCACCATGCCACTTCTGAGTGGTCGTCGCATTCTGCCGGCCCCAACGAGAGGCCATTCTGCGTCGTGTTCCCCAGCTCCACGGAGGAGGTCTCCCAGATCATGCGCATCTGCCACCAGAGGCGCATCCCCGTCGTCGGATACAGCGGTGGTACCTCTCTCGAGGGCCATTTCACACCGACTCGTGGCGGCATCTCTATCGACTTTGGCCGCATGAACAAGGTCCTCCAGCTGCACCAAGAGGATCTCGATGTCGTCGTGCAACCCGCCGTCGGCTGGGAGGCTCTTAATGATCAGCTTGCTCAGTCGAACCTCTTTTTCCCGCCGGACCCGGGCCCGGGAGCCATGATCGGCGGCATGATCGGTACCGGCTGCAGCGGAACCAACGCCTACCGCTACGGCACCATGCGCGAGTGGGTTCTTAGTCTGACAGTCGTGCTGGCGGACGGCACCGTCATCAAGACGAGGCAGCGCCCGCGCAAAAGCTCCGCCGGTTACGACCTCACCAAGCTCTTCATCGGCTCCGAGGGAACCTTGGGTCTGGTCACGGAGGCGACGCTCAAGGTCACAACCAAGCCCGCGTCGACCTCGGTGGCGGTGACCTCTTTCTCCACCATCCGCGACGCCGCGAACTGCGTGTCCAAGGTCGTGGCCGCCGGTATCCCCGTCGCTGCGGTGGAGATCCTGGACGACCTTCAGATGCAGTGCATCAACAAGGCCGGGATGACGAGCAAGGCGTGGGCCGAAGCGCCGACGTTGTTCTTCAAGTTTGCTGGAACGCAGACCGGCGTCAAGGAACAGATCGGGCTTGTGAAGCAGCTCGCAGCTAAGGCCGGCAGCAAGACCTTTGACTTCGCCAAGAACGAGGACGAGCAACACGAGCTGTGGAGCGCGAGAAAAGAGGCTTTGTGGAGTACCATGGCGGTCAAGCGTGATGGTGACCACGTCTGGACTGGCGACGTTGCGGTGCCGATGAGCAGGTTGCCCGACATCATCGAGGAGACGAAGGAGGCTTTGGCCAAGACTGGGTTGTTCGGCACTATTGTCGGCCATGTTGGTGATGGAAACTTCCACAGTGAGTGTTCTCTGAATGGGTAAGGTTTGGGACGCCTATGCTAATTTGCGTGCAGCGATTCTGCTCTACAACGACCAAGAGCGCAAGAGGGCCGAGCACTTTGTGCACAACATGGTCAAGAGAGCCGTCGAGATGGAGGGCACTGTCACAGGCGAGCACGGAGTCGGTCTCGTCAAGAGAGATTACCTCCCTCACGAGCTGGGCGAGTCGACTGTCGATACCATGAGACAGGTGAGCTCTTTACATCCAGCAGCGCAAGAATCATTACTGACAAGAACCTACAGATCAAGAAGGCCCTTGACCCCCTTTGCATCCTCAACTGCGATAAGATTGTCAGGGTACAGCCTCCCAAGGCTGGCGAGGTCAGCGAGTGGTAGTTTGGACGACCTAGCTTAATTTTTAGATCTGTTGGTCGGTTGATTGTAAGAATTAAGGGACTAAGGACGTTTAGTCGTGATCACCATCACCTATTGTATATATATCTTCCCCGCAACCTGCTACTTGGGCGCCGAGTCTGGCGTTTGAGGACACTTGCCCTTTTGATCAAGACATGAATTTTCTACAACGTAATGACCCAGAGCCTTGCCGATTGTGGCGTGCTGTGCACGTTGGAGGCCCCCCGGGGGGGGGGGGGGGGGGGGGGAGCCGAAAAAGTCAAAAAGAGGGGAGAAGATCCAAGGTCTCCCCAGTGAAGGAAAACGGCAAAAGATCATCATGAAAGGGACGAGACTCGAACTCGCGCGGGTTGCCCCACCAGGAAACAGATGTTAAGCTGACCTTAACCTGGCGCCATAACCAACTCGGCCACCCTTCCTGAAGTTGTTGAAATTTCCACCCAAGCGGAAATCTCATGGAGCCCTCCCCATCCAACCAGGGCTCGGCGGAAGGCCCCACCGCGGGCACCAAACGGCAAGCGACCAAATTGTTCTGCCCAACTACGCCGATTTTGACAAGACGGTTTCCATTCATTATCGATACGACAGAGATCTGCGAATATTTTCATATAGCGAAACTATGCAGTTTGTCGCAATTCCCCTTGGTTGGGAGTCATATTATCAGGTCGCAGAGGTGAATGAGCTATTGCTATGACACTTCATATTGCATGGTTTCAACGTGAACCATCAAGACCTAGAGGGCCAGACTGCCCTTTGGTATCCAGTCAACAACGTGTGCGCCTGCTACTTGACAATGGCGCTCGCATGGATGTCTTCGACAATAACGGAAATACCGTTCTACACACCTTGGTTGCGAAAGCGATAGCAGCTTCACAGTCCATGCTAGTCACCCTGATATATCTGCCTGCTTTAAGTGGAGTTGCCAGGAACATGGGGGGGCAACCTAACTGCAGTACTGTAAAGAGCACGGCGGGTGTCAGAATCTGGAATTTTCAAAAAGAAGCCTGCGGGATGTGTTGGTCCCTTGCAGATCATCCGAACATCAACCACAACCAACAGAACATGGCTATTGTCAGTTGCTTTGCCTACAGTCCATTATCCTGCGGAGAAAATGTACAGTACATGCAAGAAGGCGATAAAATGCCTTCATTGAACGTATTCATTAGCTTTGCTTTTATTACAAGACATTCCCCGCCGTCAAACAACGTTGTTTTCGACATCTCTCGCCTTTTTCTGAGCCAAGCGCACCAACACCAATGGACACTGCCCGTATTTTTTGCTGATGTTTGACACGCTTCTGGCTTATTCATTAATTTTGACTAGTCTTCACGAGGCTATAACCATGCACTCGACGCGCTAGGGGATCAAGGCTGCTGTTGATGCGTATCGCGCACACATAGCTGAACGCAATTGCCGTGCCCTTGGAGTCTATGGTGTGTATATATTGATGACAGCTTTCGTGAAGTCAGACTGACCCAGAATATCTGGTGCAATTTGTCACGCAGCTTGAGCTGGACCCGGAAGATTGGGGAGATATAATCGATGACTTGAGGGTAGACTGTTTTGGGAGCGCCCTAGGTTGGGACGTCGGGACGTTGATACCAATGTCAGAGGATATACTCACGAGGTTTGATGAACCCGTACGGCTTTGCGATCTTGACGGTTGCGGGGGGCCTCTTCCGACCAGCCATGATCGAGAGTTGTACTTCTCTCACCTAGAAAGCGCTTTGAAGGCAACATGTCTCGAAGAAGTTCGCGATAGCATCACCGCTCCTCCTGAGCTTCATATTCTTGCGGAGTATGTGAGTGCATTAACTGGATCCGGGATCGGAGACACCAAGTCGACGTATCAGGCCACGTTCTGGAGAGGTTACTCAGAAACGGATCTCAGGATCGATGCTACGGTCAAGAAACCTCAAGAGCTGACAGTCGATGGTGGTTGGGAGTGTGCTGCAGGATGGGAATCTGGGCTTGGCATTGAAGCTTTTTTAAAAATAGTCTACTGCCGAAGGGACCGGCCCCCCAACGGGGAAGTCGATCCATGGGCCTGGCGGTACATGGCTTATGGCCCGAACGACTGCAAAAGCTTTGATACGATCCCAGAGTTGCTCAAGTGGTATTGTCGATATCGGGAAAGAGAGATATCTAACATTGAGGACTTAGACGAGCAGGAGGTTCTTGATGGACACATGTACTAGATGGAATACACACTCCATCGACGATACACATTGAGGCACACCGCTAATTATGCAAGGCAGAGGATGTTTCGGCCTTCGTGAATTAGATACAAGCTATGTCCAGCAGCACGTTTCAGCGAGGCTGGGCAGATTCAGGACGCATCGTTACTCGGATGTCAGAAACCTTGATTTCCGTCGTCACTAAATGGTCGTGGCTTGGGTAGTTGTGTTTCAGTGGCTGTGGAAGCCGCCATTCCAAACTTGCAGCGGACTATCAAACTGTACTGCGAGTGCGTATGCGTCAGAGCCGCCCTCTGAGATTCAAGTTTGGGAGACTTGACAATATGAAACTGAGATCGCCAGTACGCTTCATAATTGATTCGCCCGAGTAAGGCACCTGGCATATTCTGACAGCCCCATCACTGACGCGCATTGTATGTATAACAGTCTAATCGTCAATGCCATCCCACTCGCCACCATCACCATCGTCCTCTCTCCTGGAGTGCTTCTCCTGCTTCTTCCTCTCCTTGCTCGCTGCAGCAGCTCCCTTCTTATTATGCTCCTTCCGCCTCTCCCACTTGCTCTCCGTTGAAATCATAGCAGCACCATGACTGCGTCTAGCCTCAACACCCTTCTCCTTCAACTTCTTCTTATCCGCCTTGCTCACATTCGGCAAGGCGTCCAGGAGCCACTTCTGCACATTAGCCTCCTCGCCGGTCTTGCCAGCCTGCTTCTCACTGGCTGCAATGACGTTGGCAATGCTTTTGACGAAGGGGATATCGTCCGTTGTGTAGAAAGTGACAGCCACGCCGCCTTCGCGTCCAGCTCTACCCGTGCGTCCCGCGCGATGGACGTATGCGGCGCTCGAACCGGGGACGTCGTAGTTGACCACGCCGTTGACTCCGGCAAAGTCGACGCCGCGGGCGAGGACGTCTGTGGTGATCAGAATCCAGACCTCACCGGCGCGGAAGCGGCGCATGATTCCCGCGCGGGCCTTATCGGACAAGCCGCTGTGCAGGGCAGCGATCCTGATGGGGCCGCCGGCTGCAAGGGGGATGTCGTACTTGAGTTCTTCGGCGAGAGCGGTAGCACGCTCTATGGTCTGGGTGAAGACTAGGAATGGGGGCCTCAGAGGAGGTCCTGAGTCGTCTCCAGCAGTCGGATGCAGCAGCTGGCGCAAGCCAAGCAGTTTACCCTTCTCCGTGGCAGTATAGACCAGCTTGTGCGTGACGTTGGGGACGGCAGTATCCTTCAATCCAACCACGAGACGGAAGAGAGGCCTGGTTGCTGACCTTTCAGCTTGCATCTCCTTCACCAAGGTCTCGATATTGGATCCGAAAGTTGCAGACCAAAACGTAATCTTCAGGTCAGGGTTCGAGCAAGCTGTCCAGATAGCCACAGTCTGCTCCCGGAATATGGGATCCAAGAGAACATCTGCCTCGTCGAGAATGAGCGACTTGACTGTCGGAAGCACGCGCTGTGTCTTTGACGACCCTGACGTGAGGAAGTTGACGAGCAGTGTCGGAGTGGTGACGAGAATATCCGCCTTGGCAACGTGCTTAGAGCTTGCGGACTCGGTCTCGCTATCCTCGTCGTCGTCTCCAGAGTTATCACTCTCGGATTTCTCGTCCTCGCTTTGGGAGTTCTCATCTTCCTCAGAGGCTATACGCATTCCTTTCTTCATGCCGACAATCTTAATTCCGGATCCCTGGGCAAGTTTGCGCCCCTCATTCACAATCTGGAAAACCAGCTCTCTTGTCGGCGCAACAACGACAGCAGATAGCTCGAAGTCGTCCGATTCCCCTCCAGCAGATGCCCTCTTTTGCATGATCGAGTTGATCGCAGGGATCAGAAAACTGATCGTCTTTCCACTGCCGGTCGGCGCAACGGCCAAAAAGTCCACGCCGCGCGACACATCACCCAGCTCTTCCTTGTTAGGAACCTTCTTAACCGCAAGCTCAGGCTTCAAGAGCAATGGGAGACTACCCAGCTGAACCTCGGTTGGCACCTTGTAACCCTGGTGAGCGAGGTTGTCTGCTAGCAGCGGCGCTATGTTGAAGTTCGTCCTCAACTCGCGGAAGGAAGTCAAAGGCTGCGGGTGCAGTTGGCTCGTCTCCTTCTCCACCTCGACGGCGACTTTCTTTTTCTTCTTGCTCTTGGTAACCTTGGCGGGCTTGTGACGCTCAGACAGGAGGGTGAGCTTCAATCGGTGGGATCGGAGGATCTGTCGGCACTCGTCTTCCGGCAGCAGCTTCGGCTTGACCGTGGGCGCCTCGGGGGCGTCTTCGTCCTTCCCAGGAGCTTGCTGGTTCTTCTCATTCTCACCGGAGGATTCCTGCTTCGGCGCGAAAAAATCAACCACGGGCAGCTGTTCTTCTTCCTTCTCTTCGACCTCTTCTTTGCCGCGCTTTCTCTTATGGCCCCGCGTGGAGGGGACTTCGTCGTGGAAAAGTTGGGGGTTCGCGCGGTTGCCGGCCGAGGGTAGATTGGTTAGCGCATTGTTTGCGGTGTTTTTGCCCTTTGAAGGCTGCTTGATGCCGCGCGAGAGGACTCGGAGGATATCCATGGTTGCTGGTGCAGAATGGTAGGTAGGATACAGCGTCCTGAATCTTTCGAAGCTGCCATTGACATGGAAATTTTAAAGTGGAGACAACGGACGGTGCCCGCACAGTGCTTGTTACTGTGCGGACTTACATAATCCACTCAGCCAGACGCCTTTTTGAATCTAAGTGTGGTCACGATGATTTTGAAAATCTCAATTGCCATGATAGGAGTTCTGTATTCAGAGTTCCGAATTTCAATATTATGAGAAGTGGGGCGTATGGGGGGGTGTTGAGCAGGTTCTTCCCATCCTTGTTGCAACCTGCACACTGCATTTAAAGAACCATCGATCCTTTTTCAATATGAGAGTCCTTGAAACGACCACATTGAAGCTTGTGGAGTTTCACGATCTACCTCGTAAGCCTTATGCGATTCTATCTCATACGTGGGGCTGGGATGAGGTTACATTTCAAGACATGACGACCTTGACTTTGGAAGAGGGCAGTAAACGACGCAAAAATGCAATCAAAGAGAAACATGGGTTTGAAAAAATCACCACCACATGCGCCAAGGCGAAGGAAGATGGCTTTGCCTACGCTTGGATTGATACATGCTGGTCAGACGCTCCTACGATCCGCATTCATTGGATTTACCCCTGACCTCACCATAGCATCGACAAGACTAGCAGTGCGGAACTCTCAGAGTCCATCAACTCGATGTTCCGATGGTATCAAGAGTCTGCAATATGCTACGCTTACCTGGTTGACGTGCCCGCCGCCGACAGAGTTGTCGATATTTGGGATGAACAGAACTTCGATCGAGAAGGACTCTTCAGAGCGAGCCGATGGTTCACCAGGGGTTGGACACTTCAGGAGCTCTTAGCCCCGGAAGTTGTCGAGTTATACGCAGCAGATTGGACCGAAATTGGCACCAAATCCTCCCTGTCATCGCGCATTTCTGTTATCACAAAGATCGACGTCGATGTACTGGAGGGAAGAAAATCCATTAGCCGTCGTTGTGCAGCAGAACGGCTGTCGTGGGCTGCCATGAGACAAACTACACGAACCGAAGACATGGCCTATTCCCTGCTTGGAATAATGGACGTGAACATGCCACTTTTATACGGAGAAGGCAAGCGCGCCTTCTCTCGACTTCAAGAAGCCATGCTGAAGGAACGAGAAGATTACTCCCTATTACTGCCAAATTTGGCGTCATACATGACTTCGGTGCTTAGAGACGGCGGCCCATTTTCGGGCGATGCCGTCGTGTCCCTGGGCGAAGATTCAGATCGAGCGCCCCCGCTAGCTGAGGACTTGAGTGACTTCGCCGTGGAGGACCCAAGTATATGGTCTTATGCCATGATTGACTACTGGTCAGCAACAGAATCCGCGATAGGCACCGAGAACCACTACGCGCCGTATCTCAGTCCACGAGGCCTCCAGATCTGCCTGCGCCCCGCCGGCGATTCTGGTGGTGACAACACCCGGCGGCCGATGTCGAGACGTTTCGACACGTACTGCAGAACTATGAATCACTGCATCTTCATAGGTCTGAGTGGAAACGCCGTGGGCAACAATTTCGTACGCACGCGCGCCTTTTACTTGGTTCCATTCGATGGAAGAGACAGATCACGGAAAGGGAATCTCCCAAACAAATTTCAGAGCATTTGTATTCTTCATCTTGGGAACAGGTCTCTAACGCACAGAAGTCGACGCAACGCGGAATTAGGGGCGAGGGGTATTTCTGGGTGGATCGTTGACACTTCTGGTGTCTCTGTTCTTGAGGTGGAATGGTGTGACGAACCAAGCGAGGGCTTGACCATCGGTTCAGAGATTTGGCAGAAGGTACTTTGCCTGGGGTGGTGTTATGGAGCACTGGGTGAGGATGAGCCCTTCTTGCTCGCTGTTGGCGACCATTGGTCGGTAATAGTAAGCCAGAGTGAGTGTCGGGAACGCGGTATCAAGAAGGGCACCTCCGAAGGCTGTACGGTAGCTATAGCTGAAGCCCTCCGTGGCAAGGTGACTGGGAAAGGTTCTGATCGACAACTCATCCGTCTCAACCAAGTCATTATCACGGTTACGTTCAGGAAGACGGCTGTGGAAACGGCTTACGGAACACTGACCTTGACGGCGCATTGGAAACCGAAGTAGGCACAAATCTATCCTGTGAGCTCTCGCTGAGGCTTCGACAGTGAGTAGCATTACGGAACACAAATGACATGGTTATTGGACTCGCAAATTCGTCCATTCATATCCAAAATCCATCGTACACCTACAAGTCGTGAACATTCTCATTTCCGAACATTGCCGCCAGGAGATCATGTTCATTTTCTCTGGTACATCTCGTCTTGAATCCGCGTTCAATTATAGTGGAGGGTATCTTCGATTTGCTTTCTTCATGGTTGTTGTACATCTACATATTGCTCTCCATATCCTTACAGCTTCGACACAACATCGTCACAGCGCCCACATAGGTCGTCCTCCTTGGGGGCGATGTATCGCCAGCAGCGGGGGCACTTGTGATCTGTGGGCGGCAGAACGGAGACATTGCCCTTGACACCGTTGATCTCAAAAGGCTCATCGAAGCGCCAATCACTCTCGGCGGGAAAACGGCCGTTGACATGGACCGAAGACACCACGAACATGGCATCAAGCTCCTGTGCGTATTTCTCCAGAACACCGGCAACGCCTTGGTCGTCGGTGGAGACAAGGACAGAGGATTGCAGAGACGAGCCGAGGACCTTGGTCAAGCGGCCCCTCTCAAGACCTGCCTTGATGGCGCTGCTTACGGACATGAGTACTGGGATGTCCTTGCGGAGGGCGACTTCGCCGACGGCAGGATCCGTGACGCTGTGAACTGGGGCGTCACAGACGGTGTACAGTGGATGGCTTAGGGTACTGTCTGCCTGCATCCATTCCGGGCGATGATCCCAGGCTTCTTCCACCAATAGGGGAGTCATGGGAGACAGCATACGCAGGAAGCCGTGGAATATGGGCTCCAAAACACCGCCGCCGTCACCGCAGTACAGACGATCTTTCATGGCTTCAAGATAGAAGGCCGACAGATCAGTAGCAACCCAGCGATTCAAGGCGCTGAAGGCCTTGTGGAACTCATGGGCTGCGTATGCTTTCTGAACTTCTTCCTTTACGTCCTTCAGCTGGATGAGGGCGATATGGTCCATAGTAGTTCTGGGAGCAGTACGGGCCGATTCGTGCATGGACCCAAGCAGCATTTTGATGATGTTGCGGTACTTGACTAGGACAGTGTGGACGGACTTGAGGACAGCCTGGCCGATAGCGACGTCCCTGGTGTACTCGGAGCTGGCGGCCCAAAGACGGAGGGCATCAGGGCCAAGAGCTTCATACGTCGGGCCGGCGCCGGGGACTTTGTTCTTACCTCTGACCTTGATGGGAGGTAAGAGAGTGCCGTCCATGATCTGATTGGGTGTGATAGTGTTACCGAGCGATTTAGACATCTTCTTCCCTGCTTGGTCCAATGTGAAGCCGTGCGTGATCAGGGTTTTGAAGGGAGACTTCGGCTGTTCGTGGCAAGCTGCGCCAGTGTTTGCTCTTTGCGCTGCGACATACGACAACAGACTTGACTGAAACCAACCACGATGCTGATCGGAACCCTCGAGGTAGACATCAGCTTGGCCGTTGCTCTCGGTCCAACTGCTTCCACTGTCGAACCAGACGTCCATGGTGTCGGTGCCGCGTCGGTAGCGTCCTTTGAGTGATGGCGCAACCCAAGCGGGTTCGTCAGGAGCGTCGGAGAACCAAGCGTCAATACCACGTTGCTGGATTACGGAGATGATGTGGTCGACAGATTCCTCCGTGACCACAGCATCCCCATTGGCGTCGTAGAGAGCAGGAATAGGTACGCCCCAGGCACGCTGACGAGAGATACACCACTCGCTCCTGCCAACAACAAAGCTCTGGAGGCGGGTTCTTCCAGAGGCAGGGATGAACTTGACAGCCTTCAGTGCGTTGATAGCGTCGTCCTTGATGCTATCCACATCGGCAAACCACTGAGCCGTAGATCTCATGACGACTGGTTGCTTTGTACGCCAGTCATAGGGATACTTGTGCTTGTACTTGGCAGCTTGCAAGACGTCGTCCTCAATCAAAGCGAGAACAGCCTTGCTGCCACCTTTGAGAATCGAGGAGGACTGGGTCAGCTTTTCGGGTGCATCAGGGAATGCCTCGCTTGTGAAGTGCCCTTCATCGTCGATGGGCGCGAATGCCTCGATGCCGAGCTCAGCGCAAGCTTGGTAATCCTCCAAACCGTGACCAGGAGCAATGTGAACAAGCCCGGTACCAGAATCTGCGGATACGAAGTCCGCGTGGATGATGGGTTGAGGCGCCGACTGGACCCCCTGAAGCTTGTTTCGGTACTCAAGTCCTTTCAACTCGGAGCCCTTGAGGGATGATACAATCACTTCCGGCGTTGCTTCGGTAAACAAGGCCTTGACAGCCTCCAGACGGGTGACCGCGGTGAGATATGCGCTGCCGTTAACAGCAATGACGGCGTATTCCAAATCATCGTGAATGGCGATAGCCTTATTTGCAGGGAGTGTCCAAGGGGTAGTAGTCCAAATGATAGCGTAAAGCTGACCGGAAACTCCGTTCAGCGCCGGGCCGTCGATGATGGGATATCGAATGTATGCCGCTGTGGAAACGTGATTCTCGTTGTACTCTAACTCCGCCTCGGCGAGGGCGGTTCTGGAGGAGGGTGACCAGTAGACAGGTTTGTTTTTGCGGTAAATCAGGCCCCCACGAGCCATTTGCTGGAAGAGGCGCAGCTGTCTGATCTCGAAGTCGGGGTCCATCGTCGTCCAGCGAGCGTCCCAGTCGCCCATCACGCCATATGAGCGAAAGCCATCCATCTGTTCTAGCACCGTCGTCGAAGCAAGCTGCCTGGCGGCCCTGCGAATGTCGACAGCGCTCATGTCCTTGCCGCCCGAGGCGCCGACCGCTTTGAGTTCGATAGGTAGACCATGGCAATCCCAGCCAGGTCTATAGCGCACACGGTACCCTGGGCACGAGTCGGTAAGCCATTGAGCCTTTTGCGGTGTGGTATTGATCCATCTAACCTTGCTGGACCTTGACCCTAGAGATCATGTCCTTCAAGACCTTGTTCAGCGCATGGCCGACATGGAGACTACCGTTTGCATATGGAGGTCCATCATGGACTGTGAAGCCCGGCCGGGAGTCATCGGCCGATTGCCACTTGTAGAAATCATCGGCGCATCGGCGCAAGTAATCGGCGCGGAACTGCGGTAGCGGACGCGGACTGAGACGGGGCGGGTCAGCTGAGGCCGGGAGCGGAGGGCGGTCGGATGGGACGATTGCTTACGGAAAGGTAGACTTGGGCAACCTCAGTGTCGATGCCCATGACTTCGACATGGTCTCCTCGTAAGCATCACCGCGAGAAAGATTGCGCGGGGATGTCAGTCCAGGTGGAGGTAAGTTAGGTACCCGTAGGAGCCGACGCCAATCGGTCGCAGGCTGGTCGCAGGTGCTGGACCGACCACCTCAGAAATTTTAAATGGGTCCATCTTCAAAATTCTAGTGCCTGAGGTCGCCGGACGGAGCTGCGGATGCGGTGTCGTACAGCAGCCCCGCATGAGCAACAGCGCGCTGCGCGCGGGTGGTACCGCTGCAAGGCTGACAGTCCACTGTATTGATGGCAAATGGCCGCCAAGCCACCCGAGGTATAGGCGGGAAGACTGATGTACACATCCTCATGCTTGCTGCAGTTTTACGCAGTTAGGACTCCGGCAGATACTTACTCCAGTTCGGGGGAGACTTTCCGACGTCACATCTCCAGCGTCGCTCCCTGAGTGCACCTGTCTGGATACAACCTCGTTGAACCACCTTCTTATTTCGTCGGCCCAATCCGTTGCTTCAACTCACTGGCGGCCTGTCGCTAGGTCTGCGCTTGATCAATAGCATCACCCCGATCACACAGCACCGCAAACTTTCACCTCACAAGTTGCCTTCCCAGCCGGGCCCTCGACGAAAAGCTTCACGACGTCGTGCTGCAACGTCGGCTAGGCCTTGCCTGCATCTGCTACTATGGCGCCGCTTCGTCGATATCTCAGAATTACTAAGTACTCGGTGCTCGAGTGCCGCATTTACCTTGACAATCCGGCTCTGGCGCAGAGCTGGCTATTGAACCCGCGGAATCCTATCCTGCCCAAGGTCATTGAGAGTGTCCGCCCACTGGTACTACCAAAACTCCGAGAAGAGAAGGAACGCGAAAGAACCAAGAAGAAGAGTTCGAAGAAGAAGAGCATCAAGGATGTCGTCGTTCAAGGTTTGTCGTTCTGTTTCGCAGTCTTACCCGCTGTCACCATATGCCCAAACGCGTCTACACCGTTACAATCAGCGCGGTCCAGACCGCTCCTTCTATGGAAACTTGGCCCGACTGAACATTAAACTGACTATGGCATTGACCAGACGAGTTTGAGGTCTCCATGTTCTTAACAGAGACTACAACCCGTCATTCGTTGCTCACTAAGCACAAGCACTTCCGCGACAAGGCGCCAGGCGAGCTGCAGTCCAACTCTAATAAGCTCATAAAAGAAACAAATGACACACCGGTTGACCTTGACATGGAGGCCGAATGGCCCGATACAACGGTGAACATTCGCCATGAGAGTGAGACCGAAGAAGACGCCGGCGGTCTGTCCCATATCCCCGCCGTCGGTGAAACAACCCGGCCTCGGCGGTCCAAAAGGCCGCGCGGAGCACCTCGTGATCACGACGGTGACTACGACCTTTCTTCAGACGGGAACGGCGGCGGGGAGGCCTCGGCAATTGAGATTGATTCTGAAGACGACGTTCCCCGCCCGTCAAAGCGCCTCAAGAAACAAACAACGGGGTCCGATGTCGATCAAGAAGAGGACAAGAAGAAAATGGCCATGGATGTCTCATATGAGGGCTTTGCTATCTACGGGCGCGTCTTGTGCCTCGTCGTCAAGAAACGCCAAGGTCTGAGAATGGCATCGTCGAGCAATTCTGCGAACGCCAAGCAGCCCGCTGGCCAAGCTAGCATGGAGAATTGGATATCTTCAACTCAGATGCCCAACCCCGGTGCCGAGGAGGAAGCGTTGTGAGGCGCAAGCAGTCTACAAACAAGTCAGTAAAGGCGTACGGCTACAAAACACGAGATGATACTACGAGATGCGGTCAATTTGATGGGTGTACAATGACACAGCCCGCCTCGGCTCGTTCTTTGACTTCTGCCACTTGTTGGGATGCACTACAAACTATAGGGTGACGGTCTTACTGATAGACTGTCATCCCATTGTTTCGTGTGTGTGGATACGCCCTCCCCTCTCGTGATAGGCCACGCAACCATCACGAGAGTTGCGATCATCAATCAGATCGAGATCTGTAAAATCTTACGGACTCAGAAGCAAGAAATAGGCGACTAGTTGTTTCGAGAGAGCCCCACCAGAGCTCACGACGAGCAGGATGGTTCAATAATCACGTCGTCGACACGTGTGCCCAGGGTTCAAGACCGGCCAAGCCTTGGGGTAACGATGGGGAAGTACATGGACATCCTGGTATCGATCATGGGACTGTTCAACTGCCCGCCCGTTGTCGTATGGAGGGATCTTCCGGCCTCCAACACGGCGCTTGGCCGCGCGGACGGGCGCCGTCTTGACCGCCAAGAAAGTCCCCGGGTCTCCTAACGCTCTGTCTTTTCCGCGGCACCATGCCGAGTCGTCGATCCCCAGACAAAAGAGCAATGGGCAACAGTTGCTGTGAGTGTCGATGACACGCGGGGTCGATTGGCAGACGACAGCCCAGCCTCACGTCTGTGGCTGATGTAGCTCGCGACGTTGTGTGTTAGTTTGGACGCCGCTGCTTGGCAGCGGCGCTAGACGTCAACAAACTTGTCGCTTTACTGTAGCATTGAAATAAGTGGCCGTCTACTGGTGCCTGTGCCATGTTTCGATTTTTGGTTTCTTTAAACCCCTCTTCTTGAACTGTCGCGGTGGTTCCTTGGCGCGAACTACTGATCTCGAAACGGCCTCAACTGAACGACATCGACGATGACAACTGCTGGGCCAACGGGGAACCCTGACCAGAAACCCGGGACCGAGGCAGTTGTGTACTTAGTGACCACCAGTACAGCGTCATATTTCCTAACCTTCGCAGTTAAAGGCCCGAAGATGCCGGACCCGAATGCGACCAGGGGTGCGCGCGGTTCACGGTTTGAATGCCATCAAGCGCAAGTGGGTGGCAAAAGGCACTAGAAGCGCACGTCGGCTGTCTCAAGAGTCGCCAGTGTCAGACTCTTGGTGACGGATTTTGACGCTGATTGGAAGGTCCATCAGGAGTCTGGACATCACGGACTCCCGACTCGGACACTCTTCAACAGGGATGCCACACCTATTAGTTCCCTGATGGGACGCTGACGCCAACCTTGCTGAATACGCAACGGAAGGCTAACCCCACGCTCCCAACTTTGCTCCTGACAAAAGATACATCTCGACAAAGTACCGGCTGACGGTTTTGCCTCCAAAGCTTGACTATGCCATGGACGATGTGGCAATAGTGGCATAACACCCCTTGACCGTTCAGCTGCACACCACCCATTCTGGTGATGGTGGCTTGGGATCACGATAACGACAGCTATAACGAAGCCTGCTTTGGCCGATCATTGCCAGGCTACGGCTCATCGGTAGGCAGAAGCGCGGCAGTCTCCCGTCAGGCCGCGCCGGCACCAGGCACGGACGGAAGCAGTCGGACGATTTGACGACTGCCAGTGACGCCATGCTAGCGGGCGCGGACGGCAAATGCGGCCATCAACACGCATGTACGATCCCTTTGAACGGCCGTGCTGTTCGATTACACTGTTGCTTAAACACCCCCACCGGAAGTGATAGTTGAGTGAAGCTTCCTGACTGACGGGCGGCTGCGGGTAAACCTGATAAGGATTGCAGCCTCAACGTCGACCATTGCAGGAAGCTTGCAGGGGCGAAATCGATAAGATGGTGATCTTTACCCGTTATCCCGCTAAGCTGACAGTTTAGAATTGATTGCAGCACATGGTGTCAGCGAGGCACAGCAGATCCTCCGTCGAACCGCAACCCAGTCTCCTGGGCGCATGACCTCCGTTTGTCTTGGTACCGAGAGGTAGAGAGGGTGTGAATCTGCTACTTATCGAGCCATTGACGTACTGTTGATAGCGCAGCTGCAGGCACTTCGGCTTGCGATATGGTCGTCCCAACATGTCAAGGCGCATGTCCTCCGTGACCAATGAACCATTTCTGGGCCCCCACCAAGCCGGCCGGCGGTGGGGTGCGTGTTCCTCGAAGTCGGCTGATGTCTACCGTTTTCTCTGTGTAGATGTACCGTTCTGACGGGACGTGCGCGCATCCATCTGTTGCAGACGGACATCATGGATAATGCTCTCGTCTCAGAATCCCGACGCAAGGGTACTGCGGCCGGAGTTAAGAGCAAGGGGGCAATTTTCTCGTCGTTTTGCCTGGAATGGTAGCGTTTTGGTCGTGGGTTGCCTATTTTCGACAGATCGCGCACGACATTAGGATATACGGTGGGCCATCAGCACAACGACTGGGCCGCGATCGTTGTGGGGTGGAAGGGGTTCGATTTGGTACATCTTGGGAGCGGCGTCCGCGAGGGGAGGCCTATTTGGTCCGCAGAGCCCGACATCTGCCTTGGAATCCCTTGTTGCTTGTGTCTATATACTACCTGATGAGATTGGAATCGGCTTCAAGGGGCCGAGAGAGCTGTCTCGACAAGCGAGGGCGGCGGAAACACTGAATTGGACAAGATTTCGAATGGGAATGTCGAATCATCGCCATTCGCCAACGTACCTGCAGTAGCGGTGGTCGATGGCTTTGGGACGGCCAAGCAGTCTATTGGGGGCTAAACCGCACCAGCTGATCAGCAAACCCAGCATCGCGATGCAGAAACGCAGCAAACCAGAAGCTCTGTCGACCACTGAGCTGTGTGTGACCAGCCACATCGCCATCTACACGTACCCATTCGAGCCCGGGCGTCGCAATCGCCCGTTGAGCCCCTGTGCAAGGTATGATTGTCAGGGGTGGTCGTCACTCGTCAGCCCGTCCCCCTGTCCACCACGTGGGAGATACGGTGACTAACGGACCTAGCGGACGCAGGCGCGGACGTGGGGCGGACTCTGCTGCACGCTGTAGCCTGTTCCTCACACAACTTTGTCATCTTTGGGGGGCTTGCGTCGCATCCGTGTAACTGCGGAGCGAGAAAGAGAGCATTGTTTCAGATGCCTCTTTGTGGCCTGCTGATTGAGCGCTCTCATTGGCCATCCAGCGAAGGGAACACGGATGCCTCTCTTCAGACAGGCTATGCCGAGGCTGCCGACTCTTTCTTTGCCTTGGCGTATTGGGTCCTGGATTTACTGCGGAAACCAGAAATGACCAGACACTACAGCATCGTCCCGGTCATGAGATGTACGGGCGGGATTGAGATGGGGCTCTGTGAGCCCGTCGAACAAACGCCAATTGTCTTAGACTCATGAGATGGGTGTTACGGTCGCTCAGTCGATGAAGCTGCCTTCCGAGACTGTTGCTTGTGCGGCCGTAGTTTCCGCGAACTGCAGCGCTAGGTATCGACTCATTTCCAAAATGTCGCGATCGAGAGGTTTGGCTCAATCTATGACGGAATGCCTGCATGCTTTGTGACACCTCTCGGCGCTCGCTTCACCCAATATTGCAAGCACGATGCCCTTTACGGTAGTTACTTCTCATCGAAAAAATACCATTTCTGCTATTACGAGGCACCACGGATTCCCGCCGAGGGCGCACTGCATGCACTCTAAAAAACGCCATCCGTCGCACAGCCTTGCTGGAGCTGCTGAGACCTGCAGGAAATGGCGCGGAGAGGCGTCCTCCTCTTCTGATCGGTCAATCGTTACCAAGAGCATCACAGAGCTTCAGCTCAGCTAGAACAGGGCAACGGCGAGAGACTGCCTTCCTCAGGGTTCCTGTACGGATAGGGCTACGAATCAATTCCAGGATGCCATCCAAGTTCTAGAGATACAGCTGGCCCTGCATCATGCGGTTCAGTTCAGCCACTCGGACCACCCGTGCTTGTTCTCTTGATACTCGTCGCCCAGGCAGCCAATGTAACTAACATATCAGACGCCTCACAATGGTTCGAGAATTGTCACCCGCACGGAAGCATGTCGTCGACATTGTGTCTCAATGCGGACCTCGCTGGCAATGAGAGAGAAGGCTCGCCAAAACAAAAAAAAGAAGATCTCCGGCTCAATTCTGCAGGAATAGACCTTCAATCAGAGGCATTCCAAAAAGCAGTGAGACATGCCAATGTTTCGCCTGCGCTGCAGCCAAATTCCCGTTTACGTGGTGAACCCTTTCTTTTTCACGGTGCCGGTTGCCGTCGTTCGTTCATCAAAGTCAATGAACCGTTGGCTCGACCGGGATTTCTCAGAAAGTAATCAATCACCATCTGCCCAATGTCTTGGCCTCGTCTCAGCCGACTCACGACTTCTCAAGCGGTGTGCAGATCTGGTTTCTGGGGAGAGGGAAGGGGAGGTGGCGCAAAGACTGGAGAAATGTGCGATCGTTGACATGGTTTTGACGTGCCCGTCATGAGAAGAGGGGTTGATTTCAACCTGGTTCGCATCCCAAAACATTGGCGAAATCACAAGGCCCGGTTTACCTGCAGCTGAATGGGTGGCACGGCTGGGGCTTGGGGAATACCTCCGGGGGCTGACGAATTGGTGATCATGTTCCCATGTCACCCTGTCGCCGCCGGTCACCTTGCGACCGGCGCAAAGGTATTCTTGACGAACTGGACGGCGTCGAGTCCAAGAAAGTCAACCAAACTGCCGAGTCCCCCGCGAGAGGGACAACGCGCGCGAGAAACAGGGTTTGTAATGGAATCATCGATCAGATGACAGCTCCTTTCCAGGGCGTCGTGCGACCCTTTCAGGAACCCGATACGGTAGCCCTTTTCTGTAGGACCCTTTTCCGGGCTGATCACCAATATTTGTATTTTGGGAGGGGTAAGTTTAGGTGTAAGCCGCCAATATTTGCCAGGATTGCAACATGGGGTCCTCCAAGGCAATTGCTGTCGCAGCATTACCCGAATGGGCAACCCCTCAGTTGTCAGACGGGGTCGGTCATTGATGAGACTGACTCTGAGGGAGAAATGACAGCAAACTGTCGTGTGAGTGACAACTCGCCAACATCAACAAGGCCCTGTTCTGCCATGGGACCGACCCAAAAAAGCAAACCAAGTTTACTGCGGTACAATGTCGCGATGGCGGAGATCTGGGTTTCGGCCGAACAGAAGGAGCTTCCGTTCAAGCCGAGTTCCAACTGAGTCAGGCACCGTTTTTGTTGCCAGACTTGTGTGTCACCGACCAAGCTGAAGCAATCCCAAGCTACAGCAGGCCGCTAGAGGTGCGAGACAGGACACACACGCGAGACATACAAGTGTATTTGTCTCGATGATCGGGAATGCAGCTTGGATCGATGGCACGGACTCTTTGTTCCTGGCAAATGAATGGGCGAATATTCTTCTTTTCGACTAGCGAATGCAAGCTCTTTAGCACCCTAATGTGTGTCTCTCTCTCCGTCTGTGGGGGGGGATGGGAATTCCGTTGGTTCTGGAAAAAAGAAGCAAGCAAGCAAGCAAGCAAGCAAGCAAAATACCAATCTAGCTTAGAGGTAGCTTGCACACACGCCCCCCAGCTCGGCACGGTGGGACGGATGGATGACAGACTGACCTGCAGGACTTACGGTCTTAAAAGCAACTTCACACCGCGAGATGGGGTTTATTCTTGCTTTGGCTGGTACCGGCTCATTGGAACCGTCACGGGACTCGTGTGATGCGACGCTGCACCTGCAGGACGGGGGGCGTGGCACGGCTGGCACGGCTAAATCTGGTCCTGTGCCTCTCGGTGACTCTGATCGGTTTTACGAGACAATGAAACGCTGACCGGGATGCAGGCGGTCGGTGTGATTGCGGTGTACTGCGTAGTACTATGTATAGTATGTTCAATATGTAGCCCCCCCAAGAGTTGGCGGCTGACAGACAGACAGTACGGAGACGATGAAGCCTGGGCATCGTGGGGCACCATGACGAAGTTATTCCCACTTGATCCGTGGAGCTTATTCTCTTTTGCCGTGAACGGATGGAGATGGAACCACCTACAGCCTCACAGAGCGGTTCCGAAGCACCGAACCTGCCGGCTGGTACCGGTGGCGGTGACTGGGGGGTTTTTACTAGCAGTAATGGATATCGATGGAACAGGGAAGGGCATTATCAGTTTGCCTTGAAATTTCCGAAGGACCATTAACTTTCCCTCGGTGGAATGCGAGATCCCATCATCCCAGCAAAAAAGCTGTTAGTTCCTGACTAAAAGAAGAATGTCCACAGCTTCTTCGACAGGGACAGGGGATACGTGGATTAAGGAGAGGGGAGAAAGCGCGATGAGAAAATGGAGAAGTGGCCTGAGGGCTCTTGAGGCGCAGTCTTTGATGATCTTTTCTCGATGTGCCGAAGCGCATGGAATCCTCATTGACGGGTTCAGTTTTCTATTGAGGCATGGAAGCGAAATAGAAATGGCCACTGCTTCGTGTCGGAGATTTCTCACAGGGCACGTCTGAGCACGGAGGGTGCTGCTATTCTTGTGTGCCGTTCTGTGGTACGCGTAAGGCGAGGTGGTGGTGGTGTCGTTACCGCGGACGCGTCGCCAATCCGTACCTTCCAATGCATGAACCAACCATAAGGTAAGGTATCCATATGCCGGGTCTTTCAACTGAGCCTAGCCTATCAGACGAAAAAAAAAAGGCGTGGCACGAAACGAAACAAACGCCACCGACGGCATGTCATGTCGGCGAGACACACAAAGACCGTGAAAAACTACAGTTCAATTACAAGCATTCGGAACCGCGTTTCTTTGCTCTCGACACTGCCACGATTCCTCCGGGAGCCGACGCCTCAGCCAGGAACGATCGCGATTTCCATCTTGCGCCGATACGTGCGTGAGAGAGAGAGAGAGAGAGAGAGAGAGGGGGGGGGGGGGGGGCCACTGCGAACTGCGACAACACGCTGCGGCCATGCCTCTGGCATGCGGTCGACCTTGCCCCCTTCTGGCGACAGACGAATTGTTGCTTTTTACGATGTGTCCAGGCTCGATATCGGGAGCTAGAGACACCGGTCACTTTGCTCGGCGACGGGGTTCCGCGTCCCTTCATGGGGGGAGGGGGGAGAGATAAGTGACAGCTCTCAGGAGCAAATTACAACCGAAATCTAGTGAAGCTTATTTTCTTCGTGTGACGGTGATATTGATGCTGTTGTTATTTTGAGACCAAAAACTGCGTAACTCTAATGCGCTTTACGAAGCAATACGTTCACCACCAACATTTCCGTCTCAGTCGTCGTCCGTATTACTACTGGGTTGCCAAGTTACTGGGGATCTCTTTCTCCCTCCTCCCCCCCGGCCGTTTTTGATGTGTCGGTAAGCGGCTCCGTGGGCGTGGGAAAAGATCGAACGGCACCGCCGAAATGAAGTCAGGAATGCCACCGCCCACAAAGAAAGGGGGGGGGGGGGGGGGGGGTGAGAGTGAAGGAATCTCCAAGAAATATCGATTCGAAGCGGAATTGCAATCGGATCATTCAAAGATTGCAACGGACCACGATATGGACAGAGCTTTTCTTTTTCCCCCGAGCCCCTACGCGATATTGAGGCTCTAGAAGGACTGGAGACTTTTTCCATGGGTGGGAACACTCAGAAAGGCCAGCATGGCTCGAGCCCTCTCCTGTCTGGAGAAATCCCCCCCAGCAGATGGGTTTCAGTCTGATGTTCGTCTCAAGTATTCGCGATGACCGAAGGGCATGGTCTTTTTTCGAACCCTTGAGTATGACGTTGAAGCAGCGATATCCCAGTTTAGCGAAGGAGGCCAAAAAAGGGGTGGGGGAGGTTCATCACCGACACCGCAAGAAGATTCGATCCACTCCTTCTGGAAGAATTCTTGGAAGGGCCTCCATGTCTTTCTGGAAAGACTGGAGCCACTGCACAAAGGTTGGGTTTTGTCTAAATTCCCAGGATTTATCCAAAATGACGGTTTAAAATGCGGTCTGGAGACTCCACGTCACACCCGAAGCGGTTCCCCCCATTTTCGCATTTTGCATTTCGCATTTTCGCTCTTTCGTGTGGTGCTTGAGCGGGGGCTTCGTTCTTGCGGGCAGCAGAGTCTCACGTTCACATGAAGAGGGGCAACAAGATTCGCACGCCCTCTTGCTGCACTGCAGCTCAGTTGGCGAGCTAGCGACGTAGGAGTACCTGACGACCAGGTCTGCGGGTGGGGTTCAGGAAAAAGCTCACGCAGGCGTACGCGCCCACGTTTGAGAGAGAGGTAAATGCACGTCTCACTTCTTCAGCCTTGGAAACTGGTCGCCAACGAGACTGAAAAATGTCCGACGGACGGACTGGGAAAGTATCTTTTTTTTTTCAGGGTGATTCATGGGTTGTCCGGACAGAGGAACGGCCAACTCAGTGTGAGTCACAGGATGGGACAGTCAATCACGTCAAGTGTCAACTAACCTGACCGCCTTTATGTGATTGAGATTTCCTTCCTCCTACCCTGGTCGATGCTTGGGCTTGGCGGGAAGGGAAACATTTCTCACTTGTCTCTGCCCTTTTTTTCCCCCCATACCCTCGGCACGGAACTCCAGGGATGGACCGCCAGTTCGTCAACGGTCACCGCAAAAAGAAAAAAAGCCAAGTCTTTCCACATGCAAGAGACCTTTTTTTTTATGGAGCCCTGATTTGCGAACCTTCTTGGTGGAGGAGAGCGGGGATCTTTTATCGAGTGGATCGGGGGTGTCAATTCATCATTATCCAACGGAGTTAAATAAACGTGGCAGTGGAATTTGCCAATCAACCAGTCAAACGGCTTGGTTATGTTGTTAATGTTGTTGATCTTCTTCGAGGGCTGTGAATCGTCCGTTGCGCCGGCTCCCGAATAATCGCAGTTGACTGGTTCGGCGAAAGACTGAGAGGAGGGGGCGTGAGCTGGGGCGCAAACGTCGCCGAGAGGGGGGAGAAAAAGCCCACTCAGGCAACCCATGAGAGAGCCCAACTCCGAGTTGGAGGATAAGGCTGCATGGAAGAGGATCAACATGCAGCTGCACCATGTGTCGTCACAGAGAGTCATCAGTCGAGTCGGTTTTAGTGGCTCTTCTTTTTTCCCGTCGTCATCCATGGAGACAAACGGTCTGGCGGGGTTGTGGAAGGAATGGGGACTTCCAGAAGTTAGAACATATACCTACACACCTACCGCCGACGTTGGGACCGGAGTTGTGGACGGAGGACACGACCGTGCCGCGTACGGCGGTGCACTACTTCACGCGCACTACATCCTTTCAGACGGATTATGATTATAGCTTAGGTTTCTTGCTCGCGCCTGGGGCCTGAGGCTCCGCACCTCCCATCCATGTCAGCAGAGGTGTTGCGTTGTTGCTTACGGAGGTACCAGGGGCGGTGTGTTACACAAGCATCCAAAGGCAGCAGCAATTCGGTGAATTGGCTTTTGGGAACTGCGTGTGTGTGCATTTGTCTGAGTGTGCGCATGTGTGTGGGAGATTCCAGCCAGCACGGCTGCATGGACTATGGATAATCAACGAGGAGAATGTCTTTGGGGGGGGCTCAATAAGCTTCTGACTTTGAATAGATCCCCCCCCCCGAGCCTCCGTGCCCGCCTTCACCAAGTCCACCGAGCGGACGACGAACGGGGAACCTTCCCGGGAGCCTGGAGGGGTTTTTTTCTTCTTCGTTTTTCGTACTTGGTTTGGGTAAACACACTTTGAAAAGCTGAGGCCAACTCTAAGCTAACGAACGATCAACACTGCGTAGGCGTGTTGGTTTTGTTGAAAAAGGCCAGTAAATTCCTAAACATGGCAAAGTCCGGAGCACAATGGTGATAGGAAGATGACGACAATAGAGTTGGGGTTCGCGCGCGAAGCTACGCCCATCTCACCTCACCACCATAATGCGCGACATGCAGGTCCAACAACCTTGGAAGTGGCATCTTACCAATGGGCATTCGTCCCGCGGAAGCTCAGAACCAGATTTCAGACAACGACCGGCGTTCTGGGCTTTGATCGTAGCGTGGAACACACTGCTTAACTTGGATTGCTAGCTATAGCCATGTTGTTATCGTCTGAAGCTGGATCTTCAAGAGTGGAGATGGATGCCAATATTAACACCAATAACAGCTATATCACTCTTTCTTAAGCACCCGACACGACACGGCAATAACCGTGCGGCGTCGCGATGAGTTTCCAGTCGGCAAACACATCCGCCACCATCTCAACAGCCAGTTAGTTAGTGAAGAGGGAAAATCTGCATCTTCTTTGTTCGCGCGGTTGTTTTGGCTGTGGCTTCCATTTTGGGGGCTGAGCGAGCGACGTCGAGGTTGGCGCTGACGGACAGGGTGTTTGAAAAACGGTGTTACGGTACCCTGGTGAATCAAGCCAGTGAGTGGTACGGTAGTTTAGTCAACGAAGATTGGCGCGCGCTCTCCCGTATCGGTATCGGGCCATCAGCGAGCAGGTTCGCATGCCGTCAGCATTCGTACCGGATTCTGGAGGCGCAGGCTGCGAAATCCGGGATGGCGGGATACGGGTTTTTTTTTCATCCTTTTGCGGCGCTGTGCGCGCGATTACGGACATGGGGGAAGGAGTACGGAGTCATCTGTCTCTGGACCGCATTTCTTTATTTTCTTGGAGGTTCTTGTTGGTAGGGCCCAGCTGACCCCGACATGCAGGCTGGGGCCGGCGGCCGGGGGTTCGATTCGACGCTGTGGTTGAATGGATGCAGGGCTGCGGTGTTGTTGGTGATGAGCAAGCACACATAACGGTGAGGCCTTATCTTACGGTGGGGGGGAGGGGTAATGGAGTCAGTGGATGTCCGCCGGCCAGCACTTGAAACGGCGTTGTCAAGTCCAAACGGTGGACTTTGTTCTGCCGGCCGACATACAGTAGCACGCCAACCAACCAACAAACCACCCTGTAAAGCCTTTACAAGAGGCTGTGAGACTTTCGATAATTAGCTCTAATACGGAGCAGCATGTTGCCAATAATACGGGATTTGGTTTGAGACACCTTATGGATAAGAAACCATTAACAGGAATAGCATCGACATTCAGCCTCCCTTCACCGAGAGAGGCAGCGTATCAATAGAGAAAAGAAAAAAGCAATGATACGGACGGAAGGAGCTGAAGACGAGGGATGTCTTGACCGAGTGGTGTCCAGATAGGCACAAAAGACACGACAGATCTGCAAAACAAGGACAGATCCCATGTCTCTCATTGGCAATAGGTTATGCCCCCTCCCCCAAAACCGGGGAGACTGTCGACGTGCACGGCGTGAGAGACAATGCAGGAGTAAGACAAGGCTATTGTTATGCGTTCCCATATATTCGTACAAAGACTACATGCCCCACGATCTGATGTGACATACTTTGACCCGACTTATTGGAAATCCGGTCAAGCCTGTTCTTCTTCAGCCTCTTTCTTTCTTTCTTTCTTTCTTCCTTCCCCCCCCACCTCCCGCGGGCCCCCTCCTGCGGTGTGACTATGACGGATCTCGTAATGTGTTGTTCGGTTTCGGTGTGCCGGGATATTGGAATCTTTTGTCATCCGCCGGTGTAACCCCTTGCATTCCCGCTCCGTCCGGCGTCTTGTCTGCCCCCCCAATTAGACTCTCTGAACTTATTGCATTCTCAGGGTCTGGACGTCTGTGTTGAAACTTGATGATAATTTCCGGTCGTCGAGAGCCAAACCGGGGGTGGTGCTCAGAGCACTAAGAAGAGGTTGGAACGGTGGTGGGGATGGAGTCAGGCAGAAAGCTACTGCGTAGATTATTGGTTCACGGATCATCATGTAGGGCAAAAGTTGGCCAGCGGTGTAGCGGGATGGGCGGTTGAGCGCGGTAAGGCAGGCGGGCGGGCTGGAGGCTTAAACACCGACAGATGAGTGATGGGGGCTGGCGAAAGGAGCGGGATGTTCCCTCGCGATACCCCTGGAGACCGTCACCGTATTGCTACCGTGATGCTCAAACTGGCGTGAGAGTTCAATTTTGAGGGGAGGCTGACAAAGAGAATGAGAGGATGAGCAGAATTACTAATCAGGGTCCCTGCTAGGCTGTCGCTATCTCGAGTTGGACAGCTGACACAGCTCCACTTGGAGAGGTTGACAAGGCTGAAGATCAAGCATACCATGTTAGTCATGAGAACAAGATTTCTGCCGTAAATTAGAGTGAGATTGGACTTGTGAAAAGATTTTGTGGCAGGCAGGAAATGAAAAGTCTGCACAAATCTTTTTCCGGTAGTAAGTGTGTGCGTGTGGCGGAAATTCCAGGAAATTGTCACTAGGCCCAGCGTATCTGTAGATCGCATCCACGCATCGTGACACCGCTTCATCCTGGGTTCTCCAACTAAAGAAACAGACCCCTGGCTTGGTTGGCCTAGGACGCTGGCCGGCTTACGGAGGCTGGCTGGCTGGCGGTGGGTGGTGCGATTGAGATGAGCTGACTGGACTGGTCAGATATTCTGGGAAATTAGAGAATGGAGACAGGAGCCCCTCCTTTTACGGGAGGCAAAATCTGGAGGCGGTGGAAGAGAGCTTCGAATGCTTCCATGCAGGGGAGCCGGGCGGGTCCATTTCAGTGAGGACTCCAGCCTTTTTTTCGTCGTTAGATCTAATTTCTCCATGTTGAGGGCGCAAGTTTCCGCCATCATATCCGCTTCTTTCTCCCGTCTTCTGTCCACATCTCGGCTACGTTCGCTTTGTTATTCCCGATTCTGTTATTCTGTAAAAGAAGCCCTGTTCCCTCAACCCTGACCTTGCTCCTGCTGGCCCCTTCCCCTTCAGCCTGCTGATGCAAGATGCGATTTCGTGACCCTTGAAGCGCTGATGACAGGCAGATATTCGAATTAGATGATGGTTTTCTGCCATCGAACCCCTGGCCTGCGCTGGATGACCGTCCCTACGGCTCATGGTATCGGGGGCCCTAGGCTTCAGCTTACCACCGCTAGGCTGCTATGGTTGCACTTTTGGGGGACAGTCATCATGGACGAGGCAGAGCTGGGTACTTGACAATTTGAACCCGATGTACCTACCTTAAGGTAAGCAAGCCTCAGGGGGCGCAGTATGCAGTAGCGCAGCGCAGCTCAGCTCAGCGCAGCGGTGGTGTGAGGCACTGTCAACTGCGACTGCGACTGCGAATGCGACTGCGAAAATGCAACACCCCCTGAAGTGTAAATTTTATTTTAGCAGCATCCGAAGCAACATCAACGGTTCGACGGCAGCTGTAGGCTCCGCTTATCTTTAGCAGTCTCGGGGCGGGCATACGAAAGCATGCCTGTTTTCGGCCGTCCTGCCTTGTCGTTCTTTTTCTTCTTCTTTGCATTGCAGAGTAATTTCAGATCATGTAGCCTTATCAAAGGAAAGGAAGGAAGGGTGGGAGTGACATCGTCATAGTCATCATCATTCACCGGAAGGATACGCAGTAGGGCCGGTTGAGGGGAAAGGAGCTACGGACGTAACGGACGGGTGGTGAGTATACCGGCCGACGGGACTGACGGAAGGCGTTGGCGGCGACTATTCTCGGTGTGTTTGAAATGATTCCTTTGACGATGAGATTTCCCAATTTGTCAAATCTCTGTCACAGTTCAAGGTAGTCTCCGTCCGGCGGGCTCTCGGACTAGATGGCATACGTGTGCCTCATCTGGACGTGTGTGGAGATGTGGCCTGAAGTTGACAGAGTCTATTTGTCTTTGACAGAGCCGCTTTACCGCGAAACTTTGACGATCGGGGAGCTTAGCGGGATGGGGTGTGGATGTGGGTGTTGTGGGTGTACTACCATAGGTACTTCAGTAGAAGGTGGTGGTTATGATGATGATTAAGCTGGGAGCATCGAGGGATGCGCAGTGTGCAGACAAAGCTGAGGGAGCTACGTACGACAGGTAGATTTCGTTGTCGTCAACTCAAAATTGCACAGGTAGCAACTTTATGTGCTTGGTGCGTTGGGGGTTGATTGGCAATCGTCTGAACGTCTATGTCGAACACAGTTTGCGGGCTGGCTGGCGTGTTGCGTGCTCTGTTGGTGTTTTAGAAAATTAGTGTCGACGGGGAGGGAGCCTCTCTCTTTGCTTGAGCGGTGAACGCGTCGCAATCTCCCTGCCGGTTTGAGATTGAACCGTAACAAGGTGACCGGGATGGCATTGGATTTTACGGAGGCGCCGAATCCATCTCCTTTCCAACCACGACGACGCTCCGTTTTCTGGAAATTCCTCAGCTGGAGAAGGAAATGACCGCTCAATTCCGGTGGATACGGTGGATGCCAAGGGCCTGAGTCTGGTGTGAGTGTGACAGGGGCAACGCATGCCCTCTGCTCTCCTGGTGCTCTGTCTCCAAGTGCCACTTTCCTTCCCCCCAAAAAGACCTGGCCAACAAGGGCAAGGGGTCCCCTGTGCGCATGCTTGTTTCATTTCCTGGCGGTCAAGCTCCACAGTGACTCTGGCGCTGCGTCACCGCCAAAAATGCCACGGCAGGAGAACCTAAGAAGATGAGACGGTGTACGGTGCCTGTTGGGGAAGTGACTTGCCCTTGCCTCAGCTTGGCTTAGGTACCTAGTCAACACTTTAGGTTACGGCCACGTATTCGGATTAGCGCTGGGGTACCACCACCATCTCTGGAAGAAGGGGCCCCCCCCACCATCGCACCACCGTTCTGGTGACTTCCTATTTGGGTGCGCCCTGACAGTAACGGGAGGGCCCCTCACAATTGAGCCCCAAGCTACAGGAACAGGCACCGTAACGTAAGGTACCGCAGGCACACAGGGGAATCTTTACTCTTAATTTTGGCAGTGCCAGCGCCAGGTCAGGTACCTTACGTCAGTACTTTGGCAATCCGTACCTGATGGTCCCCGACCGACCGTTCACGACGAGCCAATATCCTTCACCTTCAATTTACTCCCACTCCCTCTTGCCTCTTACCCCCTCCCCTGCTCTTGACCCCTGGCATCACTTTTCCACACCCCCTCCCCGGCTCGCTCCAATAGACACACCAGTGCCCGATCCAAGGTCAAGCTGGGCTAATACCCTTGCAAGGTTTCTGGCTGTTCCAAAATTGCAGAGTCTCGGACAGCTTGCTCTGCAAACAGGCACCGCCAGCCAAAATCCCCTTCCCGAGGCCGCATCCGTAGATACATAAGACGCCCGACTCCCCCCTTAGCATCACTCGCCCTACAACTCTTCACCAGATCATCATCGACCATTAACAATCTAGACGACTCTTACTCGCAATCAAACCGTTTACATATATCCTCTCACATCTTCCATCTTCAAGCCTCTTTGTCTCTGTTCAACGGCTTACAACAACTGCACACTACGACTCAAGGCCACACTTGCATAGCCTTCCCACCCAACTACCACTACAACACCAGCTTCATAGCTTCTAGGCAGCTTTTCACAGCTGTCTCTTCAACCGTCAAACTGGCTTCTTCCGCTTTCAACATCATCACCATGCCTGCTCAGCGCCCCTCGCAACTCCCTCCCTGCCCCGGCCCCCCGCCTCAGCGCCCTCTTCCTCCCCTGCCTACTAGAGGTTAAAAGAGTGGCCAGGCGGCGATAGCCTCGCAACAAACTGCCGACAATGACGACTTGACATCAGTCTTTCGGCTTTACTCCTACCTCCCTCAAAATTTCCTAGAGTTTTGAGTTGATCCACCGCCCAATTCACTGGCGCCTTCCGCAGTCGACGCAACAACGAACGAACGGGACTCCGACCCGAACAATTCTGAATATCAACTGCGAACGAGAAGCACCCCTTTCACCAAAAAGCCGGCCCGTTCAGACGGCCCGCGCATAGGATTGGGATTACCGCGCTTTCGAATATGCTCGCCACTTCCATGTGTTGGCCATGCATGATTACCACCAAACCAAACCCACACCACCCACACACCCGGGCAGAGGGCAGTTCCAAGGTGCCCTTCTCAGCCGCCTCCTCTCGAAGAGACCCGGACTAATGCAGCCGACCCTCCCTCACGGGCGACAACATCATCTCTGCATCCCGATAACGTTCGCCTCGGTCACGAGGAGCCACGCGCCCTCTCGAGTGGGCCAACCACCTCGCCTTTCTCTGCTTCCGTGCAGGCCCGCGTCCCCAGGAGCTGGGCTTTCTGCACGCATCCCTCGAGGAATCCTAGACGAACACGCTCGCAAACCACTCACTTGGCTTCGTCATTGATTGTCCTGAGCAACATCAGCTTACCACTTGTGCTACAACCAATCGTTCAACTTTCAACCCACTCACCGCAGTGGTCACCTCTTACCACCAAACACCATCTTTAATCAATGACCTACCAACGGAACGAGCAAAGCATCATTACGGAACCTGGCATATTTGAGACGTCATTTCACAACACTCTCCAAACCATGTATCAATAGAACAGCATTGTCACGGGGCAACTCTAAGGGAGTTCAGACCCCTTCCCTTTTTCTTTGATTTTCCACTTTGTCGTCGCCGATACCCCCCTTCCCTTTCTCAGAGAGACGGATGGATTCGACGGAAAGTATGAGCGAAGAAGCAAGCAGCATGTATACACAAAAAGCTGGGGAAGCGTTGCGGAGCAGCAGAGATCAGGAGTTGCTTTTTCGGAGTTTCTACAGCCAGATAGGCCAACCGGGGCGATACGACCCCAGCATTGGACCAATTCTAGATGAGCATAATACCACAAATAACTTCACATACCTCACATCATGTGTTATTCGCCGCGCCGAACGTGAGAAATTCGTCAAAGCTCCCCCGCACTTGACATGTCTGATATGTCCATGGGGTAAACCAGCCGCAAGACATCTGCCCTGCACAGCGATCCTCCACGGCCTGGAAGCTCAAGCCGTACGAGCTTCAAGCAACCCCTCCTTTCCCTAAGGGTTGTGAGACAATAGATGGCGCGAGCGACCATTCGACACTCATGCCAGATCCCAAGATTGCTTTTTTCTTCTGGTGCTCTTGCGAGCGAGGGACAAACTCCGTGCCCTTTCCCGCTCCCAGCCGCAGAACCGGCGCGGGGTTTTGCGATCTGTAAGGCCGGTGTGTTTCCCCTCCTGCTGGCCTGCCTTGGCCTTACCTTGCTTTCCTTGCTTTCCTTGCCTGCCGGCCGGGGTTTGGGGGTGGTTCGTTGTTGTCAAGGTCGTAGCGGCCCATTTCGATGACCGCCATTTTTCTCTTACGCATAGAGTATGTCCCCTAGCCCTGGGTAATTGCTCAATTCGGTATCAGCTCTTTGAAGTAGGCCACGCATAACCGACAAGACCCGATAGTAACGGCATCACGCAAGCCACGGAAAAACTGTCGTGGTTATTCATCAAGTCTGGTCCGGGGGGAGGGGTGTTAAAGGTCAAGCTGGCTGGATCTGGTTCAATTCACTCAAACTGTCGCATGAAATAGTTCGGATGGCCCTAATGGCGCGCTTTTTACGATTTCCCGTTTTCTTCCACATTGTCCACCCACACCATCGATAGAAAATCCACCATGTTTACGGAAGGACGGGGTGTTGGGCACATCCTTACTTACTACTACGAATATTACAAGAAGCACGTCAAAATTCGTGTGTAAATCGCCTTCGTCAACTTGACACCGCCGGTCCGGCGAATCGATACTGCTTGAGGTCATCAGAAACGAGTGTGAGTGGGCCAGATCATCCGAGATCTTCCCTTGCCCTTTCCCTCCCGCTCCCTCACGAGGGAGGGAAGGAGGCCACGGGGGCGGGGTGTTATCTAAGGTGAAGAGCAACCAAGATTTTTTTTTTTTTTTTTTAAAAAAGGCGGGTAGGGCGCATAATGAGCCGCGAAAAGAGGTGAAGAGTGGTTGAGAGTGGTGCGGCCGCGTGTGGCGAGCGAGCTGATGCTTTGCGTTTTTGGATATGCTCATCTCGCCTAAGTGAGGGCGCAGGATAAACGCATACCTTAGGGGCCGAGGGCAAGAAGGGGGGGGGGGGGGGGGGGGGGTCCTATCTCTGGCCTTTTTTCGTTTTTTGACAAGGCTCGCGATGCGCGGCTGTTTTTTTTCCCCCTTGCTCTCCCGACGTGCGGAATTCGTCACTTGATTCCGTCCTCCATCCGTGTTGGGGGTTCGTCCGTTATCCCGGGGTCTTTTCTGGATGGGGGCGGAGATGTATTAGGGGGGGGGGAGACGACGAAGACGTGAGCTGAACGGCGTAGCAATTTACTCCGTTGTCGTGCTTAGCCTTAGCCACCCTCGCGCAAGCTGCAGCTGAAGAAATTGCTATGCACGCAATATGAGAGTCAAAAAAGTTCTGCGCAACATCAGTCGGAGTTTCCCCTTCTTTCCTTGCTTGGGATTGGGCGTCAATATAGCAAGTCACTAAAGAAACAATCCTAATTCCCAGGTCCCTTTTTCTTAGGCGCTGATTTTGCTTCTTCGGTGTACCAGTTTTGGACCCCTAATTCATGGACTTTCAAGGTCACACACGGAGGGTCTTTCATTACGTCGTACAAGAAGAGCCAAGTCGAACAAAGTCACACCCTGACACACCCCTTTTTCTTTTATTCCCCTTCATTGCCGTCGTCGGGATGCTTTCCCAGCTGCATTGGGTTGGCGGTACTACGGAGACGGTGAACATTGTAATGAGACGGAGACACATTTGGCAGGCAGGAGTGGCTTGGTGGTTCGATACAAGGTGCGGCGTAGTCGGTCCAGGGGGCCTCAGTACCCCAGCAGCGAATTTAAGGTAAGGAATGTGATGGTCGTTGTCAGTTAAAAGATAATAGGCAAGGACAGAGCTGGCACGTCAAGATCCCTATCCATCAAAGTGACACGGTTGACCGGTCTTGCCTTCTTCCCAGAAAACCCAGGGTTGATTGATATGCCGTCAGGTCTATGCACGCCTCTCACGCCCCCCACTTGACGAAGATTGATCAAGATGTGTCGTGGGTTTTTGTTTGAATTTGTGTGAAACAGGGGGGGAGAAACCGGCCGGCTCAGCGATCGTTGGCGGCGCACGTTGTCAATCTGTTTCCCCGTTCGAGAAGGCCATTGCTAGTGCTACTGGCTTCTTCAGACGAAATTAGGTTGTGGCGTTCAGACGCACCAGTGGCGAAGGGGGAGCGACGATGTTTGCGAATGGCTTGTTCTCCTATACCGCGATACATTCGATATGCGTGTACTGTGCACTAGGTAGTAGCAGCATTCCCCCTTCGAGGGTAAGGGATGAGGCTACTGCAAGCTGGCGCAGCTCGCAGCGGCCAGACGGGCCAGGGAACCGAAGAATATGGGTGGAAGAACATACGTTGCTGTAAGATCCGTCTTTCAATGAGAATCTCAGAGAAAACGTGGCTCGATGATCTACCGTTCGGAGGCCCCCCCATCTCTCTGAAATTCACCTCCATAAGGTCTACGAGCTGCGTTGCGTTGCAGCGGAACGGCAGCAACCAAACTGCTATACCTTTCTCCAGATTCGGCAACCCGCTTCTTCAAGGGTGAGAGGCAGGGGCCCCGGAGGAGAGGCAAGTGAAGTCGATTGGCGTCGGCGTTAAGATCTTATCATGTTATCGTCACGTGCAGCCGCAAACCCATCTCCAACTTCTCGAGCTCGGACAGGTGGGTAGGTGTGATAGTAGATCATCGCGATGCTGCGTCAGCGTTCGAAAGGAGGCACAGGATCCACTTTTCCTTTTTTCACACTTTCGAGAGTCGACGTCGTCACACCGAGGAAAGGGACAGAAACGTCTGTTTTTCTTGCGATCGACGGCGGCCGGAATTCCCGGGTTCGTCTTTCAAACAGGCGCGCTGATCCGTTTCATCAGAGGAGATTGGGGGGCATTGCAGGACTCGTTTTGACTCATCAGCAAGCTTGACGCCTCCATCGTCAATTCACCGTCATTTCTTGCGCTTGACGCTCTAGCTTTGGGACGATCAGAGTCCTGGTTGACAGGAACAGAAGACGTTGGGCGTGAATCGGGTACCTGGAACCGCGCGCTCGGCTGCTGCTACAGCTTGGGTTCATCTGTCACTTCGCCTCACGGCTCACTCACACACTCACACTCACTTTCACTTACAAACGGAACGGAGGAATGGAGACACTCGAGCTCCACGTCTGGGGCCCGGCTTTTGGCCTGCCTTCCATTGACGCCGAGTGCCTTGCCGCCATCGCCTACCTTCACACTGCCCTACCCAGCTCCGAATGGCGTCTGGTCCCGAGCAACGACCCTGCTGTCGACTCATCTAGTAAGTGACGCTTACACTTGACTTACACCCCGTCGTCGTGACTCACGAGCTGCACGTCAACACACATCCCATCTCACGCCCCTACGCATCCCACGCGATTCTACCGTCTCTTCACCCCTCTCTGCCCTAGAGCCTCTCACATGGCTTACACCGTTATTCCGCCCCCTTACCCACGCGACCTCGTGTCCGCGAACAAAGAAGCCAACAAAGAACCCCCAAAACAAAACGAAACAAAGAAAACACGTCACACAATGTGAACGCGAAACGGAACGCTCGCTAACGTCTTCCACCCAGACCGTCTACCGGCCCTCAAGGCCAACGGCCACTGGGTAACGGGTTACGCCTCCATCGTATCTCACCTGCGCTCCCTCTCCCCACACTCCCCCTCCTGGGACCTCGACCTCGACTCCCGCTTGACGCCGTCCGAGCGCGCGGACGCCCTCGCCCTCGGCGCCTACGTCGACTCCCACGTCGCGCCCCTGCTGGACGCCTACTTGTACGCCGACCACGACAACTGGTCCGCCGTCACGCGCCCCGCCCTGAGCCAGATCCTCGGGTTCCCCTTGAGCTGGACCGTCCCCGTCCAGCTCCGCAACCAGGCGGTGGAGCGGAGCGCGCATCTCGGCTTCGGGGCCCTCGGCGAGGAGGACGACGACGAGGATCACGTCAAGGCCGGGTCGTCGGGCCGGGGCACTCTGGACCGCGCGATGAAGCATCTTCCTGTTTCGGGGAAGAAGACCGTCATGGAGGAGATGAGGGCCAGGTCGGCGAGGGGGATCCGGCTGCATGCTACTACTGTTGATGCGTTTGCGCCGTTGGAGGAGCAGAGGGCGAGAGGCGAGGGTGAGAAAGGTCGAAAGTTGAGGTTCTTCGAGGGAGACGTCCCGACTTCGCTCGACTGTCTCGTCTTCGGGCATCTTGCCCTTGTTCAGGCCGTAAAAGCTCCGCAGAGTTGGCTACAGACCATTCTGTCCAAGAAGTTTCCCCATCTGTACAAGATGGTGGACGATCTACGGGAAGAGTGCCTGACCAGCCCCGGCTCTCTGCCGTGGACACATGCGCCAGCCTCAGGGCTCCGCACCGCGGCACGATTCTTCGACAACGTTGTGCAAGCCACGCCGAACCTCGGAGATGTATATATGAACGAATGGCGACGACGGGCGGAGAAAAAGGCCCAGGGCGTCGCGGATCGGAGGACACTTGCGCTCGCGGGCGGAGTCCTCGCTGCTGGCACGGCGATTGCGTATGGCGTGTGGACGTATCGGGGGCTCGCCCCTTGGGGTATGCGGACGCAGACCTGGCTGGCGGAGAAGAGGGGCCTCAGCAGGTTCGGAGAGTTGGGTGCCATGTTGGACTTCTCGTTTGGACTCGCGGATCCGACGCCGCAGGCGAGTCCGGCTGCTGGGTGGGGAGCCAGTTTTGATAGTGGCTCGGAACACAAGGTTGTTGAGTCGGAATTGAGCGTTGATTAGATTGACGGCAAGTTATGAAAGCGGACCCGGCCGAGAACGGCTCAGGAGTTTGACCATAGAATCGGCATTATAAACCGGGGGTAGAGGGCGACAGCTCAATTAAAAAAGCATTTTAGAGGACGAATGTCTAGGGACCCAAGTCTCACGATACAAATCTGTACAATACTGTCTCAATTATTCTGACGTACGATTACCCTTTTGATGGCACCGCCTTTCATGCTACCCATGCAGTCCTTGATATCAATGTAATTCCAGGCCGTGTACTCTAATATAAACGCCGGGGTGGTGATGTCGAAGAAAGAAAGTCCCATCAGTTGCTCTAAATCTGCCGGATCTCCTTTCCCACCATCTCAGGCCGCTCCAGCTCCCACTCGTCGCGCAGCACCGCGAACGTCAGATCGCTGACGAGCAGGCTCTGCCCCAGACTCCACACGAGGGTGATGGCGTAGAAGAAGTTTGCGTTTCCGCTGCCGGCGTAGATCCACAGGTGGTAGAAGGCGGGGCCGAGGAAGGAGGCGTACATGATGGTCGCGGCGCCGACGAAGGTGTACCGCATCAGCGGGAAGATGTGGCGGTAGAGGGGCAGCATCGCGAGGAAGAGACTGGTGTCGGCGATGGAGGGGTACGGCTTGAAGATGGAGAATATGCCGAGCAGGAGGGTGAGGACGACGAGCGGTTGGGACCGGATGCGGATCGTCAGGGGCAGGACGTAGCTCGACAGGTGAAGCCAGAAGACGGCGAGGAAGAAGGAGCGGAAGGAGTCGAACATCTCGATGAAAAAGTACCACCACAGGCCCACGTTGGGAGTCAGGTCGTTGAGGGTGAGCTGCGCGCCGTAGGTGCTGGAGAGGAACTCCCAGGAGCCGCCGGTTAGGAGGAAGGACATGAGGAACAGGGCGCCGAGGACGGCGGCTACGATGCCCGTGTTTGTGAGGGCGAAGTGGAGTGTCGAGGAGACCCGGCGGGAGGGGTCCTGGCGGTCGTATGCGAGGAGGAGGAGGGGCGGAAGGAGGAGGATGGGGTACATCGATAGGTAGGTCGCGAAGGAGAGGGCGACCATTGCGCCGAGGGGGGCGCCGGAGATGGCTTTCGCGATGGCGTGGAGGATGGCGCATGTTGAGAAGACCGAGGTGGAGCGGCCTATGCATGTTGCTATCGTGAAGGGGTTGAAGAGGTACCTGGAGCAGGAATCGTCAGCGCGAGAGCTTCGCGAGAGAGGGCGACCAAAGGGATTTGGCTTACAGCGATGCGACGACGAGACCACTCCACTTCTTTCCGCCGCGTGGTGAGGTGAAGAGGCGCGACGACCCGGCCTCGCCTGAGTCCGCGATCTTGAACAGAGCATCTGCGCTCAGGAGGTCGAAGAGGATGTAGAGGAGGTACGTGAAGATCGGGAGGACCTTCGGGTCCGGGAGCAGGGAGAAGAGGGGGAGGAAGAGGGGCGCTTGGTGGTAGACGCCGCCGTCGTAGGGAGAAACGTTGTGGTTGTAGAGGAAGAGACCTTCTTGGACTGCACGAAGATGATTTGTTAGCCAATGGGTCTAGCGATTCCGTCGCGGAGTAGCTCACGTCTCTTGAAGCTCGTCACCGGGGTCGAGATCTCGACGCGGCCGGTCAGCAGGTCAGGCAGACCGGGGAACGCAACGAAGAGCAGCAGACGCAGGGCAGCTGCCGCGGCGTAGACGCCCGTCTTGTTGCCTCCCCGAGCCTGAGTCATTGTGCCGGAGGTCATTGTTCAGTCCATGGCCCGGAGGGAGGCGGAATCGGGGGGATTGAAGAGGGGCCGGGATGTTGCGCGTGATTGTTAGATGCGGCGGCGCGGAGCTTCGAGGTTTCGCGGGTTCAAGCAGTGTCGGGAGTCGGGATGGACAATTGGGACGGGGATGACACCTGGCTGGACCGGGGCAGCGGTCCGCTGGGAACGGGGAAGCTTCAACAGCGAATGGCAGCTGAGGTTCCGGCGCTGTCGCCCTGGTTTTAGTGGGTTGAACCCCTGGAGCTGGGGCCTTTCCACCGATTAGATAGCAGTGACCAATGAACGCCGCGCAGAGCTTCCGCTAGTCCTTTTGAGACTGATATCGAGGCGGTGACCACGGCAGAAAAATCAATCGAGAAAAAAAAGTTCAGAGAAAGTCGACAGTGAATGCCCCGCCACGGCCAGAAGTTTTGAGAGCTTCTAAACCGCCCAATCTCATCTTCTTTCCCAGCCAATCTCAACAACCACAACCGCCAAAATGGGAAAGATCAAGAAGAAGGGACAGGCCGGAGCGGCCAAGAACTATGTCACCAGAAACCAGGCCATTCGCAAGCTGCAGATCAGCCTGCCTGATTTCCGCAAGCTCTGCATCTGGAAGGGTATCTACCCCCGTGAGCCGCGCAGCAAGAAGAAGGTCTCCAAGTCCTCGACCGCCTCGACGACCTTCTACTATGCCAAGGACATCCAGTACCTCCTTCACGAGCCTCTTCTTCAGAAGTTCCGCGACCAAAAGTCCCTCGAGAAGAAGATCTCGCGCGCATTGGGCCGTGGCAACGTCGGCGATGCGAAGAGACTCGAGAAGAACGCCGCGCGACCTGAGGAGACTGGCAAGCCGAGATACACCCTCGACCACGTCATTCGCGAGCGCTACCCGACCTTCATCGACGCCATCCGCGACCTCGACGACTGTCTTTCCATGCTGTTCTTGTTCGCCAACCTGCCTTCGACGTCGTCCGTTCCCGCCAAGATGATCGCGCGCTGCGAGCGCCTGACTCTGGAGTTCCAGCACTACCTCATCGTCTCGCAGGCCGTTACCAAGTCCTTCCTGTCCATCAAGGGTATCTACTACCAGGCGAACATCCAGGGCGAGGATGTCTTGTGGCTGGTGCCTTACAAGTTCAACCAGAGGGTGGTTGGTGATGTCGATTTCCGCATCATGGGCACTTTTGTCGAGTTCTACATGACCCTGCTGGGCTTCATCAACTTCCGCCTGTACACGTCAATCGGCCTCAAGTACCCGCCCAAGTTCGACCAGAGCAAGGACGATCAGTCTGCCGAGCTCGGCGCCTTCACCATCGAGGGCCAGAATCTCGCCGCTCCGGAGAAGAAGCAGCTCACCAACGGAGATACGGCGCACCAGGTCGACCCCAAGACCCAGGCTGAGGTGAACAAGGTCATCAAGAAGCTCAAGGACACTGATGCCGATGAGAGCAAGACGGAGGAGCAGACCGAGTCCAGCGAGGAATCCACGAATGCCATCGACAAGTTCGAACCCGCCGCGCCGGGTGGCGACGTTCTGCCCCAGCCTGAATACTCCAGCTCCGACCGTGGCAAGCTGTTCGCCAACTGCACCTTCTTCCTCTCCCGTGAGTCTCCGAGACAACCGCTCGAGTTCCTCCTCCGATCCTTTGGCTGCAAGCGTATCGGCTGGGATGCCGTCCTCGGCGAGGGCGCCTACACGACCAACGAGCGCGATCCCGCCATTACTCACCAGATCGTCGATCGTCCCCAGGTGTACGCCGCGAACAACGAGGGAGGTGACGGAGAGGATAACCAGACATCCCAGAAGCTGGCGCCCAACCAACGTATCCCCGGTAGGATATACGTCCAGCCCCAGTGGGTCTGGGACAGCATCAACGACGAGGAGCTCAAGCCGGCGGATCAGTACGCCCCTGGTGCGCAGCTTCCGCCCCATCTTAGCCCCTTCGTCAGGCAGGTCCAGGGTGCCTATGACCCGACTGTGCCTCTCGAGGAGCAGGAGCCCGAGGGCGAGGCCCTTGCCGAGAGCGGCGACGACGGCGAGATGGACGTCGACGAGGAGGATGCTGACAACGACATGGAGGTCGCCGGCTCCGGGGACGAGGACGAGGATGAGGGCAGCGCCGATGAGGACGTCGCATCTGGTGATGAGGCGAAGGACCTGTCAGACGACGAGGATGTGCAGCGCCAGATTGAGCTGGAGGCCGAGCTTGCTGGTGGCAGCGTCAAGGCCAGGGAGACGAAGCCCAAGTCGAAGAAGGAGGCGGCTCGCAAGGCGCACGCCAAGAAGATGGCCGAGCAGGCCGAGGACATTGAGCGTGCCAAGGGAATGCTGAGCAAGAAGAAGAGGAAGCTGTTTGAGCAGATGCAGTACACTAATAACAAGAAGAGCGCGGTGGACGAGAAGCTGCGGTCCAAGAGGAGAAGGTTGGAGAGGGAGCAGAACAAGAAGGGCAAGGCGTAGAATTACAAAAGCATGTTCTAGTTTCCTGATATGTAGATTGTAGTTGGCGTTTGTTATACCATACTTGTGGTGTTGGGAAAAAGAAATCCATTTGCCAAAACCATGTTATCGCGGAATCGCCTTGTTTGCATTGTCTTTAAGTGTGCTGTGTTGACTTGTTGCCTGCGATGCCGAGAGACGGGGAAGCTTGTCGAAGCTGAAGTGACTTTCGGTGTGATGTGGGCGGGTCCGATTTTTTCAACTCTTCACTACCTCACCTTGAGTTCACAGCAGCCTGTCAACGACATTACGTATCCGACTACGCCTTACTTTTGACGGATTAATGCGACGCATCTCATTCGGAAAGTGATATTCACGAGAAAAATCCTCTCTCAGCCTCATGATACAATAAAATGACCGCCAACGAGGATTCATGGGACCTCGACAGTGATGAGATCCGGTCGATCGACTCAGAAGAGCTCCGCGAGATCAGACCCAACCGCTGGAAGGGCAGCCACGCAACATGGCGCGTCTATACCGAAGAAGAGCGCCTGCTGCACCGCTCCATGGAACAGCTCCGCAACCGCGACCTTTCTGTTCATTTGTACAACACCTTTGCGCTGAAGAACCGTCAGACTCAGGCACACAGCGCTGCGGACCCTGACACCGAGGTGAGTGGCGGCCCATGCATGGCCACCAACGCGCACACACACACACTCTTTGCGACTGACTTTTCTCCTCCCGCCCCAGGACGCAGACCAGGCGCTTCGTGAAAGAGTGGACGGAACCGACTGGCTTCCACCGAATTCATGGACTGCGTGGCCCATGAACGCAAAGTTTGTGCCCGGGGACGACTTTATGAAGGAGACGCATGACGTGGACGATGATTTCACGATCCGCTCCAACGCGCCGCAATTACCCAGCACAGTTTTGGAAGAGGAGATGACGGCGACGATATTGCGGCAGGCAAAAGAGCGCTTTCGGCGTCGGCAGGAGAGGTATCGGCAGAGAGAGGCCGCCGCTCACGAAACGACCGCGGCAACATCACAATCAGCATACTCTCAGTCGGAAATCACCTCAGAGGATGAAGATAAACCCTCCGCCGGTGAAAACCCACAGACTGACGCCGCCAAGAGAACCCGGCAGCCCAAGACAAAGACGTATGAAGCAGTCGTGTCCGCCAACGACGAACTCTCCGCCGACCTTCTTCGTCCTTCCGTCCGGCATATCTTGTCCATGATGGACAACACACTTACAACCCTCCACAATGGGCGCTTGGCGGGTTTGAGTTATATGACTGACTCCTCAGCCTCAGCGACTGACATGTCTGACGATGGCTCAGATGCCGGAAGCGTCACGTCGCGAGCGTCTAGGTCCTCGAGAGGCTCCCCGAGAAAGCGAAGCAGGGCGGGCCGACCGCGAAGCAAAACACCTCGCTCGCCTGGACCGGAACAGAGCGGGAACAAGAAGAAGGGGCGGCCCAGGAAGGCGCATACACCGTTGCCCGGCGAAACAGAGAGGGAGATGATGATTCGGATTGCGAGGGAACAGCACAGGAGAATTCCGTTCTCGTCGGAGGAAGACAACGCCGGCGAAAACGCGGGCAACGACCTCGAAGACGAGGGCGGACGCGCAGGGCATGCAGATCCTGGCGGCGACAACGACAGAGATACTGCAGCGGAAGACACTGCCGCGGAAAAGTCACCGGAGAAGTCGAGGTCGCCGAGGAAGAAGCGCGACTTGCCGCCCGAGGCGAGGATGGAAGCCAAAATCAAGCACAGGGAATACATGCTCAGGGATTGGGGACTACGAGACTGGAGCGATGTCATCGGCGCCGCCTCCGTCTCGGGTTTCAAGCCGGAGGTCGTCGCCCGGGCTGCGCAGCGCTGTGCGGATCTGTTTGGGCAGGGTATGGACATGCAGACTCTTCTCGAGGGGCCGGCGTCTAAGGGACCGAAGCCGCAGAGAAAGAGATATCTACCCAATGCCCGTGACCGCACGGCTTCGTTCTCGAGCTCGGATGAGGAGGGCGAACATCGGCCCTTCAGAGGGACCTGGGGGAGACAGCGGAGTCGGGGACGGAGCAGTGTGCCGCCAGGTGACTCCGATGCTCAGGTAGGCAATTCGCGGGCCTCAAGTGAACGACGGAGTTTGTCTCGTTCCTCGTCCGTCGGTCTGTTCTTCTGTCCTGTCGCGGGCTGCGAAAGGGCCAGGGAAGGCTTTGGAAAGAAGGCGAATTTGCAAAGGCACGTCGTGCGGATCCATCCGGGCCAGGCGGTCGACATTGACGAAGTGGAGAGCGAGAATGAGATGCTTGGAGCGGTACATGTTGACGGGTTCCTCAAGCCGATTAGAGCGAGGAAGGGATGGAGAGCAGAGGACACGGGATACAGGAAGCGAAAAAGACACTACCGTGGCAGGCGGCTTCGGAGTGATGATGAGGCAAGCGAAGCGGGTGAGGAGTCTGTTTGGGATTCATCCTGATGACTTGGCATGACCCCGAAACTGGTCTGAATCAGAAACTGGAGACCGTGAGACTAGAACCTAACTAAACGTAAAACCTCGCCGACTCTTTGTGCCATCAAACCCCCTTCTCGCGAAACTGCCTGTCCACCTCCTCAGCGAACTGCCCAATCGTGTCAAACCGCCACTCAAACGCAACATCCCCCCCCTCAACTTGCTCATAATCACCTCCCACGCCCTCGCCCCTCTTCTTCTCGCCCCCTCTAGAGATCCAAACGCTCCTCAGCCCGAGCTCCTTCGACGGCACATGATCTGCCGTCAGACTCCGCGCGCAACATGCAACAACTCCCCCTCCTCTCTATCGACGCCCGGCTCATCCTTGGCATGCGCGAAGAGGTACTCGGAAATTGCGATGCGAGGGTTTGTAGCTGCCGATCTTCTCTGCAACGTACACACCATCAAATTCCACGGGACGCAAATTCTCCAGCGAGCCTGCGATGTTGTATTGGTCAATGTTGGAGCGGATGATGAGTTTGTAATGCTTCTTCAAGACCCCGAGCCCGGCGACGGTGTCGGGAAAGGCGGGCCAGGTGCCGGGGAGCTTCCCAAACCGCTCGGCTTCTTCGTCCGAGACCGATACGCCGAGCTCAGAGGGCGAGGCCGGTGAAGGAGCGGGAGAGGTTGAGGTCGTAGCGGAGCTGTGGCTCGGAGACTTGCAGCTCTGAGGAGAGGGTGTCGAAGCGTCTTGCTAGTAACTCAACGTCCTCGGATCGAGGGTTTGACGGGGGAATCTTGGAAAGAATGGGCTGCAGGCCGGCTTTGAGGCCGGATTCCTAGTCGACGAGCGTCCCGTAGCAGTCGAAGGAGAGGGCTTTGAAAGTCGTGAGATCTGGGTAGGACATGACATGATGGCGAAGTGGGTCAATGTAGGTGTGATCGGTAGTGCTAGATGATATATATGATGGACTGTTCCGAATCTGGAAGGAAGAGGGGACAATGGGTTAGAACGCAAGATTTCTCTCATACGATTCCTGTGAGAAATACTGATGGTTTCCGCCAGCATGGTGGCAAGGGCTTGGATGACGAGCGGGGAGATAGATCACCAATGAATATGCCTTTTCCGAGCCGCGTACATTGACGCGACAGTTCCCTGCCACCTTAAGCCATCGGTTAGTCGAAGTTCTGCCTGAAGTTGAGAGCAAATTATTGTCCCAAGGTTCAGTAGATTCGTTCTGCCAAGTAGGTCTGTAGGCTATCAGTGGCGTGAGGCTGCTGCATATCATGGGTAGCGATGGGCAAATTGCAGAACGAGAAGCACGATTCAAATTGGACGTCATCAAAAGAAGTCAAGGGTATCATGAATACCAATAAGCCTACACCCAAAACAAACAAAGCGAGCCGACAAATCAGCCTTCCTCAAACACCGCGATTGTTATCTGTACAGTTCAACCAGTGGTAGCTCTGCCAACTCCTAAAACACCGTCTTGTAATCCATATGTACTGCTTGTTTTCGTCTTTCAATTCAGCTCAAGCGAGGGCTTTTTCTTCGATGCCCGGTACTTTGTGAGAATGATGTGGGAGGCACGTTCTCTCGTCCTTCCAAGGGGAGCAAGCTGCTCTGCTTACGAGGTCCTTTCTGCTGAAATCTTGTCGAGGTACGCTTGTTGAACAAAAGAGGGGCTGTGTTCTCGTTGATAGACATCATGCTCGTTGAGGGGTCGAAGGTAAGGTTGCTAGTCGTGTTAGGGTTGACTTCCCGCAGACTCATTGTGAAAGGGGGCATCTCCGAAATCATGCTGAGGGTCGACATACGGGTCGACTGGCGCCCCGGGGGCGAGCGGTGAAGGTCGGTTTGGTCGACGTCTGAGAAGACCATTGCCTCACTTATCGGCTTGGTGGGAGTGGACTCGTCCTTGAGATTGGCCAGAAGAGATTCGTGTGCCTCGGTCCGAGGTAGGTTGGTCGGGTACTGATATTGCATCTTCATCGGGGTTTCGCCTGTAGGTCGGTACTCCTGGATGGTCGTAGATTCGATATCCTCGCGGAGGAAGCTCAACGGCTTGCACAACTCTTGCGTCAGAGGCTCAAGGCCATCCTGCATCTCCTCAGTCTCGGTCTCCATCTCATCACCAAGGCTCTTGACACGGCTGAACGTGACCTTGAAGTGGTTCGAGATGCTATCGAAGGACTGCTCGACGGTTGACGAAAGGCCTTGCATGGACTCGCTGTGTCGCTCGTGGTGGGATGCGTTCTCGGAACGAGCGCGGGTGACGAAGTCGTCCAGCGCCTCCATCTGGACATCGAGGTCCTTGAGCTGCTCATCTACAACACGCACAGTCTCGGCGTGAACAGACTTTGTGGTTCCCTGGATAGCCGTGCTGTGATCGTTCGCGGCCTGGATCGATTAGCATCTTGCGTAGTGACGGATGAAAAAAGTTCACTCACATTCCAATCATCCTTCAGCTTGTTCTTCATGTTATCACGAGACTTAGCCACGTCCTCCAGAAGCAAGCCCTCCTTCGAATCCCAAGCATCCATGTCTTCTGAGTACTGAGCCACGCCGTCCTGCAGAGAGGTGTTGGAGTCCAGGACACTCTTCTGCAGATGCGCCGTTTTCTCAGCCAGACGCGCCTCTTGGGTTTCGGCTTGGTTGTTGATGAGAGTGCTTATCTGAGCCAAAAGATTTTGCCGGTCCTGCGCTGCTTGCTTTCTCTCTTCCTCCAACACCTGTTGCATTTGGGCGGAGATGTTTGCATTCTGCTCAACAACACTGTCGGTCGCATTCTGGAGTTGCTGTCTGAGTCTATCAGATTCACTTCGCTGCTCGGTAATGTGTCTCATGAGATCCTCAAATATGCCCTTGAAGTCCTTGCCCAGAGAGCTGTAAGAAGAATGCAGCTGCATATGTGTTAGCTTTTGGTATCTCCGTCATAATTGCATGGCGTACCTGATTGTGAAAAGTGTCGAGCTCGCTGAGAACGTCCGCAGCAATGCGCTCGGCAGCTCGAGCAATCGCCTGAAGGCTCTCCCCGACTTGCTGCTTCACGGTATCTCGGACAACCTTGATTTCTTCAAGCACGTCGTCCATTTCGTCCTTGGACTTTTCCTTCTGCTCCATGAGCTCCCTCCTCGACTCGGTGAAAGACTCGAGTTGCTCGTCCAAGAACTCCTGCGTGTCGGACAGCTTCTTCAACTCCTCGCTAACGAAGATATTCATGCGCTCAGAGATGCCCGAGATGTTTTCCCGCTGCTTGTTCTGGAAGGTCTGTACTCTCTGTTCTACCATAGTCGTGACCTCGGAAACCTCGGCTTGAGCAGTACCCCAAGCACTACGGTTGATGGATTGGAGATCGGACTTTCGCTTGTTCTTGGCGCGAAGACCGTCGACGTCGCTGACCGTCTTCTGCAATGTGGCGATCAGCTCGCCGCCAACTTCGGCCAACTTGTCCTCGGTGTCTTGGTGTGCCTTGCGTAAGTGCGTCTCCTCGGACAAGCTCTTACGTGTAGCTGCAAGTACAAGCTCCGTTTGGTCGAGAACCCCCTGTGTCTCATCCAGCTCTGCCTTGGTTCCCTCATGGTCCTTCTTCAGACCCATGAAGCTGGAGGTCAGGGCAAAGAGCTCCTGAACCTTATTTTTGAGGTTGTTCTCTAAGGTTTCCATCTTAGCCGCTTGCTCTTCCATCACGATGCGTCGCGATTCGCTCTGTGCTGTCATCTCTTCGTAGGACTCGTTGGAAAGGTAGACGCCGTTGCGCTGCCGAGTAGTAATCAGCTCGCTCTTCAGCCTCTCAATCTCGGTGGCAAAATCCCTAAGCAGCATCTTCTTGTTGATCATGGCGTTCAGCTGAGGCTTGTTGCGAATGTTCTTGGCGCGGAAAGCGTAGTCAAGTGTGGATATCGTTTCCTCGAGGTTACTCTTGGCGGGAGAGATCGTCGCGATGATACATGTCTTCGTGCGACCGCCGAGAGAGTCTTGAAGCAGGCGGGTGAGCTTCGATTCTCTGTAGGGTATGTGCTGGCTTCGGTCGACCAAGGCATTGATGACTCGGCCGAGGGTCAAAAGACTCTTGTTGATCAAACCTGCCTCAGCGGCGCGCTTGTTCTCCGCACCGGATCTTTGGATGTTTTCGCTACCGGCCAAATCCACAAGGTTCAGCTTGCCGGCACTAACGTAATCCTCCTCTCCATCTTCGCCCTTCTTGCGGACGTACGCGGTGATGGTGAAAACGGTGTGACTTCGACTGCTGAGATCGTTGCACTTTGTCGCCGCGACTTGGCGCCTCAAGCTTCCATCCTGAAGAACCTTGATGCCCTCGGAGGCGGTCCTGATGTGCCTTTCCTCCATACCCTGGACTACTGTGGTCGCATGTCCTCTTCTCGATGTATCGTCGTAGATCTTAAGCTTGTGGCGGTCCTCCTCGACGGTGATCAGATCGCGCAACTCTTCGTTGTAAAGCTCGATGAAAGAGCACTTGACACAGCTCTCGGTATCGTCGACTTCGAGTTTGTTAAACAGGGCGTGGAGGACTCTCGGAATAATGCCGGCGTTGTCATTCAGGAGACCCAGAGTTTCGGTCATGTCTCCGGACATGGTGTATGTCTTGCCTGTACCTGTTTGGCCGTAGGCGAAAATTGTGCAGTTGAAGCCAGCGAGCATCTGTCATTACGTTAGATAGTCCACGCCAGAGCATGTTTGACATGACGTACCTCTTCCAAGATGGGCTTGACAACATCGTCAAAGACCATGGTCTGGTCGGCCGCGGCAGAAAACACGCGGTCAAAGTTGTATGTCTTGTTGGTAAGGGCATTGGGGCCGAGAGACAGTTCGATATTCTCGCCCTTCGCACCATCGGCTCGGACTACTTGAGCACTGTTTTCGCGAACTTCGCGCTCATTGCGGCCTCTGCATCTTACGACGACGCTGATGTTCGTCTCTCCGGCAGTCCCCTCGTACTCGAAGTCGCGCTCCTTACGCTTCGTCGAAGTCGTCGCGGTGGACGCGATTGACTCTGCAGGTGAGGCGGCGCGACTTCTGTCGATTTTTGAGGGCCCATTTTGATAGCGCAAGTTGGAGGTTCGCGTCGTCGGGCGCAAGCTCGAGCGACCAGCTGCGCCGGTGCGGAGGTTCGACGAGGCGGTCCTCGTCAGCTCCCGTCTGGAGCTCATGTTGTGATTTGGAGTGTAGCGAGATAGTACTTGTTATCGAGACTGGAAAAAGAGAAACAGGGCGCGGAATATGTGAGAGACAAGAAATTCAGAACTTTGACGAGGGAACAGAGAGAGCACTGCTGGTGCAAATGATGATTGAACGTCCAAGGTTTGTGCGTTGTTGACAGGTGCCGGGGTAAGTAAATAAAGCAAGCGCGCTAAGTGGGGGAAAGCTCTGTGGTTGGTTGACAGCAGGGCCGTCGCCCAGGCAACTACCTTACCCCACTCGCCCTTGCCTCGCTTCACATTGTTTCCCTCCTGCTTCCCTTCTCCCTTCTTGTCAAGCTTCACCGATCTCACCGAGGCAGGCTATGACCATCCGTTCATGCTGATTTGGTCTTCCGTCATCGAGTTCCTTGACCTCAAATGGGTCACCCTGTTCATTTGTGAATCCAGTTTTTGCATACTAGTTAGGGCGGTATCCAACCAGCTAGGGAGGCACTGTCGAACACATTATTTACGTAGTACTGAAAATACTACAAACATACGTTAATAGTCACGAGAGCAGGAGTCAAAAGTCATATTGAGTTCTGTTCAAATTGAATACTGAGCTGATTCATTGGTGAGATAACTGTCTAAGTTTAGGATCACGTGGTTGAGGAAGAATTCCCGATTCACATAACTGCTTTTGTTCCGCCTCTTGTGATCAAGGAGGTTCAAGGTGCTAGCATGTTCCAAAACTTACAAGCAATAAACCGGGCAATTCAGTAGAGCGCAGGCTTTCGCGTCTGGAAATGCGTGATTCGCTTGGATTGAAATTCTGTTCGTGCTTTCCTGTCCTCGTGAGCTCACGTCAACCCGCGGAAGAACTGTGTTCCGAGTCGATCAAGCTGACGGGACTACTACTATTACCAGCGTGGCGGAGTGTAGTGCTATATGCGGCGACTGTTTCCTCCCCACTGAACTCCTCTCGACGATGAGACTTGCTTCATGCTTGATGGATTCGTTCCACGTCCATCAGATTGTTAATTTCTCATAGCCACAGTTCTCCGGAGGGATTCTTTGGCTTAGAACCCGGGCGCTTGAAAATGTCAGCTATCGCGGAGGCGGACTGTTGCCCCGAGCCAGTACTCGAGGCATACCTTTTTGGACAACGAAAGAATTGTATCGCTGCAGATGCGTGGAGCCCTTCGCAACCCCCCTCGTCAAAGGTTCAACAGCGGTTGGTGCAGGGTGGCCTTCATCTCAGTGATTCCCCAGCTCCCGTCTGCTCCTACCCCCAGTTTCCTACGGACCTTCATTCCCCTCTTCTTGCGACCTCTTTTCTCATCCTCGAATTTGATACCTCAAAATTAATCTGTGCCAGCATCTTAGTTACCCCTCGACCCTAACAGAGTGAATGATGGTGGCTGTAGCATCGGCAACCCCTCCGAACCCCCAGCCCGCTGAAGCAGCCACGACTGCATCCGGGGGCATCTCACCTGGCGACGCATCGACCACATCTGAGAATAATCCTGATGGTCTGGAAGTTGATGATCGAACAGAAGTATGTCTCGATGATTGCCCACTTCTATGAAATTCTCCCACTCACCTCACCACATCTGTCAGGAGACAGATGAAGGCGCTTCCATTAATGGTCAAATGTAGCTTACATTAACCTACTTCTCTCAGTGTCGGTACAGGCCAACGGTGAGCTCTGAGTTGGTGATATGGAGGTGGAATGCGGGCGGTGGCGTGGGTTGGTCTGGGGAGCTAGTGAGGCATGTTTCTAGGTTAGGATATAGGGTGAGCCTGGGTAGGACTTCTAGAGCTTGTTTACTAGCTATTAGAAGATAGTCTAAAATAATATAGTTAACTACCTTTTGCTATATAAGCTTAAAGGAGTGTGTTCACGATATATAGATACTTACTATAATAATTAAAGGTATACTATAGACTCTCAGCAGATAGTAGCCCCAGAGAACGTAGGGGATCTGGGAAGAATTGAGCGCAGATGCAATAGATGCCACAAACTGTTCTGAGTGATCTGACATGCGCACAAGTAGACTGACTAGAAGCGGAAAGCTCCTCTTTCACTGCATCTTTGGCTTCAAGCGCCGTTGACTACCCTGTCGAGTACGGCCGGCGCTACCATGCTTTCCGGCCTGGAGGTAATTGACCTCGGACTCAAAGCCTCCTCCGAACATAGGCCGAAAACTAACAATACACGCGTTTTCAAGCGTATTTCATGCCTAATGACGATGTGAGTACATCAACCCTCTCATCTCGTCGTGACAAATCTTGACGTCGGTAGAATGAAATGGATCGTCTTGATATGACACACAACCTATCGCTTAGGATGTTGGGATACGGGCTCTATCTGGCGCCCTTGGACAAAGAAAATATCCATAAGGTCTTGGACATTGGCACCGGCACTGGCGTTTGTGAGTTGCAATCACGTTTCTTCCTGAAAAACAAAGAACTGTAGCTGACCACCCTTCAGGGGCTATGGAAATAGGCGACCTGTTTCCAAACGCAGAGGTGTGTGTTGATTGAACCGCCTCCATATAGCTTCTTCAGACTAAAGTGATTCTCAGGTTTACGGAAATGATTTGAGTGCTATTCAGCCCGAGTGGTAAGTAACATCTACCTGATCACTTATGGCCTTGGACTAACTGAGTAGGGTTCCTCCCAATGTCAAGTTCGAGATTGACGACGTCGAAAGCCCCTGGATCGGTGACAGAAAATCCGACTTCATTTTCTGTCGCTACATGATTGGTTCAATCGCTGACTATCCCCAGCTGGTGAAAAACGTCTTTGATCACCTCAATCCCGGCGGCTGGGCCGAGTTTATGGACATGAGCGGCAAATACTACTCCTCGGACAACACTTTGAAGGAAGAACATTCTACATATCAGTGGAACTCGAAGCTCATGGACGACGCTATTGCGTCCATGGACCGCGAAAGCCGTCCAGGTCCTCAGCTTGAGGGATGGGTGCGAGGCGCTGGCTTCCAGAGTGTTAGGCACCAAAGGATCCTTCTTCCCATTGGCCCTTGGCCCAAAGATCCTCACTACAGCCCGATAATCCGTGATCACAACATCAAGAAACAAAAAATCCTCCTTCCCCTCTAGCGCAGTTCTTATACCATCCACATGAAAATGCTTCTTGATGTGACCAGGAATCCAATTCTCCCTCACGAAAGCGGCTCCGACCTCAAGATATCGTGTCACATCCTCGGCGGTCCGGTAGCGGAGCCCGGAGGGCGGGGTTACCTCGTCCTTCTCGACCTCAACCTCAGTAATGAAGATGCGCAGAGCGTCTCCCTCGCCTGTGGCCCGGTAAGCCTGTGACTTCTCGACGTCTTTGATCGCCTCCTCGATGAAGCCGTCTTTCTTGGAGAAGGGCGTGTACCCCCACATTTCGCTGCTTCCGACTGCTTGGAGGTGGGGTAGAGTCGAGTCGAAGGCTTCGACGATGGGGGTGGCGTCGTCTGGTGAGAGACCTGCGTCACGGATGTGTATGTCGGGCATTTTTTGTTGGATGGAAAACTCTCTACTCGTGGTGGTTTACGCGTCTTTTGATGATGTGTTATTGAGGGAAAAACAAGAGCTCCGTTGGAAGCGCGGAAGTCCCTTCAGTGCGAGATCGCCTTACGACTTGGCTATTAGCCGATTCCCGCAGCGCACTCACTGTTGGTCAGCGCTGTTGATTTCATGAATAAAAAACAAATGTGTGGCTTGATTTCTCATGTCCATGTTATATCACTATCATCAAGGATCTCGCGCAATCATGAGATAAGCCTGATACCTCGCGCAACTGAGTTCTTAGCCCTCATCAAGCTTCTCACGACGTCAGCAACAAGTTTCATACACAACACAAGTAATCAGTTGATCTGAGGTTGCCGCATCGCCAACGAATTAATCACTCCACCGATAGTAGTGCATCAGAGGTCGTGATAGAAGTGCCTTGTGGCTTGTACGTAGCTTCTCAATAAATGAGATATACGCTCCTCGGATGGCGATGTCGTAATGTAGTGAGGTTAGACTCGAAGAATCATCAGACTAGGTCTTACGTGATGTTTGACCTCAGCATGAAGCAAAGAATTAACTCACGATGACCTTGCTTGAAAGGTTCTTGCTGGAAAGAATGAACCCCGGAAGCTTCGGCGAGAATGTGTCATCTCCCATCGGAATCCAAGGTCTGCCAAAGATAAGTGGTCATAAAGGAATGTCGAAGAAAAGACCAAGGCGCCTGGGAGTACAAGAAGCCTAAAATGTCCGGCGTGGACTAGCGATAAATTCAGAATTTGTGTAGGTGGAGATCGGTCGTAGGTTGCGGCCTTACAGAGTGAATGCGGTCTCATCTGATCCTGATCATTCTGTTGTAGATTCATCTTGATGCGGATATTGAAGTCCAAGGCTACTCTGGATCCTTTCGCGACCTTTACCTGGTGACGCGCTATACAAGACTCAATTATGCCTACGTCTAGAGCTTCCTGGCAATAGCATGACAGCGAGAATGCAACGTGCTAAGCAGTTACCGGCGATGACCCAGCGGATCCTCCCATATCATCGAATTCCGCGTGTTCTTTGACATCTTTGTTCAGACTCACAATCATGCTGGAGATTTTGTGCAGACGCCCCCTTTGCCCCTGAGTGATAGGTGGTCTACCCAGCCGCAAATATCGTGAAAACTTAGGCAACCTGTTCCAATCTCCTTCAGCAGCACCTGATCAAGATGAGACCTCGCTACCTCCGAGTCTAGGCCTCATAACGAGAATATCCAGATCGTGCCCGATCTTGGATGGAGTAGATGTCAAGCATGTCGGGCATGATTGTGGAGCTTGGAGGTCAAAGCTACATCTCATGCTCCGAAAGTAAGCTGCTGACTTCGAAGCCCAACGGCGTATGCCAAGCAGGTAGTTTGTGACTGGAATGTACTGAAGAAATTGTCGACCAGGTTCGTGTTCTTACACGGAGTGTCCAACTTGAAAATTCCCGCCAGGCTGCAGCAGCATCGGTGAACTCGCGGGGTCACACCATCGTCTCGGACGCACTTCGAATGGGCTCTTCCTTATTGTATACACTAGCCTGATCTTTCAATTTCTCACGTGGCAAGTGCCCTGCTGGGGCAATTGAAGACGAAGACCAGCGACCTTGAGATGTAGCGGACGGAGCTCCCGCAACCACAGTTGAGCCCGATGAATCGCCAACTAGCCCCATCGGTAACAGCATGTCGCAGGCAGGCTCGGCGACTGTCGTCCATGCATGAAGTACTGCCAAATCCAAGCGACCCATTTAGCCTCATGTTGGCTGGGATCGGGCTGGGTTGCGAGAGGGATTGTTCAAGGCAGGGTCAAGACAGACCCACGAAGCCCATACTTGCCGTCGCTGGGTGTCAGACGATGTCCCTTGGAAGCAGCCTGTAAGAACAGACTTGAACTTATCTCCGAGAAATCAGGCTCTGGTAGGTGAGTTGAGGCTATCTCTGTGCGCACCTCGCACGGCCGAAGCTCACAGAACTCATGAAACCGTTCGTTGATTCCGGCACTACGGTGCTCCATGATCGTACGGCACTAGCCACGACGAGGCGAACGTAGGATCTCAGAATCAAAGGAGAACTCAACGAAAGATTGGTAATGGTTATGAAGGCAATTTACTAAGCATTTTAACCAAAACGACGACGCGAACAAGGCCAACAGCTCGTGGATTTACCTATCATACGCAACAGAAGATTCAGTATCTGAATGTAGTCCTGGATGTCAACGCAGATCGCACGTGCGAGACGATGATTCCACTTGGAATCTCGCACGAGCAGGACGGACCCTCATCTGGATACAGCGCATTCAGGGCATACATGCCGGCCATATCAGAGAAGTCGCCTTCGACCGAGAACTGTGACTGGTACCTGCTGAGATAGTCCAACCGAGAATCTGCAGGGAAGGAATCAAAACCGCCTTATTCCGATGGAAGCAGAAAATTCTGCGAGTCGGCCGATCGTGTCGACAACAAAGTGCATTGCTGGAGGCACAGTCTCCCGTCTATCAGCGCACAAGGGTTCAACTTCCGCACAGCTGTGAATGCTTTCGTTAGCTGTGATGTCTGTGAGACGACCCAGTCGTAAATTCAGACTCAAAAAGACCATCTTGTAAGTCAACCCTGGAAGGAGCGCCCGTATACGACCTGTCTGAGCTCGACTTCTCCCTTGCGACCTTAAACAGCGAAGATGGCCAAGTGAAATTCGCGATTGGTGTTGGTTGGATCTAAAAGCTTTCATGTTAAAGATTGGGGAGTACACTTGACACGATCTTGTCGCCACGAAGCCACATCCCACTTCGGTTCAGGTAGGAGCGCCCAGCTTGTCTCGGGGACGAGCATGGTTCCATCACTCTGGAGTTCCACGGCTCTGGAAGTCAATTGAGAGTCATGGATTGCCTGAGGCCGCAAACGAAAAATCCGAAGACGAAATTGGTGTCGGAAGCCGGATTCAGGCACGCGTTTTTCTTGGTATCTGCATTTGAGTACTTCCGTAGCTTAGGAAGCGAACGTTGGTAAAGCAACTTGATGCTCGATATTATGCCCTAAGTATCTCGTCATGGACGAAGATAGTCGCATCGTAGGGTCAAGACTTGGTCGAGACGGCAACAGCAGCGGTTCTGCTCCAGGCTGATTTCCATGAATTCACCCAGATGATAGGCTGAGGGCATGCATTGTGGTGTGGTCCGGGCCAAAGGTCGCATACTTGAAGGAAATGCGGCACTCTGAAATTCGATCTTCCCCCCGGAGAAGCCGTAGTGGAAGGCTAATAGAATGAACGGCGTTAGATGACTTTTCGTATTGAAGGCTCATCCCTGAAGAATCGAGAGACTGAACCTACGGGAATAGGTGAAACCAAGCGAGAGTTCGTCGAATGAAGGCCCGTGTGCGTCAGGCGTTGAGATTCCTCCGTGCTTTGGAGACGAGGATGCCAGACGCAGGATGTTGTTGGCTGGTCGATGCAAACATGATGCACACAGAGATGGAAGTCTACATGCAGAGACAGAAAAGAATTCAATCGCGGATATGGTGGGCCGAAGATGCTTTGGCCAGACACGAGGAGAGGTTGCTCCATTGCCTCGAATTGTTTGATGTATGCCGTTTCGATGTCCGGTAATTCTGCTTGATTAGCTCCCTAGAAGTTGGAGAGCGTGCGGAGAGACCTGATGGTGTCGATGGAAGTCTGTTGTCGGGGATTTCAGATGCGCTGTTGCTAACATCCCTGTCCAATGTCTCCTGTTAAGGAACCTGTCTAGCGTGCCAGATCTGAAGAACCTGATGTGATATTACCTTTTCCCCGTTACCTTGGGCCCATGTTCTAGGCCGACTCTGATGGGAAAGACTTGAGGCATCTGTTGATTCGTGATTTGGTGTGGAGGACGATGAAGTGCCTGCCCTTGCAGCTTTCAATTCTCATGTTGTCCAAAGGCAGGTAGGTACATGCGATAAAGTGACTTAGGGACGTATTGAATTTGCTCAAGACGAGGTGCCTGAGGAACGGGATACTGAGGTACCTCACTTGCTCGAACCTTACGTTCCGGGATGGGCTTGCTGATAAGATAAGAGCTTCACCCCTGCTGACATGTGGGGCGGCTGCATCTCAGTTGATGGCGCTAATTCGACAGCTAATATCAGCTCGCGCATCTAACTGGCTGGTGGCTGGCCCTTTTGTACATCCGCTAACCGAATGACGTTCCTTTCCAACCCCATGCCCCGCTAAGTCGTTTTCACTGCTGAAGCATCACATGAACCCCTCTGTCGGACCCGTGGGCATCTTCCTGCGCTGCTTCTGCGACAACTGCCTCGTGGAGATTCTTCTACATATCACCACCCCTTTTTGCGCCGAATTTCGTATTACATGATCACCCGGTATACACATCTTCCTGCCTCTTGTTCTCCCTCAAACAAGAGCAGTCCCACGAACCTCAACGTCTCCCGCCCTGAGCACCCCGCGGACCCCACGCTGAGCGCCGATCGCGTTTGCTGATCATGTCGCTCTTCACCGCGCAACTTCACCCAGGGCGAGCTCTGGGCTTTCTCGGTTCGCATGAACTTTGCCTTCCAGATGGCGCTCTCAGACGCTAACTTTATTGCTGTCGCCTAGTTCTCGGAGCATCCTTGCATGATGTCTTGACGCGACTGAAAGCCGAACCGCAACGTTTTCCACAACTCGATCTCGCCTACTCTCGCGAGCAACCAGTCCAAGAACCCGTTACCCTAACGCTCCCTGCCAACGGTATCCGCCTGCGGTTCGATGGCCCCGAACAGCGCCTGCGCTTGATAGAAATTGTCGATTTCACAAAGAACCACGTCACATTCAAGGACCGTGATCTAGTCAAGCCTGCAAATGCGCAAGGGCCGCCTTCGCCTCCTGTTCCCGGAGAGTCCAGCTCCGGCCCAACCTTCCGACACATCTACCACAGGCTTCTCGGACCAACATATGGCGGAGAGTACATCCCACCCACGCCCGATACCGCCGACAATCTGGGTAACTACATACTTTCTTATCCCGGCGTCGCCTTCACATTCCGACTGGCCGAATCCGCATATTCTCCCACCAAGGACGTGGTGTCACTGCTGTCGTCTGCTGCAAGTCAAGTCGCCACATCCATGGCCGTATTCAGCGGAGACTCGTGGGCTGAAGCGCGAGAAACTCTATGGACTGAGATTCTGCCAAGTGTCAAGACGGTTCCCGTTCTTCCAAGGGGGAAGGATGTTGTTCCTGACGAAATCTCTCTGGTCAAGATTCATGGTGGTGGCAAGCTCCAACTGTTCCGCAAGTGGACTAACTCCTCTATCTGGATCATCCTGGGAGAGACCAGTCCTCAGGAACTGATTGCGGAGCTTGGCCCGCCCAATGCTACATATCGGAAGAACGACCAGAGAATGACAATACACAAGCTTCGGACCGCGAGCCACAGCCGCGCTCGGTCGAACGGTGTTGATCTCAGTCCGGACGACCTCACCGACACTGATCAGTCGTCTGCAAACACAGGCTCAGATGATGATAATGACGAGGCTGTTGAGGAAGACATTGCTGGAAATGTGTCTGGAGAGTGTTTCTACAATTACTTTTACTTGGGCTTTGACATTCTTGTCTCGACGCCTTCTCCGCCATCAAGGCCACCACCTGCGCAGCATGAGGCTCAGGCGCCGCCTGGCAAGCCCCTTAAGTCAGAATCTCCAGATCGGCTGGTTGCGACAAAATTGGTTCTCCATGGCAATGTGCCTGGTTCCTATGAATTCAACCGACACCGCCGTTGCCGTTGGGAAGTCAGCTATCTTGACGACGGCTCGCCGGCTACAACGGCGAACTCGGAGACCAAGTTCACTGAGATGAAAGACAGGCTCAACGAACGATGGAACAGCGCGTATCCAGACGGGGATTCAAAGGCTCCCCAAAGAGGCATGGTGCTCAACCGGGGATGGGGGGATAGCCCCGGCAGTAGCTGCGAGTTTCTCGGGGGTTGGGAAGACAGCGGCGCCAAGAGACTCGATGGTAGCGACGATTCAACCACTACGTTATTTGGATTCCCTGGTCTGGTGTTTGAGGTACTGAAGAACGATTATGTTAATACGGTCACGGTGTTTTAGGTTTGAAATGGGCATTAAACCTGGGGTCAGGTGGTAAGCGTTTGCGTGGGTAGTTCCCTTGCAGCCATTAAGCCAAGCGGCTGGCCGGGGCGACGAGGCTTTGTGTTGACTACGATACCCCTACGAGCAAGATGGGGTTATGCTCAAATCAATATGTCTGTTAGACACCACCATTTTCTTTTAGCCTCATTCTCAAGAGTGCCCGCCAACTTAACATGGAACAGCTATGACGTGTCAGCTAACGGATATCCCATTGGCAAGGCTTCTTCCCCATCCACTTGGAATAGCCCATCTGATTTTGCATTCATGCGATACAGACATGGGATATTTCAGCTTTGTCCTCGCTTTACGTCTGACTCGGGGTATGTTTCGGGAATCAAGGGCATTGCCGCAAGCACCTACCATGTTGTAAAGCTCCAGTAGCTCCGAGCAGGCCGTTTATCTCGAACAGCTGCCGAAGCTACAGCAAAAATAATAAATAATACAGCTCGAAACCTCCAATCCAAAATCTCACCTCAGCAGCATAGAACAGTCATCGTCCTTTCGAAATACCCAGAGATACCCCCTCAAGAGATACCCATACCCCCATCCGCAACCAAATATCCAAAATGAAGGCCCCTCCATCAGCCCAGAACGCCAAGCAGAACTCTCTGGCGCTTAAGAGATACCTGCCGCGCAAGCTCAGAGAGGCGGCCGAGGACGAGGCCGAGGTGGAGAAGGGCATTGGACACGACCTCATCATCTACAGCTTCGACCGCCCCAACGGCCAGTACGGCTACACTCCCTTCACCATCCAGCTGCGTCTGCGCCTTCGCCACGCTGGCATCCAGCACAAGGACCGCGCCGCCAACTTCTTCCAGGCGCCCAAGCAACGGGTCCCCTACGTCAAGCTCGCCGATTCCGATGAGCTTGTCGGCGAGGCTCAGTTCGTTATCCAGCGCCTGGTGCAGACTGGAAAGCTCCCGGATCTGAACAAGGAGCTTGCGCCTGCCGACAAGGCCAAGGATACCTGCATCCGCGCCATGTTGGAGGACCGCGCCTACTTCCTCGTTGTAAGCACACTTTGATACCACGAAAAGAATGGATGGGATATGCTAACGGTGTCTTAACAGCTCTACGAGAGATGGCGCGGCCAGTACGAGCAGATGTGGCACGATGGTCCCTTCGCCCACTTCGTTTGGGGCGCCAAGCACATCTCGACTCAGCTCGCACGCGGCTACGTCAACTCCCAGCTCTACCTGCAGGGCACCGGTCGCTACAACGATGACGAGGTCAAGCAATTCGCCTCGGACGTCGTCATGTCCCTAAATGGTTTCTGCGAGACTTCCTTGTCGAAGCTGTCCCTCGACTCTCGCGAATCTCGCGAGCCCTTCTGGATCCTTGGTGGCCAGCGCCCTTCCGAGGCCGACTTCGTCGCCTTTGGTAACCTGGCGACGGTTCTGGGTACCTCAGTGTAAGATTCCCATGAGTGCCCCCGATGCGGAAACAATCAGATGGCAGGGAGAAAACATGGCTAACACCGAGATGCAGGAACCCGGTCCATGCGGCTCTCATCCGTGAGAAGCCTGCCTTGGTCGAGTACATTGGACGACTCCACGAGCGTTACTTCTCCGAGTACAAGTCCCCCGTGCACATTTGAGTTGGTTTAGGGTGAGATACCCCGATACCCCCCCATTGGACACCCTAGGATAGATGAAAGCTATCTGTTTTTGCCTCTGTGTGTCTCTTTGGTGGCTTTGTTTTTTGGTTGCGAGGTATGAGCAGAGGGGGATGGGTCCCGATGAATACGAGAATGGGCTCTGGTAGTGGTTAAGATTGGGATGTTTTCTTTTGTAATTGATTTTTACATCCGCGTACTCGCACAAAAAGGGAAGACGGGGAACGGGGTCGACGGTTTTGGCAACGAGGTTGGCCCCGCGGTAGGAGCAGGATGAAATACCTAACCGAGTTTTCTGGTCTTCCTAGAGCTTAATTATGGTCCGCCAACATTACTTTGTTTCTCTAATAATCCCGTTGCTCTATATTTACGTGAATTATTATTGCAATTCTTAATTGGATAGAAAATATTTCGTCGACCAAGATACATTTGCCAGGAAGGAATGTTTTCAACTCGAATGGATACATATCCTCATCCGCTTTGCCTGGAGCCCACTGTCTTCTGTCTGTTCTAGCTAAGCATAATTCTTTGCCCTGACAGCATTCAATATTCCAATGCTCCTCTTTACTCACATCCTGGGACGGTCTTGGTTGGATCAGCTCAAGAATCACTGGATCTCTTTTCACTCTTCAACAGAGTTATGGAAATTCTCTGTTACTTGTCTTCAGTAGCTGGTAGTTAGGCAGCCAAGCTCTTGCGATCCCACGTGGCGTCTTCCAGATCATCAGGCGCAGACAAAAGGATATGGAGCAAGCATATCAGGTTGCAGGTGACTCCATCAGGGCGCCATGGTCTGCGCTGGCTGCCACGGCGGTGTTTCATTGTTCCCTCTCGAGGTGTCAATCACGAGTTCTTCCGTTATCTCGAGCTTTTTCTCTATATTTGTGTTATATTCTGCGCATGAAATTATTTGCGTTCTCACCCATAACATGTAGAGGCCAACAATGACCAAAGTGAAGGGCGTAGTGACAGCCCAGTACAGCCAGAATCTCGAGGAAACCACAGAAGCCATATTCAAGGCATCCTTGAAGTCAAAAAATGCCGTTCAATAGATAGACTAACGAGAATCAGACAGCGTCAGAAGTCTATCAAGGAAGGATGAAACTGAACCTACAGCTACAAGTGTGCCAGGAAGAAAGATGGCCCCGGAAATGGATATTCCTTTCATGGCTTCAGCATCGCGTCTGCTCGTGTGAGCCAGTCTCTCCTGCGAAGAGGCGATGAGAAAATTCAGTTTGCTGTCTCTATGAGCCATGGTGTTTTGCACCTACTGAGAAGTCGAAACGTTGTTGAAATTGGAATGATTTGACAGGTGAAGAGCGAGCAACTGACCATGGTTTGCTGGATTTCCAGCCTCTGCATGGTTTTGCTGGCATATGGCTCTATCCCGATCCACCTCTTTTCATATTGCTGTAATTTGGACATAATTCGCCTGTGGAATCGTTCGACCGCTGGACTTCTCCGTTCTTCAGGTAGCCCATTCATGAAGAGCTGTGCAGGTTCCTCCATGGAGTCGATGGTTAAGATATAGCTAGTTAGCCGGCTCCAGAGCACCTGCGCATGTAGCTCGACTTTCTAGCGATTGACAGCATCGAGATTTACCTTGCCGTTACCATTCGAGTATGCATTTTCCAAGTCTGATCTGCCTTTAGGGCGACAGCAGGCTCGATACGTCGCAACCAATCTCGCGAGTTGCGTTGCCTCGTGCCCGAAGCTTGAGAAGAAAAGTGTCTGGATATGATCAATGGAAGAAGATGTATGCCTTATTTCGGAATTGCTTGATATGATCCGGCATCATAGACGCTGAAGTTCTTTTGCAAAACCCAGTGATGATGCCTGTATTGAAGTCGTGGCTCAGAATCAGCCCCCGGTCCCTAGTCTTTCCTCTCATCTGAACATCGCTTTTGCGGAAAATGATTTCTGACTGCCAATTAGCACAGCGCATTCTTTCCAACGTCGACAAAGTCGGGGAGACTGACGCAGGTAAGGGCTACCGTCGTCTTTACGATCCACGTCACACCAGAGAAGTGAGCCGATAACACTAGATGTTTCAATGGACAGTTGGGGCAGACGGAGTAGGTGTATCATTCTAGCCTAAACTTCAGGGTTCGTTCTGATATGCTTTAGCGAGAAAGTCTTCGCATGGCGGGCATTTGTCCGAAGGCTGGAACAGTCAATGGCCACTGTTGTGAGGTAAACCGAACAATAATACATCAATCGAACACCGGCAACGAGATGGATGTGATTTGGTAATACGGCCGGAGCGAAGGACCCTTAGTCTCAAATGTATGATCAGCTTGCCTGCGGGTGTTGATGAGGATGAAACAAGCAGAATAAAAGGAACCATACTCCGTTGCAGGAAGTTATCGAGCTCGTGTCATAACAAGGTTTCTTCGGCACTTGAGTTGAACGCGGGTTCCCAGGCAGACATCGTCCAGCTTTTCATCTGAGTTTTCATGGTACGCTTATGGAAGAAGAAAGCATTTCTAAATACTTCGTTTCCTCCTGGACAACCTGGCAAAGGCCAACGAGTTGCCTGCAGGTGCACTCGTCCACAGTTTCCGATGACTCCATGATTAGATATGAAGCTGTCTGGGAAAATGAAGCGTCTATAAGCTCGCTGCTGCTCCCGAAACTGGCGGTCTTTAATGGGCAGTTATTGCTGACACGGCGAGAGTCAAAGCCCCAGTCCGGAACAACATGCGCGTTGATGGGGTTCTATCGAATCATCAATCAGCTGCCATTCAGACTTGCTTCCAATTTTGCAGAGCTAATTGCGCCATATGCGTACTGAGTGGATCATTTCACTCGATGCGGTTTGGGACGTCGACATTCGCTATCGCTTGTGGGTAAGTACCATGTGAACGCCGCAAATCTCTCGTTTCAATCATTAAGCCTTGGAAAGTCTCCCTGGTCAACGCAAGTCCATGGAGGTCGAGATCCAGCACAAATGAGCAGTCCCTTCCATCACGAAGTGAACGGCCCTCTTCACCATACCCCCCCGATATTTCTACTTATGATGCATGAATGGAGGGTTATTGTAAGATTTGTAGAATTCAAACGTCAATTTTCCACCTCTGCTTGAAGCCTGACTCCTTTTCTCCTAGAAAGACGCTGCGATGCCGTGTCCAGCATCCGAGCCCAGTTTTCACTTGTTACCAGGTCTGTATCCAACTTTTTGGAATGCTAATTTGGGTTATTGTTGCTCTGCGTCACTCTTCTGGTTGCAATGACTTGCTTCGAGAGCGAGAGTGTCGCACATGGATGCGAGGCCAAAATTCATGCTGTTTGAACTTTGAAGTAGAAGACGTAGACAGATTCTATACTGCAAGCTAACTGGGCTTTTCTTCAACTTGATCGTGATATGATACAATTGTAAGACGCACATCGTATGTTTTGGCTACTAACAGCGTTGGGCTATGGTCACTGTTGCTTTCATAAAAGTAAGTGGCCGTCATGCGGACTGAGACAACTGCTGTGTTGGCGGGAGATGTTGCTCCGAAGAACATCGCTTGAGCTGAGCTTCTAGTGCCTTTTGCCACCCACTTGGGTGCTTGAGCTGAGCTTTCATTTCAAGAGGAAGCAGCAGGAAGCAGAAGGAAGCAGCTCCTGTTCCTGCACTACGTACATATGACTGTCGGTAGTGTCGTTCAACGCTGATGTTTGACAGTTTGCCAAGGTTAACGGTTGAGATGTCCGTTCCTTTGACCGGGGAGACCCTTTGAGATGCGATGGCGGTCTGGTCCGCCGAGTTAGCGCGAATCGGGCCCCATATATCTGCAGGACTGGCGCGCTCAACAACAAGGCCTGGCCTGGTCGCAAGCCCTGAGAAGCAAGAAAATGGCTGCACATCATGCTTTCCGCAGCTCGCTTGTGCCAATCGTTCCCTGCCCACCCCGGCCCCCGCTATTACTTCGGAGGTCCACGATATTCCGCTCCGGCAATTGCCGAAAGATTGGATATATGGACCCTGTGGAGTCGCGGAGGGTGGAGAGAGACACTGGCAATTAGGTAGCGCGGTCGGCTGCAACGCCACGGTAGAGCTACTGAGAAGCGGAAAGGGAGCTTGGCTGGCCAGGATCGCTGCACCGTGTCTGTCCCGTCTTCTGGCGCTGCTGCCACGATCCTCCAGCAGCAAGATCGACACCAACCTATGCTCAGTTGGCACATGTCAATGCCCAGTTTCGGCTCGGACTAATCAGCGCCTCCTTCTTCCAAAAACTTCGTCACCTTCGTGTCTTCACATGGGATACCTGACTTTCTGACTGTCTTGCCTCCATCCCACCCCCTTGCGTCGACCGGAGTACGATGTCCGTGGCGGTCTGTTAACGTCCCTTTTTTTCTGACAACCTACGCACCTTCGAATCTGCACGGTCAGACATCAGCGAAACTGAAGACATCGACGGCGACGACACACAACAACCGATCGCCGAACGAAAATCTCACCGCGACGGCCATGCGAGCAAGCTCGACGCAATGACGGAGAAGGATGCCGCCCAGCAGCGTGCCGTTCTCACGAGGAAGCTTAGTCCACACTCGATGCCCGGTGATAGGGGAAGTAGCAGGGGTAGTTACGAGACGGGTGAATCGAGCGTGACAGGTAGTCTCCTCAACGACACGACGCTTTTGCCGTCGCCGGACCAGTCGAGCGGCCGACGCCCAACATCGAACTCCTCAGAGCCGAGGGAGGCAGAGCACGCCAGCGGTTATTTGGGAAGGGATACAAAGAAGCATGGGGCACATAGACACCGCTCCAACGGGGGGTTTCTACTGCAGGATACCATTAGGAACGATGACGATGCCGATGGAGATCAAGGGGTCCGCCGGCGACATTCGCGAAACCCACCAACGAATCGCAGGGCGAAGGACTCCGGAAGAGTGTCAGAGAAATCGGGGTCAAGTGCTGGCCCCGATGCTGGCCTAGGAATGACCGAAATTGAAAGTCCGCCAAGAAGACATGGCGATACCTCGCCCACGCAGCCGATGCACAACCTGAACGTTAGGAAACGAGATGGGGCGAATGGGAGACCCGTGTCGGGCGCGAGCTTTGCGCTGCCGGCAACCAGCCACTCTCTCGACATCGACTCAACGCAGATCGTTAATATGGCCTTGAATTTGAGCGAGTCGCGGCGGCAGGCGTCGCGAAGGATCGCACCCCAGGCGGTTCCAACCCTGGCGCAGCTTCCCGACGCCACGGGTCCGAACCTGAAGAGCCACTATCAACAGCAAAGAAGAATATCACGGACCAGATCGCCGGGGCCCGACAAGGCGTTGACGCCCAGATTGCCGTCATCCGGCGTGTTTCACAGCCCTTTGCAAGCGTCATTTGACATGAGCCGCGAGGGCACTTTTCGCAATCATTTCACTTCTTCGACCCTTGCTAGGGCGCAAAAGGCGAAGGAGCATCTGGAGCTTATGGCGCAGTACAGACGACTGTTAGAGCTGGTTCCGCCTATCCAGCAGCCTCATTCGAGTCGCCCGGCGACGGCCAGTCCGCCCACATCCTCCGGAGGAATTGCTAAGACACCGACTTACGGAAGCTCAGAGGGAAACCTACGTCTTGGGCGCCCATACAACCCGTTACAATACATTCGAAACAGGAAGGTTCGGGCTCGAGAACGCATGGCTATTGATGGAGACGGCCTAGGGTTTGGAGACATAATGAAGGTCACTGACTGGGTCGATGAGGTGGCCAAATGGGCTGCAACTGGCCAGACGAATGCAGATGGCTGTACGCTTCCGCCTTTTGCTGATGCCGATTCGATGGAGCGAAAAAATGCGCTTCAGCTCGCGGCGAACGCCAACAAACCAAGAAGGCCAAGGCTCGACTGGTTCGTTGACCCAGCTGACTTGCTTGCCGATGCGTACTGGTTGGAACAAGATCACCACAAGCAGTTGATCGAAGATCGGCAATGGCGCAAGTTATTTCCCCACGCCAGCGACATCAACAGACCTCTCTCTTGGCAGAACGCCGAGCATGGCAATGAATGGAGCCAGACCCCGGCGCGCAGAGAAGACGAAGAGAGCCACCCTGTCATCGATTCGAAGACAGGCAATCCAAGGCTTGCAAAATCGGATACGGACCATTCCCATACCAGCAGTACTCGCGATCGTGCTCGTCAGAAGCTTCACGATCTCACAGGTCATCACCATCATCGCCACAGCAACTCAATGAATAGCCACCATGACTATCTGCGCCTCGGAAAGCCATCTTTCTCGGACGGTTCCGATAGCGAAAGCGAGAAAAAGTTGAGGAAGATTGACAGAAGAAGTCGGACAGGCACGTTGACGAGTAGCCACCAGGACATTCTGGAGAAACAGATGCTCGAAATGATCGCCAGGGAGGCGAGAGAGAACGAGCCTAAGATGGGCAACTCCGGATGGATGACGCCAGAACGAGATGCTGGAATGATATCACAGCCGCAATCCCGGCAACACAGTCGAAAGCCGTCAATCGCCGGAGGCAGCGAGTCTGATGAGAGGAAAAGTAAGGATAAACCTCGGAAGACACCGACGTACCTACAGCGAACTGGAAGGCCTAGTTTGGAGATCCCTATGCCAGCACGGAGGAGCTCTTTCGATGTCGATTCATCTCAGCCCAATTCTCCCGATGGCGCAATTCGTAGAGATCCTTTCATTCCTGCGCTTGGAGGGGATCTTTCTCCAGGGTCTAGCCGTGCCAACTCACCAACTAGAAACCCCTTTTCGAAAGTCAAGCACATCTTCCGTGACCGAAGCAAAGAGAGAGGAGGCGACCGTATTCTGGAGGAGCGATCCAGCGCTGAATACCTTGCCAGTGCCCCAAAGACTCCATTCGATGCGTCGCCAGAGTCGTCTGGAGAACGAAGGTCAGTCGATAGGCGGGCGTCCTCTAGAAGCCCCTCTCGCAAAGTTTCTCAACGCCCTACCGGGGAAAGCCACAAGTCGCATCGCAGTGTCAACAGTATTGGCATCTTCAGAGGTGCACGTATCGACAACGTTATTCGCGGAGGAGTATCGAAACTGGGCGACCTCATTTGGCGTAAGGAGTCGGACATGGGCGATAACCCTTCGGAGGTGGAGGGTACCACGACGGATGAGTCGGACACAGAGCCCAGAGGCCGAAGAAGGGGCGAGACTCCACTTTCAAGGACCGCATCGATCCGTCAACAGAACACCAAGAATTACCTCGACGTAATGCCGACTTTCCAGTCTGCTTCTCATGAAAAGTTGAAGGCCACAGAGAGCGAACCAATTCTACCAGATTCTACATCTCGACCACCGAGCCGTAGATCGCCGCGATTCGACAGGCTTAAGCCGCCACGCATCGATATCTTGAGCGCATCACCAAGCTCATCGCCTAGCTCAGCTAAAGGCCTGTCAGACCTCTCCGAAGGCGAACCGAAATCGGCTGCCAGTCCGGGTGTTAAGGAGGCAGACAAGCGGCTTAATTCCATCCTCTGCATACCGCAAGCCCTCTCACCCGATGCTCGTCCTGCATCATCCTCACAACGCAGCCGTCATTGGTCGATTTCTGACCACAGTCCTGCACCTGACCGCGCGCCAATGTCGAAGCGCGAAATTGCTCGCCTCCGCGCTCTGGTCCTCAGCTCCGGCATCAAGGCTATGGAAATCACCCGCAGCGCCAACGAGCCTCATCCAGTCTTCGCAAACCCGCAACGCCTATCAGGAAACGACATGCGCGTCGCAACCGCATTCTGGCCCGAAGTCGCCGGACTCAGTCCAGACCCAGCCAGTATTTGCAACAAAGCTGTTCCTCAAACGGAACTCTACCAGCTCGCTGCCAAAACACTCGCCACATCCATCCAGTGTTCGGGTCAAGAGTGGCAAAAGTCGGCTGACCTCTTTGTGTCGGACACCGTTCCTGCACTCCATCGCCGCGTCGAAGATGTCCGCCGCCGCGTGGCGACTGACCTGTCTGCAATGACACGCGCAGCTGCGGATGAAGCGGATGAGACGAGTCGCGACCTTACGCTCGGCCAAAGGCTGAAGATTAAGCATACCCTCGATGTCATTGAGAAGATGCTCCGACAACGCAGACGTAGGTTCCGCTGGGTTCGTCGGGCGATGTGGCTCGCTGTCGAGTGGGTACTCGTCGGCTTCATGTGGTACGTGTGGTTCGTGGTGATGATCCTCAGAGTCTTCTTGGGTGTTGGACAGGGTGTCGTTCGGGCCGTGCGATGGTTGCTGTGGCTGTGACATCAGACAATGGTCTTGCCGACAACCATTTCCCCTATTCATATCAGCGTTTCCACTATAACTACTGTCATTACATGCATAGCAGACGGAGCGAGATTGCAACATTATCAGTTCGCATTCGGGATCAGATTTCGGATTTCCAATGCTTAATTCAGCAAGCACTTTTATTTTTGGATACAGGAGAAAGAGTCTCGAGTACAACATGGAGACCTAGAGAATAGGAAAGGCGGGGGAAGAGGAGTGATGATACCCGGATGATGATAAGGGGGAGTGCAGACAAGTCTATTGCCGCGTTTCAATCACCTGATAGTTACACGACTATGCTGCAAATTGCTTTTTCTTCGTTGGTTCCCCCCCAAGTATGATAGCTGGCCTCTCGGAGGGCAGGTACTTTGAGGGATTGGGTTTGAAGGATATAAATAATAATGACACATAACTTTATTTCTTAATCATGAAGACTGTACATGAGTGCGATCTCTGTACATCCATTGCGGAATAATGTAGGTATCACGCGCGGCACACTAGTTCTAAGCCGTTGAGCCTTGATTTTATACAAATATCAACTGGATTTTGTGATGATAGATTGCTATCATCGCTTTTCGTGTAGTGTTCCACATTATATCAGTCCCATACAAAAAAAACATCCTGCAAGCTTGCCATTGTTTTAGACCTTCGAGATCGGTTTATTGTATCGACTGTCGAAACTGGTCTTGGTGGTAATGTTAGCTCAAGCAGCTGGATACTTCCTGCTCATCCATGATTCCTTACTTACCTGCAATTCACTGCGAGGCTTCCGACGTCTAGCACGTCCAGACGTAGGTGCACTTGGTGTTTGGAGGAGTGCAGCTAGTCTTTCCTTCGTTCCCTGTGCCAGAAAAGTGGCCATTGTTGTTTCCACAGACGGCCTCCGGGCTGGTGTACTGGGTATCGATCTCGCAAGTATTGCTGTTGGAGCAAGTGCCCGACATGTTCCAGGTCTTTGCCAAAGCCATGGGCACCATGAAGGCGATGATTGCGGCGATCTGCATCTTGATGAACGACTGGAGAATGTCGGAATATAGAAATATAGAGGTTTGAGGCGTGATGTCAATGCGAGTGGTTTGGGAGGTTGAGACGTACTCCGAGGATGATCTGAACAATAAATAATCAGTTCAACAACACTGGCAAGTTGACCTCTTTTATTGGTAAGCGGCCTCGCAGTCGAAATGTCGGTCTGCTCGAGGCGATGCGGCTGTGTCACGCCTGACTCGCAGATGTAGATCGACATTTGGGCCGAAGTCCGCCTTTCGGCCATGAAAACGGTACATGGGTGCGTTCTATAATTGATGACCTTTAAATAGCTAGAAAATCGCTTAACAATGCAATCGCAGTACTACGGTACACTAGAGCTCGTCTCGCAACAGCCCCTCTCGGACCCTCTGGACACGAGTCGAGGTCTGCTGATCCATGTCTTGTCCGGGTCATGATCTTGTCATGTTGCTCTAAAGATAGGACAGGTGTATCTCGGCATAAACATAACATGCTTCAGTTCCTGGGACATCTCGTCGATTTCAAAGTACTCGACTATTCTGCCACATCTTTTAATAAATGTCACGATGAAAAAATTCCATGGTTGGCGCCTCTCAGTCTTATCTGCGTCTTACAATATCCCCTCTGTAAGCGTGCGACTTTGCCCTTGCTAGTGCCCATGGGATTGCTGGGGGTGAACACTAATAATTTGTTTTGTCCTATGGCTTGATCAGGTAGATTATGGGTCTGTGGGGATGTCCCATAGTTACAAGCTTTCAGGGACCGTATTGTACACGAGAACTCCAGTTGTCCATGTGGGTTGTGGGCTGTTGACTGCGCTGCCCCGGTAAACTCTATTCACACTGATTCCATAGCATAGTCTCGTTGTTGTCCCAACCATCCATCCAACTAAGTCTTCCATTCTGAGAAACCAATAAGGTCACCGATTTCCGCACTGGCCATGTTCTCCAGTTCGGGCATAAGTATTCCAAGCAGAAGATTCACAACGCGATTGCCTAGAATAGTTGTGGAGGACTTAGAAAGCCGAATGTCTGCTGAGGGGATCTCATCCAGGGTTGGTGATTCCTCAAGTCAGCTCTTGTATCTTTGAGTCAATCCGCAAGGCTTGCCTTTGAGCGAACGTTCAGCAACAGGTTATACACTTGACTGCTATTTCTATTGACGTCTATTTTCAAAATTATATCTTCACTCTTTGCGGAATTGAAGACTTCTTTCTCAAATAGTTGTTTGTTCACTTGATATCTGAGTATTCAGCTGGAGGGGGCAAAGCCGCATGAATACTCCTCAAAAGCTATAGGCATGTTATCGTTCATAGAAAACTCGACGTGTTTCTGTATCAGAGGCAATATCATTGTTGCTCGAAACGTTGATTATCGGTACCCAAGCCTTTGTCTAGCAGCTTAGCGAGAGCCTTGGACTGCCGAATGGCAACGAGAGGGCGTTTCAAATCTGAGGTGGAAGTTAACGCTTACTACTGATACATACACATTGAAAAGTTAGAGAATTGCTATAATTATTGCAATTCATTGGAAAGAGTTAGATATAGATGCTCCTGAATGCTGGGATATTTGCTTATTCTGCAGACCAAATACGAGTCCATATGAATAAACTATAATAAGCAGCAACTTTCACACAAGAGCCATCTTAGGATTATACTTTTCACTAAAAGGTTAGAAAGGATTACGCAAATTATCATTTATTCGTGGGTGTTTCTTGTGTGTATATGGGTTCCTAAGGATGCAGTCGAGCGCCCATCAACAGCCAAGTTGCCCGTGATAGTCTTCATCACGGGTGGGGCCTTCCTTGTGGGTGGCTGTAGGGTGCCTTATCAGAACCCTCCCTGGGTTGCGAATAGCCAAAGGCATATAGGTGTGGCCATCAAGTAAGATTAGCCGAGTCCTGGCATTGTTCTTAAACTGACTACACTCCATAGCTACCGACTGACAATATTTGGCTTTCCAAATGCGGCAGGCCTCCAGCCGCACGAGCGGAATTTGGGGCTTTTAGACCAACGTCTCGGGCTCGAATGGGTACATCAACATATTACTTCATTGGGAGGTGATCCGTTACGAATGACTCATTTCGTTCAATCTGCTGGCGCTCGAAGCATCGATGCTCAGTTCCTGTACTGCGACAAGCCATTCGTTCGCAACCTCATCATGAACTCCGGTTGCGCGCTTCCTCCGCTTCCTGTCAGCGACCCAGAATGCAGGCATTTCAGCTTCCTTGCCAAAGCCTCGGGGTTCCAAGGCGAAGATTTCGCCGCTGAATTAGATTTCATGAGACGACGACAGCCTGCCGACAAGTTGATTGATGCCATCCGGGATCATTGGACAAGAAGTGAGAAGCCGTTCCTCAGCTTTAGACCGATCGTGGATGGTTTCACTTTGTTCGATGACTACGAGGAGCGAGCGAAAGCGGGAAGGTTTAGCAAGCTGGTATGATCTTTTCTCCTTGCCATAGGTGAACATAACATGCTGACGAACTCTACCGTAAGCCTGCTATCTGCGGGACAATGAACGACGAGGGCAACTCAGTAGCTTCGTATCACCCTGACGGCCCTCATCCGGACTGGGCTGAAAAAATAACAAGAGGCTACTTTCTCAGGCCCATGGTAAAAATGGCGAGGTAAATTCCAAGATTGAGTGCTCCCTCAGAGTGTTTTTAAAGACTGATGTAGTGCTCGTTCTGCACATGCGCCGACATTTCGTTTCTTATTCAGGGACTTTGCCCCTGAGCAGGGGCAGCAGCTCTTTCCCCAACATCGCCCCGCGTCCTTGGCTCCGCGCTTACCATAGCTCGGACATGCCTCTGGCTTTTGGTACGCATTCACGGGCGAGGAGTCCCTCAACTCCTCTCGAAAGGAGAGTGTCACGAGCTTGGCAAGAACTATACGTTACCTTTGCTGAAGAAGGACCGGATGGGCTAAGGAGACTTGGCTGGAATGATATGAGCCATTCTGAAGGTATCGTGATAGGACATGGAGACAGGATGGGAGACAGCAAGTCTCGAAAAAATCGATCGTTAGCGAACATCCTTAGTCAAGACTAGAGTTCCTATTATATTAAAGATTAAACTCTATACAACAGCACCTACTTCCGTCGTACTTTCGGTCACGAGCTGCTGGGCTCATTTCTCGATATACACGCTATTGCACACATCCCTGAATACCTCCATTGTCCTTAGGTGACCGGCAACTACATCATCGACCCTTTGAACCATATCTCTTCCAAGCGGTAGCATTCTCTCCGTTTCCTTCCCTTCTCCAATCCCAGTTGCGGTGATTATTTCATAGATTATCTTCGCTGCTTACAGATGGTCAACATCAGCAGGAAGTCCTTTCGTAGCTGACGCCGCTATAACTCTGTACACTTTCTCTAGGTTACTGCCTTTGTAGTCGGGTGACATGGGGGCGTCCGTTAAATTTTACCGACGGTCCCATGTTTGTATCAAAATTTCCAAGTGCGACTGTCAAAACTCGAACTCCGAGAGGGGCCATCTCCTTGGCAAGAACTTTAGTCAGGCCTGTACTCATAAGAATCAGGCAAAGATGGACCCCCATCATCAGCGCTGGATCACGTACCGTCCATAGCAGCCCTCGCTGCGGCGTAGATGCCCATCGACTGTCGGCCCTCCATGCCCGCTCCGGAACATATGTGGACAATGATCCCGCTCCTTCGCTCGCGCATGAAAGGCGCGTAGCTCTCATCAGCCGATATGGCCCGAAGAAGACGGCATCCATTTGCGCTTTCGTTTCTTCCTCCGTAAAGCTTTCAGCTGCGCCATGAATCGACCAGCCTGCGTTGTTGATAAGGACATATAGCTCAGTGCCATCTTTCTCGAGGTCTTTGATGAGATTCCCTGAGTCGAGGTCGTCGGACATCGAGTTTGAGCCATCTCCCACCTGCGCCCTCAACCTCTCTCGAACCAGTTCAGGGGTTTTCGGAGGATTGCGGGAGGTAGCTATTACACGATGGCCGTTTTTCTGCGCTATTCGAGTGGGGGCGAGCCCGAAACCTGATGAACAACCAGTGATAAGCCAGGTCAAAGGTCGATCTGGGTCGGTCAGACCGACTGCCATAGTTAGCAAAAAGATTGATCCGATCTGTCAACAGGCCCGGTGGGTCAACGATTGTCGCCGAAAACTTCGCACCCACATATACACCACAAGTCACAGATCGTCGTCGTTCTCTTCCGGTGGTTCGAACTCATGTCCGTGAGCTAGTGGAAACTTGGCTGTAAGATCGAAGCTGGAACGGCCCCGCATCGGCCGCCTCTGCATGGCCGGGCGGACTTAAGCCGGGCCCAGCTTACGTCCGGCTTGTGAGATAACGTGCTGTAGTGCAAGGCCGTGCCGTACTTTCACTGCGTCCGGCACCTTATGACAAATTGACGAAGTAGACTGCACCAGGTATTGTACAGACACGGAGATGTTCACGTCTCCTCAAATATGCGATGCCCTCTGGCACTATCTAAACCAAAATGTACCGAGAAATCTCAGAGGCGCTACGATGTTCCAGCATATACGATCATCGCAGTGACTTTTAGCAATTGTGTGTTATGTATCCATTCAAAAGCCAGGTCAGATTGAAAACGCGCCAGCACACGAGAAGATCTGTGGGGGGTGTAACGGAGCAGGTGGTTGAAAACAGTGCAATCTATCGCTTGGTTCTCTGCTCATGACAACGAAGATGGAAGGCAACCTGCCTGCATGCGAGCGACCTCGACTGATACGAGTTCACAATGCAGCACAGAATTTGTGCTGGATTTTGACAGCAGAAACCCAAGCCTCTGACACTCGGCAGCTGCAGCAATCGTTCAAGAATTCACACGAGAAACAGTGTGTGTTACTTCTGCTATTGCCTCCTTTGGCGCAAGTTCTAATATTTTGACTATTACAATTGGCTCAAGGAGGAATGCGTCATGCAATAACCAGAGCAGCCTACTGCAGTGGGGGCAGCAGCAGTGCTGTTAATGGCATTATAGAAAAAGCCCACAAGAATGTGAACGAGCATGCAATCTCAAGTCACCAAGCACCCAAAGACGCCTTGAACTGGCCATCGGACGTCGCTCATGCTAGGAGTGAATGCACTATGAAGCCACGGCTTGGTGGACAAGAAGGTTATTTGACAAACTTTCCGTCGTTTATGTTCGTTGTGCAGTAGAAACTGAATCCCATTCGGCACCTGAGGATTTTAAATGAGGTCGGTGAACATGGCAGTACGGAGCCAGCTCCGCGCCCCTGCCAAGGCAAGGACAATTCGGCCTCCTAGTCATACGAGAACGCAACTCACGATCCTTAGACTTCACGAACAACAGGGGGGAACGTTACAAGAGATGGAAGGGACAAACCCAATCTCACTTAGACTTCCGGCTGCGTTTCCCTCTTGGGAAGGTTCCTGAGAGCCGTACGGCTGGTACGATGTTGACGATGCTGGGACCCTTGTTGATCAGACTCAAGGGCTAAATCTTGGCTCTTTTGCGAAGAACATCTGTCCGGGTGTTGCCCAACTCCATTCTATCCACAATCGACAGAAAATATCGCAATTACAACGCTCTGAGTTCCCGACAGAGCGGTTGACTTTTTGTTCGTGGGACTTGGGTAGCATTACAATCCACGGTTCTCAGAAAAAGTCTGCCCAGAGGGTCGTGTGCTGAAGGAGAAGACGCGGAGTTGCCGAGCAATTACACCAGCAGGCATACCCATCTCGGGAGACCGTCCAAGATCCCCAAACCTTGAAAGGGAAGCCAGCTCCGCTCGCCTGAACTTTCTAGCAGTTCATTCAAATTCCGGGTGTTCGAGGAGCACAATTCCCGCGACACGTCAAACTGTAAAAAAGTTCCAGGTAATGCAGGTTCATTCATCCTGGAATCTTGGAAGTCTGAAGCGACTGTGTCCTAGGTAGGAACAATAATACTGAGACCTACAGCAAGCCCTGAACAAGACCTCAGAAAACCTCTCATCTTGCAGCGTGATTGGTCCATCAAAACTGCCTGACCAGAATTCGGCCGGGCGTACAGGCTGCAGCCAAGATTCTCTGAAATTGAAAGACGAGAGGATCCCCTTCCGCGCCACAGTCGCACGTCGGCATTTGCTGACACCAGACCAAACGTGTGAATCCTGTCCGGCTCAAGGTCCTTGATCGAAACCCGGGTACCCGGATTATCCGGCGAGGAACGCCACAAAGTTCCTCCGTCCGCAGCAGCAAGGCCACAACGAAATCAAAGAGCAGACGCTCAAACACTACTTACTATACTTCAAAACGGAAAATTAAGAAGCTACATTGCCGAATCCGGTCTGACAAAGTCACAGTATCCGTAAGCAACCGGCAAAAGGACCATGATGGAGCCGTGGGGCGGCAAGAAAGTTATGGGGCGCTAATCCCTCGCATAAAGCTGAAATGGGCAAAAGTCGGGGCAGAACCAAGTTGCGCATGAACCGTCGCCGCGGCCAACCTCGATCATTTGCAGAACCAAGTCAAAGGAAGCGTGTGAGTGGCTGAGAGCAGAAAGAAGAGACCGGAGGCAAAAGTGCCGATTCGACAAATCACAGCTCTGACTCTCATATTCGATGTCATGAGGGAAACAACGATATGCCCGTAGTCCGCATGAGACGCACCAAAGGTTTGATTTGACAAGAGTGAGTGAATGATGAATCCAGAGCTTTGGCCCGCGTCTGCCCGAATTAAGACATAGTAAGCATTTCAAAAACGCCCAATGCGTTCAGAACCAAAGAAACATTTCGAACCAAATGTCCGATATTCCAGGCATTCCATTCTCCAGTTCAGCCCAATCGCCGGAACTAATGGCTCGGCCATGTCGCTACAATTTCGTCGGCCCCCAATATCACCTCCAAAGCCGGCACGGAACCCAAGTCTCCCGCCGCGTGGCTTGCCCTAGGGCCGGGGCTTCACTGCCCTTGCTCCGGTGCCCCTTCCCCTCTTTGCGCGCGCCCAACCCCTTGAGCTCACAGACGTTGGCCGGCCGGAACCCCGGTCCCGGTGAGATGTGAAGGCAAGGATTGCGTGTGAATAAGCATGAGAAGGAGGAGCTCAACCCACTGCGAGCTCGCCGTCTCATACGAGGCGGAGGTGAGAGGAAGAAAGCGAAGCTGGAACTCCACAACTCCGCCGGCGTCGGCTGGAAGCGACGGGCAACCGAACCCCGTTGATGGTCGGCGGTCATGCGACCGTAGTGGCGTCATCTAGAAGAGCCTTAGAAGAGTGGCAGTAAGAGTCATTGAGCGCCTCTCATCTAGCAACCGTCTCTCTAATTCTCCTAGTTCTCCCTAGGTTTCTCAACGGCAGCGCCTTCTTCGTCATTCTCACTGAATCGGGACGCGCAATTGTTTTAGAAAGCCGATGAAGAAAAAAAAAAGCAAAACCCAGCACTTGAATCTTATTTACCTCCACTTGTTCTCCACGCGCCAAACCATATGCAAGCAGGACTGCGATCCTCCTTGGTCTAGATACGATGAACCAGCCCTCGGGCGAGCAGATCCAGAAACACAATCGCTTCTCTCGTTAATGATTGTGATACTGATACCGAGAGAGGGGCGGGCGTCTTACGCGAAAAGAGCCCCCCTCCCCCCCCTCCGAAGAATTGGGACTCGGGGACTTTCCCTCAGGCCATTACCCATACGCTGCGTAGCATCAAGAATCCAATAAATAAATACGCATCCCAGGCCAGTCGAGATCCGCCCAGAACCCCTGGAAAAGGATGCAAGTAATCAGCAAACCGACAGAAGAGTCCGGTCTTTGGGCCGAAGACAGGGCAGACTGCCGAAGGATTCGGCCGGTTGCCAATATGTAACAATATCATGTCCGCAGTGCTCACCGAGGGAAACTCCATCATCAAAGTTCCCCAATTTTAGCCCATCACGAGTCATTGATTCGGCGAAAGGGCCGACGTCCTGCATCGTGTGCGCACCTCAAGTCCCCCGACTTTTGATCGCATTTCGTCAACTCTCTGATCCTGCAAGAGACAAGACAGAGAGGGAAGAAAGAAAAAAAGGAAAAAAAAAGTGCGCGAGCCACCAATAGCGTAACGAACCGGTCGGACCCTCTCACCCGTGGTTCTCCCCCATCCCATCCGCTCCACACACACAGCGTGCCGGATGTGCCACCAGGATAGGGATAGCACCGGCCAACTGCGACGCCATCCAGCCCGGACTAACGTCCCAAGGGGTAGCAACTGAAGCCAACCTTTGGTTGCGTCGGAGGCGGTTTTCCAGAGTCCTTCGACGCACCAACTCTGGCACTTGTTCGGACGGTTCTTATTTCCTTCCTGCGTGGCCTTGGCGTGCGCGGCGCAGCTGTTGCGGCCACGTTGTTTTTTGGGATCGGGAGGCTTGCAGCCGTTCATCTGGCCAAGGCCTAAGGAACTATTCGGCTTCGCCTAAGCTTTGCAGTGCCGCATCAGACCAACGACCTCGGCCAGCGTCCGATCAAGAGAGAGAGAGACAAAAAGATGGGTTTTTTCTTTCTTTTTTCGCTGCGCCGTATGTCGTTGAAGGGATTCCCTTTCCCGGGAAACAACCGCGTATATTCCCGGAAGCTGGAACAACTATACCAACATCGGTCCTTTCGGTTTCTCATCGCCCCGCGCACGATGGCGGACAAGACGGGGCAAATGGATCTGTCCTTTTCAAGGTGAATCCAGGCCATGGCATCTTAGTGTCGATGGGATGCTGGCCCATGCATAGAGACGAGCTGCACAAAGACAGCACTGGCTTCTCTCAATGGGTACTGCGCCTGTTAATAATCCCTGCGCGTACGATTTTCACGACCCCTGTGCTCCCCTGTCCGGCCTTGGTCGTCCGTCGTGCCTGGACTCCTCCCTTCCCGGGGTTCCTTTTCTTTCCTGAAGATATTATGCGTGTTATATGTGGATGTGTGGCACAGATGGTGGGCTCTTGCCTCCATATAGCTCAATCTATCTGTAAGGGCACCCTTGAGAGAGCCCTCGAGGTTCTTGGTCCCTTACCCGAACATGGACGGACAACAGACCAGTCACGGTCTCGGTCCGCTGCTATCCCACGTTGACGGGGAGCCTCCTGCATGTCAGTGTATCACAGTCTCGCTCCTCATGGAGTTCTCGCTCCTCATGGAGTATGAAGTAGACCTCGTCTGCCACTTGTGGTTGATGCCCTGGGTGCCTGGTTGCCACGACTGGAGCTGGGGACCGGGGTTCCGCCCGTTGTCTAGCCATGCCGGTCGACCACTTGGTTATGGGAACCGCAACCACAGTTTTGACCAACGCCACTCTCTGGCGTACCGGATTTCCATACTGTGTCGGCATCTACTTCTAAGAGAGAAAAGGGGGCCGCGCCGTTGCCAGACACGGCCGTCATACGACATGACATGTAACGGCGACCACTGTGTGGTGACTAGAACGTGCGCTACCGACACACTGGTCTTCTGTGGCGTTGAGCCAAGTGGACCATATGCAGACTGCTTCCTGGCTGCATCCAGCATCATCTCCGTGTTGGCATGTCGCTAGACCACTCATCCCAAGCGGCCTCTTGTTGACCAAGACTGAACCCGAGGAGCGTTTTACGACAACCTTAATCCCTCCCGTCCCCTCCCCCTTTGTCTGTTGAAGGAAAACCTTTGACGCCTCCATCACGACGGACGAACCGAATCGGACGCTACGCCATGGTCGACGGGATAGATATCTAGCGCGCAAAGACGAACCGATTTACCCAACCCTTCTGGAAAGAGGGAGGTTCTCCTCGTCCCTCGACACGACACCCCGCCATGAGGTTCTTCTCGCTGTTCCTGTCACTGGCCGCGCTGCTGTCGTGCGTCGCGGCTCAGGGCGATGCTTCCGCTGCCGTCGCATCGCTGCCGTCCTGTGCGGTATGTCTTGCGACTACCTGATACTTCAAGTCCGACCTGGAGTACTGACGAAGCAACAGCAAGTATGCCTCTTGCAGGCTGTTCTGAACTCACCATGCGCGCCCACCAACCAGACGTGCATTTGCACCAACGCTCCTTTGCAGGCCAAAGTTGAAGTTTGTGTGTTGCAGAACTGCACGCTGCGCAACGCTCTCAGTCAGTAGTCACCTTTCGGGAAGCCAAACAAGCTCGACAACAACCTTCGGCTAACCTTGCACTCGCAGCGACCAAGAACATCACTCAGACGACGTGCGGCGTGACTCCTCGGGACCGCACTACCCAGTACAACATCATCTCCATCACGATGGGAACCCTCTCCGGTGTTTTCGTGGTGATCCGCTTGGTGCACAAGATCTTTGCAAGCTCGGGTTTCCTCGGTGCCGACGATTGGTTCATCCTCGCCACACTCGGTTCGGGGATTCCGGGTACGGTGATCAACACCCACGGCCTCGCAGGTAGGCCTCTCCAGCGCTGGATTCATGGAGACCAAAGTGTTTAACAGGCTGCAGAAAACGGGCTCGGCAAGGATATCTGGACGGTTCCCTTCGACAAAATCACCGACTTTGGCTATTGGTTCTTCGTCATGGAGCCCATGTACTTCGCCCAAGTGACGCTTCTGAAGATGTCGCTGCTGTTCTTCTATATGCGAATCTTCTCACATAACAAGATGTGCAGAAACCTCATCTGGGGCACGGTTGCATTCAACGCCGTCTTTGGAACGACCTTCATCTTCGTCGCCGTCTTTCAATGCACACCGATCAGCTTCTACTGGACCAAGTGGGACAACGAGCACCCCGGGACCTGTCTGGACATCAACGCAATCGCCTGGGCCAACGCTGGAATTTCGATCCTGCTGGACTTTTGGATGCTTGTTCTTCCTCTGTCCCAGATCCGAGGACTGAACCTGCATTGGAAGAAGAAGATTGGTGTTGCCATGATGTTCTTCGTCGGCACCTTGTAAGTTCATCATGCCCCCCCCCCCCCCCCCCCCCCCCCGTCCTAGTGCTTCGCGCCTCGGTCCCGTTTGCTGATACACGTGGCAGTGTCACCGTCGTCAGCATCCTGCGTCTCCAATCCCTGGTCGCTTTCGCCGAGTCTCAGAATCCGACATGGGACCAGTTCGAAGTCGCGACCTGGTCAACTGTCGAGATCAACACGGGCATCATCTGCGCCTGCATGCCTTCGGTCCGCATCATCCTCGTCGGGTTCTTCCCCAAGCTGCTCGGCACGACACGGCGCGGCACGTCCGCGGCAGCCAAGTACTACATCCAATCGAGCGGCAACCATACGGGAAATGGACGAAGTCGGGCCCGGACGTTCGGCAACGAGGCCAAGATCAAGACCGTCGATCCCGAATCGGGTCTCACCAACAGCAGTCCGAACGGCATCATGTACACCAAGGAGTACACCGTCGACTACCACGACGAGACGAGCCTGGTGCACATGCGGGAGCTGGAAGCGTCGAGTTCGCAAACTGGGAGAAGCGGCTCGCCGTTTTGATTTTCCTTTGGTCAGCGAGGGTTTTTGACGTCTTCCGCTGGGACGACATGTATGAAACTTGTAATGGATACCATCATAGCGTGAGGGACCTCGGTACCCCAAATGGTAATTGACTTTTAATCGATTCACAATCGAATGTTTTCTCCTGCAGGTAGACCAAATGGTTGAAAGGAAGGACGACGAGGTGCCCTTGAAGTTGCCTTGCGATTGGATCGCCGCTGTCAACACCGAGGCTCACTCTGGCAAGGGGGCCGCTCGGACCCCTTATTGGCGTCGTTTGTTGGATAATTGATACTGGCGTCAGCAGCACTTCATGTCGGTCTGCATCGGGAATAAGACTGAGAGTGGTAAAGGCAGCTCCTCGGCTGACTTCGTTCGCGAGGCCTAGAACAAGACTTTGGTCGCGGCGCGAGAAAGGAAAGGCGTCGTTGGACACGTTGAGACAAAACTTGGTGGATCTCTTGGGGTGGTATCAGGCCTATCGAAGCAATCCAGCTTCCCTTCCGAGTGTTCTTATCTGTTCAGTCTGAGTGCAAGATAACGTTGTCTGCGCTTCCCATGTAGTCGGTAAAAGTCTTCGGGGACAACGCGGGCCGCTGGCATGTCGTCTTTTCGTCGACCAATTGATTCAACGACGACCTTGGTGCGACATGCCGTCGTAGGGTCGGGTAGAGAAGAGAGGACCGACCCTGCGCTGGGCAACGCTTGAGAAGCAACCGAGGCGATTAGCTATTCAGCCGGAGATTTTCCATCGTTGACGATCCGGCCACCATTGGCGTGAGACTGACGGAGGGGAGCGTCTTGACGGGGCAAGGAGCGGCTGCCCGGATCTGCATTGACGTATGTGGTAGGGTCGTATCGAATAGTTGCCGACGTAGGACGCTGTCAACCCTATGGAAACCCCGTTCGGAGAGCTATCGAAGAGAGTAGGTAGACAGCTGGTCTTCGGTCGGCCGTCCGTGGCAGGATCGACATCATGGTCCAGGTCAGGGTGACTTCAGACGAATCGTGCCGCATCCGACCGAGAAAGGCCCAAGCTTCCTGGGGGGGAGAGAGTGTCAGAAAGGCCGCGCCGCTCCCGGAGCCCGCCGACGAACGTGGTCTGCATTCTAGTCTTGCGTTGACGGTATCGCCAGGACATGTTTGCCGAAAGAAGGGATTCCATCCATCGATGAACTGCGATACCAGAGAGTGATGGTCGATGGGTTCGGGTGTCGTTGTTCTCCTCGCCCTAGAGGAAAACTGATGGTGAAAGCGGCAGCGAAGTGTCAATAGTTTTGGCGTGGTGTCAGAAATGCAGGGGTAGGTGGGTAGGGGCAGTGGAATTGGCAGTGTGAATACGGCAGTCGGGCACGATCACCCGCCAAATCTGCTAGCGGGACGAACTCCGGATCATCTACCGACGCCGGAACGGACAGGTACCTACATAGACAGGCTCCGGAATCCTCAGATATTGAAAACCTGTACTACAATGAGGCTGATCCATATGGCCACCTCAGTGCCAATGTTGGTTCTTGGTAATGCCTGCAGTTATTTCTTCGAACCACGTTGCCAATGGAAGTGCCGACGCCGCCACCTGTTAACGTTTTGTGACTCAACTGACGCTTCCTAAAGTTGCGTCAATTATCAACAGACTCTTCATCGTGCCTTTGTGTCAGTCCGACGTGATAGCCGACGTAACAACTGCGACCGCATCAACTCTAGCTTCAGGCCAAATATGATGAAGTATAGTGTTGTCACGTTGCCGGCTGGTTTTGCAGCCTTTGGTGACAGTACTAACGCTAGAACTTGGGTCATCAACCCAGACTCGACGCCATGGCTGAGCAGCTCAATCGCTGTCCACACCCACTCACAGGTCTGAGCGTAGGCGTGGTGAAGGCGCTGATCCCCGATCCACTGAGCAGAGCATAGGTATATTTCTATCACTGTGTTTGGTTGGAGCAGGAGACCGCGACTTCGGTGGGTACCGGAGCGGAGGGTGCTTGCAGTCGGACACCGAAAGCACCAAACTTTGTCTGAGAGCCTCAAAAACGGATGCAAACGATAGAGAGATCAAAACAAACAGATGAGAAGGTTCAAATCTCAAAAATTGATCAGTGGGAGGCTTGAACTCCCGACCTTGGCATTACTCAACATGTGTGATCACATATTAGTACCACGCTCTAACCAACTGAGCTAACCGACCAAGTTGATAACATACAAACAAAACCGGCATATATTTGCAAAGTCTTGCCCCTCACTCTGCCCGCCTGACTTTCTATAATATGTTAGTTACAAAGACTTTTTTTGTTCAGATTCAACCACGAAGAAAGTATGCTACTAGGCAAACGTTGGGAATCACAGCTAAGAGCTCCGTCACATGAAAACACATGAAACCACGTCCCAGGTTTCTACCCTTCGTTTTCTTATGCCGCTAGGCCATCGCGGCTGACGCCCCCGAGAAGCTATTGAGAGCTTGAGAAGAACCTCGGCCCATAAAACAACCACGCGTATGGACATTGCCCCTTATAAGTTATGATTGCGCGGCAGGAATGACTTTTCGTATCCAGCTAACCAGGGAGGTTATTCCACGAGAAATCCGGCCGCGTCCACTCAAAAGTATCCAACAGATCAAAACTAAAGTCCAAGTGCGTCGAAAAATCCCATTCCATAAAATCAGCAGATGGCCCGTCGCTGCTGGGGGGGATATTGAGCGCTCGGTCCAGCACCCGCTGCACGATAACCTTGCAGTTGGCGCAGATGTTACCGTTCGCCTCCTTGGGGCTGACCCAGTTGAGAAACCCGACGAGCAGACTCAAGAGTTGAACGATGCTGGACCGAGTAATCCTCTCGCCGCCACCGTCGAGGGCGTCGCTGACAGTTACCGAAGGCTTAAGGAGTTCGAGGCAGAGGATTCCTCCGCCCGGGGCTGCGTATGCCATTACCTGGGTACACATCAGCATCGCCGTCGTCTCCCCAGTATGCTGTAGTGAAAGACCGTTTGTCCGTCTCTCTCGATATGGGGAAGTACTTACTAACCACTTGAAATCCTCATACATCATGGCAAGACCGTCCATGTTCGTCCAGAATATTATGGTAGTCGACGTCAACTCGTAGCTGACAGCGAGGAGATCCTTCTCGTTGGAACACCCTTGGCGGCGCAGGAGTCTCTCTATGAAGAAGAGGTTTTGTAGATGCTCCAACCGCATCATGGTTCTCGGGTAGAGCATCTCGGAGTTGACGTCGGGGTCTCTCACGTCCGACTCTCTGAACTGCAGCACTGGAGGCATATCTGCCGCCGCTTGTAGCTCCCGGTTCTTTAGGTTGCTAATATTCTCGAATCAATATGGTGAAGTCGCTCATCCACAAGGGCATTTGACTTACTAAAGCGTCTGCGGCGACGCATCCGCCATTGTCCCCAGAGAGATCTCGAAGATCTCATCCCTGATGATCATGAGCTGGACACGAGCCCGCCAGAATGTGATGGAATAAGCCGCCCCGTCGGTATTATACCCATTCCCATCCAAGGAAGATACAGCTTGAGCTAGCGTCTCCTCATCCGCAAGTAGATAATCGTCTCTGAGATCCAGGGGTGGGGGAGTCTGCATGTATCGCCGGCTGAGCAGCGGTGGTCGTCCGGTGATTGATGAAACAACCTTGTCGATGACGAATATTTTGTAAAGCAGCCGCCTTCTGACCTCGGATGCCAGTGTCGGCTTATACGGCCCCTTGCCCGAGTCAACATTCAGACCAAGGAAGGTCATTAGCGAGACTGCTTCGCCGTTGTACATCCAGCAAGATAGGCCTGGAAGGACTGATTAGCTTCCGGTCAGGGTTTTGACTACAAAAAGATCTCAATTGAGCTTGCATGGAATGTTGGAGATACTCACTGGTGTCTCCTGAGACAATAGACGCAATGATTGCCCGCTTCCAGTAAACATACAGCAGCAGCGAATTGCCCATCTCGGTAGCTCGCCTCGCCAGAGCCTGGCAGTTATTGATACATCTCCGATACACGTCCCGTTGTCTGAAAGCAGCTATCCGGCCCCCAGCTGGGGGAGGTTTCGTTTCCGGGCGAACCAGGTGCTCGTTTCTAGCACTCAACTCCCAGTAGATGAACAAGATGCCGAGGGTCTCCCAACGGATGTTGGTACCCATGAACTGGTCCATCCACACCTCGGAATCGGCCTCATGCTCAGAGAAGGGCTTCGCCGTATTGGCGCACAGAAGGTGGACCAACTCTGACAGCCGCACATCATCTCGGACCGTTCCGAAGTAGCTCCCGAACGTTTCGTACAAGGAGCTCAGAGCTCTCTGTGCCACCGGACGGACGAAGGCGTCGTGAGGGTCGAAGTGCGCGGCGAACAGCGCTCGCCCCTTGTCTTCGGTTGGGATACTTTTCAATACAAACAGGCAAGTCTCTGGCGTCGTGGTCGAGGGAGGAAGCTCGGTGATGGGTGCCGAGGTTGAAGTGCTTCCCAGCGTAGCACCTTCAATTCTCGGTGATCTGTTTGTTCTGGTATCCTGGTCAAATAGTCGGTCGCCGACCTCTTTGTAGATATCGCCGAAAGAATTGAATCCAAGATGGCCCGACAAAGAGACGTCGGTACTAGAGGCTTGACGATTTAATGGTTCCCTCTCCGAAACACTATGGCTATTGCCAGCCACCACTCCCTGTGAGACGTGCCCGATTACTGCTGATCCAGTAAGAGGCTGCTCTGTTCCCTCATCCGAACTTGCAGCCCCAGAACTGGCCGGTCCGGGCTCTTGCGCCGAAGCCCTCTGGGGCTGTAGCTGGGCCGGCGAGCTCATGTTATACTCGCACGGCCCCGCCTTTCTTCTCCTCTTACAGCTACCGCAAACCGGCCGGGCATGATCGCAAACGACTTTGCGCCGTCGGCAGGGGTCGCAGGCCTGAAGCCGACCATTCTTTCGGTAGCGCAGAGGGGTGCCTCGGGTCTCCATCATCGATACCGAGGATTGTCTCAATTTCGGGATCTGAATTTTGAATCCCACGGCAGAATTTCCGAAGTAGAAAAGAAGAGGAAACTTGGAATTGCAGTCTGGCCGATGTTCTGGTGGATGATCAGGGGGGGCCGAACTACTACCCGAACTTTCGCAAGTTCGGCTTCGGTCACCGGTGGGCCCATATATTCTCGGGAAGTGACTTCGGCTGGCCACCCGGAGCCGACGCTTCCCGACAATGGCGCCATCAAAATCTGGCGGGGCTCGGCCGAAATATTGAGATACGCGGGTCATGGGCGGATGGGTTGATTTGATCGCAGGAATGATCCACGATGAAGTTTGATGCGGATCTTGAGTTACCTTCCCAGCAATCCCCTGACGCCAGAGGTCGGCAAATCCGGATTCGCATCGTCGTTCTTCTTGCTGTTCGTCGTGAGAGTTTACGATGGAAGATGTTTTCTTCGGGTCTAACAGACGACTCGGCCCGCCCATCGAGCGTAGTCAAGTTTGAGGATTAGAATGTCCATTAAGTTCGTCCATGACTAGAGTCCATTCTCCGTTATAATCTCGGTCAGCGAGTGACTGCAAGTAGGTATACAGACCACTGCGGCTCCCCATGGGGAAGTAGTATGTGTTATGGGACAAAACCCTATCGCCCTCTGCTCGCTAGGTCGCATCTACCTGCTGATTTTGTCGCAAAGAATAGATGAACCGATACAGTTGAGGTGAACCGTCATTCCAGTTTTCCGTTGAGACGGCTCAAGATCTCTAGAGCCGCAGTCTATTCGCATACAACGCACGGGACCGGGGACTTCTTTCCTATTTGAGAATCCATCAATCCCGGGCGCAGGTTGCTTCGCTTGCCCGTCCGATAGCATCTACAAGAACGGGGCTGTCATGTCTATGGTCAGCACGACTAAGATGCCCTCGGCCTGGTCTTGATGTACCAATTCGTTTCACATGATTGCCGAGGTAACAGGTTTGATTCCTATGACCTTATTTCTATCGTGGTCTTAGGCATGAGAGTTAGATGATAGATTCTGCGGCATGCAGGATTCGAGGCTGAGACCGATTTCTGACGACTACCCCAGACGGCGACTTCAAGATGGAAACGAAGAACAAAGTTTTGATTACATACAACAATACCCCGCTACGAAGAACCCAACTGCAGCCAGGCCATTCCACGCTCTGTGCTATCGTAGCAACGGCTTAGAGCGACCTTGCAACCGAGTCCCGGATAAACTCCTGGAACCAATTTGGAAATCCTCGAATTCCTGACATCCACGCGACACTGGGCGGGATCATGAGCTGGGCGCCGCGACCAGTGAAGATCTGATCCGTGACAATCCGGGCCACATCCTCGGCTTCCAGCATCTTTCTGCCAGTCCCACGCTCAATCGCTTCTTGGTTATCTCTCGTCATGTCCGTGCTTACAAACATTGGATGGGCTACTGTCGTCAGCACACCTGGCGATCGGTAGATATGCTTGATCTCGCACGATAGTCCCTCGTGAAAAGCCAGAGCGCCTGCCTTGGATGCTGAGTAATCTACACCGGTTGGTAGGGCTATATACGAAGCCATGCTGGCGATTGTGACAACATGTCCCTTGTTCTTCAGGATCATGTTCGGCAAGAATGCCTGGGTCGTATACCAGTGTGCCATGAGGTTAACTCCAAATAGTTTCGACGCCTTTGCCGGGGGTAGATCGAGGATAGAGCTTGTATTCGACACACCGGCGTTATTAACCAGGATGGAGGGGTGGCCAACCTTCTCGCGGATCTTATCTGCAGCTTCCGCGACAGCAGAGGGCGACGAAACATCGCATTTCCAGTAGTAGACAGTATCGATCTGTTCAAGATCCGATGGCATCTCAGTTAAGTCGAGGATGACAACTCGTACGCGTCTTCGGACGAGGGCGAGAACAATGGATTTTCCGATCCCGTTGCAGCCGCCCGTGACGACAGCGATTTCCTCCGGCCAAGTCCACTTTCCACGTGCAGAAAGGCTCCAGTGGTTGCTTGCGCGGACGTTCTGGATTCGGTTCAAGGCTCGGCCTATTCCGAGGGCGAGCAAGATCTTGAGGGCCGTTTTGAGGCCAAAGAGGTCAATCCAGCGCTTGAAGAACTTTGATTCTGCGACTCGGGTGACGAGATGTGGCGGACCGTACGTGAGAAACGCAAGCGCCGAGGCTGAAAGAGCCGGGTTCAAGGCGACACGGCTAATGGCGTTCAAGCTGTTGAGAATTCCTTCGACCAAACGATCCATTGTGGTTTTTTTGTGTTCTCTTTTTTTTTGGTTGGGGGGTGGGGGGTTAAAGGGAATAAAGAAAAGAAACTGTCTAGTATTCGACGAGAGATTGCATGATGGGAGACATCTGGATGATCCATGGGGCATATGCCTCAATTTATGTAACGTCGTTGCTCGTCCCCGTCAGAGGACTTTGGCTCATGATGACTAGGTAGTTGCTACTAACTTTCTTTCCCCCTCCCCCTCCCCCGTTCCTTCTTCTTCTTCTTCTTCTACTTCTTCTTCATTGGGGTCCCCAACTAATCATCTCCAGACCTCCCGGACTACTACCTTGCGGAAAGTTTCATCCTCTTTTGGCAAAGCGTGATTGGACTGTGCGCGTCGGTGACTTCTTTCCTGATACGGCATAGGTTGCTGCTGTGGGTCCAAGCTCGGGTTCCCCGCACCGGCACGAGGTGGGATGCCGGACAGTGAGAACCTGGAACCCGGGCTTGAAGTAGATTCGGCATCTGGCGGAATGAAGGCGGTCCAAACTACGTGGACATGCGGAGTATATAGACACTCCTTTCTTTCTGCTTCATGAGTATTAGTCTAATTCTCTTATTGCTTGGAAACGCGGATTTCCTTCGAATTCGTTTATATCAGATGATGGAGTTCCAAACTAACACACCAACGGCTCGCCGGAGAACGATGCCAAACCCAAAACCCGAGAGCACTTTCACATCGTCATCATCGGAGCAGGAGTCGCGGGATTCAACACTGCCCGGTACATCGCTACGAAGACCCGACCGAAAACTTGGTTTGTTATCTTGGAAAGACGAGGTCGCCTCCGAGGCACCTGAGACTTCTTCGGTTGTCCCGGAATCTGATCGGACTCGGACATTTTTACCAATGGATCTTCTTGGAACCCCTGGAAAACCCGCTTGCTAGTGGACCAGAAATTGCTTCATACAACACCAGGTTTTATTAGTACGTACTACATGCCAGCTGGTTGTCGGCCCGTTCCGTATGGACCGTGACCGCTAAGACGGCTAACGGCGATCTTGTGGAATACGAAGCTCGGTTCATCCTTCTCAGAACGGGTTATTACAACTGCGACGAGCCCATGCATGCCGCAGTGCCTGCATTATACAAATTCCGTGCCGATTTGATCAGACCCCAGTTCTGGCCTGAAAACTACAACTACACCAATAAGAATATCGTCGTCATTGGTAGCGGGGCTACTGCCGTTACTCTACTTCCAAGCCTAGCTGAGGCTGAGGATGCAAGACACGGTACAATGCTTCAGCGCAGTCCGACCTGTATCGCAACCCTACCCATGTCGAGAGGGATTCTCGCACGCCTATTCCAAGCAATACTTCCGCGTTTCATCACTGGCCCATGCAACAGCTTCCAACACCTCTTGGTGGGATATATACTGTACCTCAATTGCAAGGCATTCCCTCAAAAGGCCCGCGAGGCCTTGGAAAATGCGAGCACGAAGCAACTTCCCCGCAGCACTCCTGTCAAGCCACATCTTAGTCCGAAATACAACCCATGGAATCAGCGGCTCTGCGTATGCCCAGACGGCGAATTTTACGCAGCGTTGAGGTCCGGCAGTCACTGACAAGATCGAGAAGGTGACAAAACATGAGATCATGTTGGAATCCGGCCATAGATTGCAGCCTGATATTCTTGTGGCAGCAACAGGACTTCAGCTACAATTTGCTGGAGGCATTGACATCTCAATTAATAGAAGAGCTGTTGATCTTTTGAAGAAATTCACTTGGAAAGTATAGAAGCACTTAAGGGGGGCGAATAGAGGCATGAGGAGCGAAGTCTCGATAAAGCTAAATATATTAAGGGAAGACCCTCTTTATATAGGGGCGTGCAGACCGAAGGGATATATATACCCGCTCTAGAATGGGCGGGACCGCGCGGGACCGCGCGGGTGGATCCCGCTTATCACGATAGAAAGGCTGCATGCTATAAGACGTTCCAAACCTGGCCTTCGTTATCGGCTACGTGAAGGTTTCATGGACACTCGGCGCGGAGACGACGGCTACGCTCCTTGTGTGCCTTTTGCGGCGTATGAAGACAACTGGTGCGAGTGTGGCCCTTCAGACTCTTGATAGGCCAGAGAGTATGCAGGAAATACCTCTCTTTAATCTCTCATCAACATACATTCAAACCTCTTCCAAGGTCTTTCCCAAGGGAGGCGTTGGACAATGGGCTCAGAAGAAAAACCATATGATTGACGCCTGGGAATCTGGTTCGGGCAATCTGTCGAATGGCTTAGCTTTGCGATAGCTCCTTTGTACGTCTGTCTGAACGGCCACAGTTTTCCTGAGATTTTCGGCATCTGTAGTGGTTGAGCAGAAGTGGCTGTGTTAATAGTCAATATATTTAGATAGCGGAATATGTCAATATGTGATTGCTGATTGCTCACTACTCTTTCCGTAACTGTGACGCTCTACATTCAACAGGAGTTTTTGCGTTTGTCCCACAACAAAACAAAGTTCTCATATTAGGTATATTTGAGATGAGCCACTGCTAAGCACCTCATCGGACCTTTTTTCCTACACCTCTCTGCAATCGATTTCCTCGGAATTACTCAACAATTTGCCCTAGATTCTAGTGTCGAGGGCAACAGATTCTGTCTTTTCCAACCAGCCCCAAAGACGTTCTATTTGTAGGCAACGGGGATTCACATATCAAGTCTCAAACAATCGGCGGCACTTGGATCTCATAGCGTTTGCGAAATCGTGGTCCAGTGGCCAGGACGAATCCTTTCGTTGAACTGGGCTTTCGTGGAGGAGCCTACGTCGTGGACAAGGGTCGGGATGATGATAGGTGATTTCTTGCAGAGAACTGCCACCCGTGCTCTTAATCCTTAGTATCGACTTGCCACCACGCCTGAGGAGGCGAGAGCGGTTTCCCACCGCCCTTCAGTACGCTTTGTCTGCCCCCGTTCATGCTGTCCAAAGCCTATAAATTCCCCCGAAAGAATAGTTTGGGAAGGAGACTCAGCTGCAGGAAACATTTTCATCTCCTCAATGCGTTACATTGTCTACTAAGGAACCGGACTCGACATTCCATGGCCTGCTGCGGCTTTACTTCGGCCACCCAGGACTTCGGTTGCCTCTTCGACGAATTTTGTTGATGTTGGATTATCGTTTAACTATTCTACCGACTTGATTCACAAGGGACTCGCTATATGGGGGCTGATGGGCTTACTGGGAATTGCAGAGTATCACCGCGTGATCCTTATTTATCGCGTGGAGCTGGACCTAGCTTCAAGAGCCCTACTGCCATCATCGGTGCACACAGAAAAACTAGAGCTCTTGTACGAAGAAAATAGGAAGCTTTTGCGTGATTTCCAAGCAACCGGTACTGAATTTGAGTGAGATGTGGCCGATGACTGCCTCCATGACATTGCATTAGCGGGCTATAAGCTTGACTTTGCGCGGGAATCGTGCTGAAAGGTTTGTCCCCAAGAAATGCAGGGAATAGAGAAACCGAACTAGACACTATGCGTAAGGAACTAACCAAGTTAAATGTTATGTTGAGCTATTGTCTACGTTAATAACATAAGCGTGTTTTTGAGTAGAATAGGGGCATTATTCTCGATAATACTTAGGCTTTTACTACGAATAGATTAGTGCTACATTTCCTTATAGTTTTCTCAGCAATCTGTTATTGCCGGAGGATGAGACGCTGGGTCTGGCGGTGATGAAATGCATTGTTGAAACAATCGGAAGTCGGCGTTTGACTCTTGAGTCTCCATAACATAAGCACAGTTGATGCAACAATTCTATCCGTTTATCGTGGCTCTCAAGTTTTTTTTCCTTTTTTTTAATTCTAAAATCGCGTGAGTTCGACTCAAGGATCAGGCAGGCCCAGACTTTCGCTAGAGCCATGCCATCGCCGGAGCCTTCATCCGGGCCCGACACAACACCAAGAGAGAGGAACAGCAGCACTGGACCTATTGCGGGAGATGTCAACACCATTAACGACCTTCCGGACGGAGGTCGTCTAGCCTGGCTGCAGTTTGCTGGTGGATTTGCCTTCTTCTTCAACTCGTGGTGAGTACGTCCAGCAGAGCCTTGATTGTCGACGGAGGCCGTTGTAACAGCTTGAACAGGGGTATCAGTAGTTCATACGGAGTCTTTTAAACATGCTACCAACGAAATTAAACGGAAGTCTACGTCGACGCGATAGCCTCGACCGGTTCGATTCAGTCTTTTCTTCTACTCTCCGTCGAACCCCTCTACGATGCAGGATACTTCCGCAGCTTGACTCTCATAGGCATCATCCTCATCTTCCTCGGCTTCACCATGGCCAGCATCGCGACCCGACATTGGCATATCTTGTTGTCCCAGGCTTTCTGCGTTGGGCTTAGAGCGGGTTGCGTTTATTCCCCCCGCCGTCGCTCTCGTCAGTGTATCACGCAGTACTTCACTCGACGACAAGCGCCGGCAGCGGGTATAGTCGCCACGGGCAGCAGCATCGGCGGCGTTTTGTACCCGATCATCTTCCAGAACTTGCTCGCTCGGGTGGGATTTCCTTGGGCTGCACGGAGGTTAGCCTTCATATTATCTCTTGGGACGAATGGCTTTGCGTTCGCCGTGTCACGTCCAAGAGGAGAAACATACGAGAAGAATAACAGGCGGCATTTGCTGGACCTCTCGGCGTTATCGCGATCGCTCGTTCATCATCATCTCAATTGCCATGTTCTTCAACTTCTGGTCTTACAAGACACTGATTTACTATCGCCGGACCTGATTGTTCACGGTACTTGGCTCGGCATAGTGTCGACGACTAATGCTTTCGCATCGCTCGCTGAGCCACCTGTAGCGTGTGCCCTCTTGAATCTACGGGCAGTTACCTTGGGGTGCAGCTCGTATCGGGCCTTGGCATGGTGATGATGACCATTTTCGTCTTCACCCTGAGGATATCGAGGGTAGCATAAAGATATTACTCTCCAGCATTACATGCATAGTCCCATTAATGACTACCTAGTACATACAGACAATGTGATTAAAAATTAGCTCATGTCCATCGCAACATCTGCGTACCGAAAGCGTTTGGTCAAGCGGTTTGGGTTGCTGGCGGCGGTGCCGCGGGTAGAACGGAGAAAATGACGGGAGTGCCGATTAGAACTTGTGAGCTTGCGATTGTGCCAATGGATAAATCGTCACTAGATGAGAAAGCCGTTGTTGTCGGCGTTGTAGCCGGCGTTGCGACTGCAGAGGAAATGACGAGGGTGATGTCGGAAGATGTGGTGCTAGGGGAGTTGGTCGCAGATGATGAAGCGGAAGAGCCGACGACTACGCTTGCACTAGGTTGAACTGGTGTTTGGGATCCGAACGAAGATGCAGCGCTCGGGGTTGACGAGATCGGAATGGATGCGGTTATTGAAGCAAGAGAAAGGCTTCGGGTAGAGGTGCTCGAGGAAACAGGAACAGGCGCCACCAACGAAGCAGACGTAAGAATTGATAAGGATGGGCTCGGAGAGGCAGGAATAGGAAGCGTTATGGGAGTAAGCGGGAGGCTTGACGTAGTGCTTCTCGAAACTGACAACTGAGAATCCTCCGGTACGGACTCGGAAACCGATCTTGTTGAGGTTGTCGCTGAAGAGGAGTTGGTGAAATGGAAACTGGTCGTGCGGCTGCTGCCGGAACTGCTGGAGCCAAAAAACCACCCTGTGCCAGAGCTGGATAGGACGGGAGTCTCAGTCAGAGAGCTTGAAGAGCCTCCGGAGGCTGTCGAGCTTGAGGGCGAAGGCTGTGCCGTCGATGTTGTTGGAACAGTCGTTGAAATCGTCGCTGTCTCTCCAGCCGGGCCTTGTGACGTACTTGTCGTTGAGGTTCCGGCACTCGTAGTGCTCGTTGTCGATACTGTTGTTGAAGTTTCCAGAGGTGTAGAGCTCGTGGGGCTTGTTGTGGTCTCCGTACTTGTCGTGCCGGTCGACGAGGAGGAGCTTGATGATGTAGGAAACGAAAATGTCGTCGAACTTAAAGATTCTGACGTAGTCGAGGTTGTCTCGATGCTGCTGCTCGAAGTAGATGTGCTGCTGCTTTCCGAGGACGAAGACGAAGACGAGGAAGAACTTTGCGTGCTCGTCGCGGTAGACGAGCTGCTTGAAGAGCTGATAACGATGATACCGTACGTGGTCAAATAACTAAACATACCGTCACCACATGGAGACGTCCGGTTGCCGCTGCAAGGGCTATTGCAGAGGGACTCGTCGACGGGAGAAATGTCTGGTAGAAAGACGCCCGGTTGACCGCAGTAGCATGTGTCTCCCACCAAGCCTACAAGGGCGGCACTGAGACTTTGACATCTGGCTTGGCACTGGGCTGGGTTTGGGATGGAGCCTTCATTCGTGTGTGGAACGAGCAGGTCGGGCACATGTGTGTAACACCCGAGGTACGAGTAGGGAGCTCTGGGGTCCGGGATCAGGGCGGTGCTTGTGGGTGAGGCTGAAGAGAAAGTAGAGCTGCTAGACGACGATGGAGACGAAGTCGTCGTCAGTGTCCCAGGCTGAATGAGAGTGGGCATTTTTGCGCGTATGGGGTGAGCAGATATGAGCGCAAGAGAAGGGGGAGGGGAGAAAAGAAAAGAAAGTGATATTAGGCGATGCAGAAGCAGACAATGTAGACGTTATAACAGGACGATATTTCGACCAAAAGAGCGAACGAAGGAAATAAGACGGCAGCAGGAGAGTAAGTCATATGAAGTGACCTAATCTAGAGGACATCGCGTTTCCATTGCAAGACCGTCAGAGAATCAAGGGATAAATATCAGGGATTTCCCAGCGTGCTTGGCGCATTCTTGTCTGGGTGAGTCGAGCCACGCGCCATCGAGGAAATGGGCTTCATGCAGGCTTTGCGAGGACTAGGAATGAAAGCAGTCCGATCATGGGCGGCAAAAATACCAAATCCGAAACTGAACTGAACCACTCTGACTTGATCCCAGCTGGACCAAAAGCGTTGAAATTAAGCACATACGATTTACGCGTATTTCTTCATTCTCGCTGTTCCTTGGCAACAATGTTTCGGCCCCAGGGGTCTATTCCGAGGGCCAGAGGGCCAAAGACAGCAGATGTTAATGTGAAATTTTTTCCAAATCTGTATCGATGGAAACAACATGAGTAGAGAACACCATCGTCCAAACAATTTGGGTTCCGCATGGCTCTCATGAGCCGCTGACTGTGTGCCAAATATGACTGGAACGGAAAGATAATGTATTATACAGCTCTAGTAGGGCAATCCTCTTACAAAGACATCTAGTCTATGGTATGCCACTGAACTCTTTGCCTAATTTGCTGGCTTGAACAGCATAAAAACCTATAACAAAGGGGATTCAGGCTGCGCTCCCGAAAACAACCTGACTGTTGTATTTCCGTGCAGATCTCGATCTAGCACAGAAAGGTAAAATCAATAGCTAACAGCGCATTCTTTACGCTAAAGCTGATTGCAGTGAGTCAATCGAAACAAGCGATTATTCAATTCTCTTCTTGCCCTCCTCAGCGTTGAGATATCTCGCTGTGCTGAGACCGCGCTCATGACTGGCAACAAAGGAACCGAGAATAGAGTCCTTGCGAGCCTTAGACATGTGCTCATTGTAGCCCTCAAAGGCCCACGGCCTGGGGTTCAGCTTCGGCCAGTTTACCTGAGCGGTGTTAGCCAAATGGTAAGTCGCTCAATATCAAAACTGGTTACTTACGTAGAGCATGCCATGACCAAAGATGAAGTTAGCACACCAGGCAGACACAGCGAGCCAGAAGAAGATGAAGAGGCGCATGGTGACGACGGCCTCAGTCTTGGTGAAAAGGCTGACGAAAACGAGGAAGAGACTAAAGGCGAGAAGGTAGGGAACGGATTGAATGAGAATAGGTCTTCGGTCGGCGAAGACGAGAGAGCTGCCGATGTTGGCGGTACCAGGCAGGTAAGTGCCAAGGAACAGGTCATATGAGTCCTGGCGGGGACCGTCCAGGAAATTGTTCTTGAAGTAACGCGTAATACCGACGCGAGCATCCTGCAAGGCGCCCATCTTGGTGCGAACACCGGTTCGTGTGACGTCCGTCTTCATGGCGCCAGTGCCAGAGTATGAGAATGAGACCACGTCGGCGTTGTCGGCCCATAGGTTGCGGAACATGTGTTCAAAGGCAGGGTCCTCATCACGGAAGGATGAGCCACGGCTGATGAGGCCCATCTCCTCAAAGATACGGTCGAGCATGTGGCGTGCGAACATGGACTGAACAACGTTCGTGCGGTCGAGGCAATCCATACAGTTAGTGCGCATGACACTGGTCTGGTACCCGCGAGGCTCGAGGCGGCCGTCATTCGTGCCAGGCATGTCCACAGCGCGGAAGTAGCCCTGTGCGTCGAGAGCCTCCTTGAGCTTCTCGATGAGAGCGTAGGCGCGGTGCATCTTCATGCCCTTGGTTTCGTGGTGGTAGTCGAAGTAGATGTAGTGCAGGCGGTCGAACTCGACAGCGCGCTTCTCGGGCTGAATCGTGGTGAACTTCTCGCTGGTGTGACTGTCACCCTCAGTCCGCTCCTTAGGCGTGGAGATGAGTTTCTCAACCATTTGCTCGTACGAGGTCTTCACGCGCTGCTCGCGGCCCTTCTGGTTCACCAGGTTGATGAGGTAGTTATCGCCATAGAGGCGAATTTGCTCCTCAAAATGTGCCTTCGCCGCCGGCAGACCACTGTCGATGCCGCGAACCTGCAGCTTGGGGACGTAGCGCAGGCTGTTGATCTCGGCCCAATAGGTGGGAACGCTTCCACGAGTCTGGACGTATGACATGATCTGCGTCTCCTTGCCATTCGCACCATACTTTCCACTCTGCATATCGCTGCTACCAGCAAAGCCTCCCATTCCGCTCCCCGAATCATTGAAGATGATGATCTGCTCCGTCTCGTTGTAGTTGGCCGCATGGCCCTCGTCGTCCACGCCTCGAGTGAAGTATCGGGTTCCGCCGCGGTGTCTCGATCTTCGGGAAATAAGGGTGACAGTGACAGGCGTTCCCTTGAAGGTCGTAGGCTTGATCTCGAGCATGCCGAAAATGACAGGGAGGATGAAGGGGTCGGCGCCAGCCTGGGGACCAGCATGGCCCCTTGCGCCTTTCGTGCGGAAATCGATGAGATCGGATTGCAGGAAGCGGTTGAAGAAGAAGCGATCGTCGGCGCGCTGCCACAGGGGGAGGGAGGTATCGGCAGAGGCCTGGCGCTGGAAGGAGTTTGTGAGGTCGATTGAGTAGGAGAAGTACATGGGACCATTCTTCATGAAGGTGTCGAGCAGGCCAATGAAGGTGTCCTCGTCGGGATCGCGAATCTGACGCTCGCGCATGGGCAAGATCTCGGTGGTGATGACCTTGTAGACCATGTGGCCCTTGAGGCGGCCCATGGGCTGGGCCTTGGTGATTACAATGACATACTTGTCTGTTCAAGGCTTTGGGTTAGTGCAACTGCCCTTCGCCAGCCGAAGCTGCAGTTCTGAGGCTTACCGAGTCTGAGCTGGATAATGCCTAGAATACCAGCGATGCTCGAAACACGGGAGACTCTTTTGCCCAGACCGGCATCGCCGAGGCGCAGGTCACCGGTAGGACGGTCGATGACCAGGGCGGGAGCATCGGGAGAAGAAGGCGAAGTGAAGATGTAGGAGTCGGGCGCGACCTTGACGTTAATGTCGCGGTAGGGAAGAGTGGGCGCCATGATGTCGATGGCAACGAGCAGAGTCGAGAGAAAGAAAGGGGGAGAAGAAGAAGAAGGTGGGCAAAGCAAGGCAAGACAAAATCAGGGAGTAAGGTAAAGAGCGAGTCAATGGATTAAGAAGTGGGAGTCTTGATGCCCTTACGGTCGATCAACGAGGGGCGTTGTCGAAAAGCTGTGCCGTGAGCTACGAGCTGTGAGGCTTGAGGACGGCTTGAGGCTTTGGTTGGTCGGGCCAACTAATGAGGGCTGGCGAAAAGTGACGACAGGCGCAGGCAGGTCCTTACCTCATGCTGCCCCGGTCGGGTCGCATAGGAGGATGAGCTGGAGGTTCCGGCTTGTGATAGAGGTTCACGGACCATGAGCTTGGAGCTTTCGGCCAATGAGAAGCCACAGAGGACTCAGTATCCTGTGGATTACATAATGAATTTCTGACTGCTGCGCACCTCAGCTTCAAGTCACTGGGACAGTCCCGTCCAAGGACTGACGAAGGAGGCTGCGGCCAAGCTTAGGTAAGGACCGCGGTGCTGAGCGCTAAGTATCACCAGCCCATCTTTCGCAGTAAGTGTACCTTTCCTTGCCTTTCAGCGGCAGGCCGTCAGAACCGGGCGGACAGCAGGGGACTTATCGGGGTCACTGGTCGTTCCGTCCGCTTTGCACCTGACAGTTTCCAGTCCCCAGCTGCCGTCATTCAAGTGGAATCCGGGCAGTTCTCAGCAGCCCAGTCGAGTTATTTCATTTCCTTCTGCCTACCCCGTAGTACCCGTCGAAGCACCTTACCTGCAGTGCCTACGTAGGTACCTACCTCACCGCGTCGTCTCCAAAGCCCAAGCGCCCCCAAACTTTCCAGAGGAGACCCCCCCTCCCCCCAAAAGGCCTGACGTGTGCAAGCTTCTACTTAGTATCACCCCCAAGGCAGTCATATTATCCCAAGGCCCGATTTACCATCAATTCTCTCCTGCTACCACTCTGCAATCCACCTCCCGCCTCGTCAACGCCCCCCGCCGCGCAATCGCGATTTGGATACTCGACACCACTGCTGCTTTGCGGCCTGCCTGATTCTCCTCTATCGTCCGTCTCGGCACGCACCAGCCGTTTCCCCCCGTTTCCGCTTCGACGACCTGTTCGCTCCGCCAGCAATACCGTCCGGCGACATTCGAGAGAGCCGCCATCGTCCACGTCGTCCACGTCGTCCACGACTTCACGCACCCATCCATCGATTTCAATAAATCACCACATTCGTCAACATGTCAGCTAGAGGCCCAGGTGCCCCCGGCGCTCGCGGAATGAACACGCGCTTTGCGCAGTTCAAGCTTGTCTTGCTCGGTATTCCATCTCCCCCACACTGTATTGTTGAACATCTTGGCTAATACCGAGGACACAGGCGAGTCTGCTGTTGGAAAGGTATCTCTTCCGACGGAGCTTTGGGAAATCTGATCTTTTATGCTAACATCTCTTCCAGAGTTCGATCGTTCTGCGCTTCGTCAAGGTATGTCATCCACGTTCCATCTCGCCGGCTGCAGAGAACATCCCACTGACAGGCTTTCTTTGCAGGACCAATTTGACTCTTACCGCGAATCCACAATTGGTGCCGCTTTCCTGACGCAGACCATTTCGCTAGATGAGAACACCACAGTCAAGTTCGAGATTTGGGATACCGCCGGCCAGGAGCGCTACAAGTCTCTCGCACCCATGTACTACAGAAACGCCAACTGCGCTGTAGTAGTCTACGACATTACCCAATCTGTATGCTGCATCATAGCACAATAAAGTTGTCCCAGTGCTAACAAATGTGCAGGCTTCGCTGGACAAGGCAAAGGCTTGGGTCAAGGAGCTTCAAAGACAAGCGAACGAGAACATCATCATCGCCCTCGCTGGTAACAAGCTGGATCTAGTCAACGAGCAACCGGATAAGAGAGCGGTTCCCACGGCAGATGCCGAGGCTTACGCGCGCGAGGCTGGCCTCCTATTCTTCGAGACTTCTGCGAAGACGGCCGAGAACGTCAAGGATCTTTTCACGGCCATTGCTAAGAAGCTGCCTCTCGACCAGGCAGGCCCTAGGCATGCCCGCCCAGGCCAGCGACAGGGCGTCAGTCTGCAGCCGGAGACTCCTGGCAGCAATGTCAGCGGACCTTGCAGCTGCTAGATGAGGACGACGCAGAGGATAGTACGTATCATGGGAGCCAGGCGAGGCCGGCGAAAGAGAGAGTGTTCATTGAAACAGGGCAGATCCAGCTGGCAGACTGCCCACGGCGACCCGTCTGCCAAACACCACATACCAAATGAGCACGTATACGACGGCGTTTTGGCTGGATGAGGTCGGACAGCGTTGTCTTGCACCCTACACCATGGAAGGGTTATGCCGGGCCCGGCTTTTTAATATCAACAGTATGTTTTTTCGAGAGTGTGATTTACATTTCGTGTCTTCGTTGCGCTGGTCATTCGGTTGCAGCAACCCGGGGTGTAGGGACAGACCTGGAACAAGACGGTGTACGGGAACGGTGTTTTTATTTTTTTCACTACTGGGGGGAAGCATCCTGCAGCATATTCCCCCCCTGATGCAATAGAGGCAACTGTTTACGGATCGTCTATCGCTTGTGTGTGCATGCGGTGTATCGTGTTTGAATGTGAGGTGTGCTGTCACTTCAGATAGAACAAACAGATTGGATGACAGATTTGACGTTGGAGAATCGGGTGACAAAGTGAGATGTTCTGTTTGTTAGTTTACGGCCGCAAAAGATATCGTCGGGCGACTCAATGAAATGCAATTTATCGCATTTCTACTCGAAATATTGGAGCTCATGAGTGTCCAGTGTCCGGTGACGTGAGCCACTCATTGCCCATCCCGGTTCCTGCCGTCGGCCAGCGGACAAGCGCAGCGCGGCTGGCAGCTCCCAATTTTAGCCGAACTTTTTCCCTGAGCTTTTTTGTGCCTGGATTCCATCCCATCCTCCACCACAACACCTCGACATCATCCCCCTCCAAAACCCGCCTTGTCGGCCCATTGCATCCCCTCATGTTGCGAACGTCGATTCGATCCGTGAGGGTGCTCGGCCACAGGCCTGTCGCGGCTGCCATTGGCCGCCAATGGCAGGTCGCCGCCGTTCGCCGGAGGCACTTTGCCGACGAGAAGAAGCCCGACCCGACCAAACCTGCCGTACTGCCCGCATCAGAGACCATCACCGCTGAGAAATCCGCCGCTCCCGAGGTCGCCGCCGTCGAGTCGACGATTCCCAAAGACGAGGTCCCTCTCGCTCCCCCGACCCCCAAGGCCGAGGCCGTCGCGCCTCCTCCCCAGACACCCGCAGCTGCTGCTCCGAAGAAGAAGGGTTTCTTCCGCAGGTTGAGGAACCTGGTCCTGACCCTCGCCATCCTTGGAGCCGTTGGCTTCGGCGGTGGTGTCTGGTACTCCCGCATCAACGACAGCTTCCACGACTTCTTCACCGAGTATGTTCCCTTCGGAGAGCAGGCCGTCCTCTACTTGGAGGAGATGGACTTCCGCAAGCGATTCCCGAATCTTTCCAACAAGATCAAGCCAAGAGATACCGGTAGCCAGGTCAAGGTTCCCGCTCAGAGCGGCGCGTCTTGGAGAGTAGCTGATAGTGGTGAGCCTGCTGGCCGTCAGTCTAGTGCTGTTGACAAGGCCCAGGCCGCCAAGGTCGCTGCTGTCAAGAAGGAAGAGAAAACTGCTGAGAAGCCGAAGTCTCGCGAGCGTAAACCCGCGCTTGGGCCCGTCGAGGCCAAGCCTGTTGCTGCTAAGGAGGAGCCCGAATTCAAGGCACCCGAGGTCAACGAACCCTCGCGTTTCCCTCCTATCCCGCCGATTGACGCCATTAACATTGAGGACGCGACGGAGCCGGTCGTCCAGGACCTTGTTCGTATGCTCAACGATATCATCACCGTCATCAACGCCGACAAAGCACACGGGCGCTACTCTCCTACCATTTCTAAGGCGAAGAGCGAGTTGAGCAAGGTTGGAAGCAAGATCAAGGCCATGAAGTCCTCGGTCGAGGAAAAGGCTGCCTCCGAGGTCCAGGCCAAGGTTGCCGACTTTGACAAGGCCGCCAACGACCTGATTGCTCGTGTTGAGGGTGCTATGGTTGCCCAGGAGGGTCAGTGGAGAAAGGAATTTGAGGATGAAATGCAGAAGGTCAAGGAGAGCTACGACGCGCGCGTCAAGCTTCTGCTTGAGCGTGAGAAGCAGCTCAACGAGGAGCGCCTCAACAACCAGCTTCTCGAGCAAGCTCTTGCCCTCAAGAAGGAGTTCGTCTCCGAGGTTCAGAACCACGTCGAGTCCGAGCGTGAAGGTCGCCTGGGCAAGTTGGAGAAGCTGTCTGCCGCCGTTGCCGACCTCGAGAAGTTGACCACGGGATGGAACGAGGTCGTCGACAGCAACCTCCGCACCCAGCAGCTCCACGTCGCCGTCGACGCCGTTCGCGCCAGCCTGGAAAACTCGGCCCACCCCCGCCCCTTCACCCGCGAGCTTGTCGCCCTGAAGGAGATTGCCGCCGAGGACCCTGTCGTCAACGCCGCCATCGCCTCCATCAACCCCTCAGCCTACCAGCGCGGCCTTCCCAATGCCTCCCAGCTTATCGACAGATTCAGGTCAGTCGCCAGCGAGGTGCGCAAGGCGTCGCTGCTGCCTGACGACGCTGGTGTCGCTAGCCACGCGTCGAGCTACCTTCTCAGCAAGGTCATGTTCAAGAAGCAGGGTCTGGCCGATGGCAACGATGTCGAGAGCATCCTGACACGCACCCAGACGCTGTTGGAGGAGGGCAACCTGGACGCTGCTGCCCGTGAGATGAACGGTTTGCAGGGCTGGGCCAAGACGCTAAGCAGAGACTGGCTCGGCGAGGTGAGGAAGGTTTTGGAAGTTCAGCAGGCTCTTGATGTGAGTATCCCTAGCACGGTGACTTTTGCAAACTTCAGCTAACATCCTCTCAGGTCATCGCGACGGAGGCGCGTCTGCAGAGCCTCAGGGTAGAATAATGGACAGACGCATTTTTCTTTTGTCATACGGTTGGCTCGGGAGGAGATTAGAGAGCCTAGACCTCTGGTCTGTGTAAGACATAGCCATAGACTTGAATCAAGGCAGTGTATTCTATCACCTGGTTGGTGTAGTCGTGACGTACTAATGCAACAGGGACAAGACCGGCAGTGCTGCTTAAGAATCATAACGAAGTCTTTTGCAGCTTTCTGCTATCCCAATCTTTAGATCAGTCTTGAGGACCCGCGCTCAAAGCTCGTCTTCGAAATAGTTCCGCCGTGGTCGGTTCATTAGCCGGTGATCGGAAGTAACGCCGAGCTGGGTTCTCAGTTATAAGTAGGTACACCAAGACCACCACCACTGACAGCGAGCGGGAAGTGGGGCTGTCGAACCCCCCCACCGGCAGTTTGGACCCCGACATTTCGCAGCTGCAAGCACCCCTCGCCTTGCGAATGAGCCCGCTCCAGCTCGGCCGGCCAGATGCATTATGTGCCTCGTCGCATCTTGCGACTCAGCAGCAAGCTTCACAGCGGCAGCAGACCATTATTCTTTCCACGCACGACCTTGCTGATTCGCACAATGACCACTGGTAGCAGGTCGTATAATGTCAGTACTTTTTCTTGAGCTTCGATCGTATCGTCTCCGACTTTGGTCTGTTGGCGGAATGCCCCGCGCTGAAGTTGCAATCGAGGTGCAGGGGACGAAGGGAGGACGGTGTTGGTTCGCCGAGCTGACGCAATGAGCACAGGACGCCGTCGATGCGCTCAACACGCTGCAAACGCCGTTTGCAGTCATTGAGGCGCGTCGTAAGGCGGGGATTCGGCCGGACGAAGCTGGTATCAAGGAGATGAGGGCTTACCTGGCGCGAATCGGCTATTCGGTGTGTTTCCGTCCCTCTCCCCGTCGCAGAGCTCGGGTGGTGTGTGCTGACCGCGCATCGCGCAGACCTCCGACCTCGACGCTCTCAACGTGGTTCACGTCGCCGGCACGAAGGGCAAGGGCAGCACCTGCGCCTTCACCGACTCGATCCTCTCCCACCACCGCTCCCTCTCCGCCTCGCGAGTCCCGCGCAAGATCGGCCTCCTCATCTCGCCGCACCTCATCGCCGTCCGCGAACGTATACGCATCAACGGCGTCCCCATCTCCGAAGACCTCTTTGCGAAGTACTTCTTCGAGGTATGGGACCGTTTAGGCGAAGGCAAGGAGCTGGAAGATGTTGTGGCTGCGGGGACACGGCCCATCTACTCGAGGTATTTGACGCTGGTCAGCTATCACGCGTTTATACAAGAAGGGGTGGACTGCGCGATCTTGGAGACGGGAATTGGGGGCGAGTACGATGCTACGAATCTTGTAGGACGGCCGGTTGCCACGGGAATCACGACGTTGGGGATCGATCACGTTTTTGCGCTTGGGGATACCGTCGGTAAGATTGCGTGGCATAAAGCGGGCATCATGAAGAACGGGAGCAAGGCTTTCACGGTCGAGCAGGTCCCCGAGGCGCGGGCTGTGTTGGATGAGAGGGCGAAGGAGAAGGGGGTCCAGCTGGAGGTTGTTTGTGTTGATAGGAGGTTGAAGGGGGTGGGTATTCGGCCCGACGCTGTTTTCCAGAGGAGAAATGCCAGTATTGCAATTAGGCTTGCCGAGAGCGTTTTGCAAAAGTTGGATCCGGATTTCGTCGTTGACAGCGAGAAGTTGCCCCCGGCTTTCGTGGAGGGCTTGGAGAAGGTTGTTTGGAGGGGCCGATGTGAAGTCAAGGACGAAGGACGGGTTGTGTGGTTTGTCGACGGGGCGCATACTACTGACAGCCTGAAGATGGCTGGAAAGTGGTTCGCCGGCGAAACAGGAGGGCGAAAAGGGCCACGGGTGTTGGTGTTCAACCAGCAAGGACGCACAGAAGCCATCGACTTCTTGGATGGGGTCTATGAGGCTGTCAAGAAGGATGGGAGGGGGTTCGACAATGTCGTGTTTTGTACAAACGTTACGTACAAACAGACGGGATACAAGCGAGGTGAGCTCGGCGTTGCTGAGATTGGGACAAGGTTACTGACTTTGACAGATTTCGTCAACCACCAGTACGACAGCAAGGCGATCGAGGCCATGACTGTGCAGAAGCAGTTTGCGGAGCGATGGAGGGAGCTCGATCCCCAGGCTGATGTGAGAGTCGTCCCGACGATTGAAGAGGCGCTCGACCACGCCAGGAATCTAGCGGGTGGTGTCAGGGAGGGCGAGAGCGTGCAGGCCTTTGTCACGGGTAGTTTGCATCTGGTCGGCGGTGCCTTGCAAATCTTGGAAGGGGCAGATGCTCTCTGATGCATTCTACGCGAGCCGGCGTCTGGGGTTCAACATTTATAGACGGATATGGGTCATGATGGTGGTGGGATGGATAGAGGGGTAAGAAAAAAAAAGGCTTCCTCGCGGATTCAACTCTAGATCTCCTCTTTGGGCACATTATAATAAACCATCCGGCTCCAAGAAGCCGATGACGTTACCGACGAGGTACATGCTTCCCGTCACTAGCACCTTGGGCATGAGACCGTCCTTGCTGGTTGAGGAGACGATGGCGTCCACCGCGCTCTTCATCTCGACCAGATCGGCGCATACGGTCGTCCTGGCGTTGGGGTACGCCTCTTTCACCGCGTCTGCGCATTTTTGCTGTACGCTGATGTCCGCGCCGTCTTCGATCTTGGTCTTGTCGTTGCGGGTGAAGATGGCGTCGGTGAGTTTGGAACCCAGGTCGACGCCGTTGGCTTCCATTTCCGTCAGCAGACCCAGAAGGAGTTGCGAGGCGTCGCGTTCTTGTTGGTTGAAGACGAGGACGAAGGGCGTCTTGGGATCCTGGATGATGAGAGGGGATATCCAGCGGGCTACTTCGGAGAGGCTCTCCGCGTTGTGCGCGCCGTCGAGGTGCCACGAGATGGAAGCCTGGTTGACTATCTCGTGGCGACCGCGAAGGGTCGCTTCGCGCAGGCCGGCGATGATTGTCTCGGGGGACACGTCTTGCAATGAAGTCTCCGGCTTGATATGGCGATCCTCGCTCTCGAGGATGCGTAGATGATGACGGGCCGCCAGTGCGGCCAGCGCTTGGTTGCGTTTTTGAAAGCCTCCCCCGGGCAACTTGGCCCCCGGCACGCCGGACCAGGAGAGGACGTCGTCATCCGGGACCTCCACGAGGTGGGCGCCGAGCTGGCGGGCCCGGGTGCGGAGCACGGACATGACGGCCGGCTGGTGGTCGAGGCGGCGGGTGAAGGTCGCGACGGAGGGCTTCATCACGCCGGCCTTGTGCCAGGCGATCTCCTCGGCGGTGGAGCCGAGCATGGCGACGTGGTCGATGCCGAGCTGGGTGATGACGCTCGCGGTGACGGCGTCGGGGGGCAGGATGTTGGTGGCGTCGTACTCGCCGCCGATGCCGCACTCGACGACCGCCGAGGTGACGCCCTCGGCGAGGAAGATGCGCAGGGCCAGGAGGGTGAGGTAGCGGAAGTAGAACGGTTTCGAGCCCGCTTCGATGCCCAGCTCGGGGTCGGCCGGGGCGGCGGAGAGGTCGTCCCAGAGGTCGAAGAAATGTTTGGCGAACAGGGGCTGGGAGACGGGAGAGCCGTCGAGGGAGATTCTCTCGCGGGGCGAGACGAGGTGCGGCGAGGTGTAGGTTCCGATGCGGCCTGGTCGTGGGGAGGAGGAAGATGATGATGATGATGATGATGATGACGAGGAGAGGAGGGCGGATGTCGTGAGGGCTGTTACGGAACCCTTGCCCTTTGTGCCTGCGATGTGGATGTAGGAGATTGAGGAGAGGCGGGAGGGGGTGAGGTTTGCGCGGGCGAGCCAGGCGCGCATTTCGGGGATGGCGAGGGCGTTGGGGTCTGATTTGGGGGCATCTCGGGCGGGTCGTTTGGGGCCGTTGAAGAGGGCGTGGATTTTGAGGTTTGGGATCAGGGTGTTTAGGTGCGCGAGGGCTTCGGTGTAAGTTCGTTGTGAAGACGACATTGTTGTGGTGGTGGTGGTTTTGCGAAGGAGCGTCAGGGGTTTGATGAGTGGTGAGTGTGGGATCAGGCTGGTGAGGCGGCTCATTAGTGGTTCGGTTCGGATGAGTTATTCGATGATTTGAAGTTGCATCGTGGGTCGGTTCGTCGTCCAAGTGCTTCAGGTTCGGTGGTGGTTAGAGAGATAGCTGAGGCTCAAGAGAGGGCTTGGTTATGAGAGGTGGATGAATGAAGCTTTTGGGTTGGGTGAGTGAGATTATTTCTTGGGGGGTTGGGTGAACATGTGACCATGTTTAGTACACTTTCAAGCGCATCAGCTAGGTCTCAGTTCATTGCCTGGATCATCTTCTGCGATTGCGAAGAAAGTAATCCGAGGCGTTCGGCACGGGTACTAAGCGGAATTCTTGCCGATCGGTGAGGCTCTGAAGCACCGCAGCGAGAACCGGCGCAATCCGTCGAACCCCCGGCCCAGACTTATGAGTCCGCCGGGCGCCGGCCTTGATTTTTGTCGGTTGCGTGACTTCCGCCGACCCGGTCATTAACTAGGTAGGTCAATGCGTATTGCGTAATAATGAAAAGGAAAATGCCGATGTAATGCGCGTCCGAGCTTCCACCCTCACCGATTTCTTCATCCTCGAAGCTATTCAGAGATGCCTCGATAAGGCCCTCGGTGCCAGAAAGAGTGCCCAGCACATCTGCAGATATGATTTGTGGACAAGCGACGCATCAATCCTACAGTCAGTCCTGCACATCTCCATCCCTCGGGGATATGAAAGTAGTGAGTTCTCTCTAGATGCCATGCCGTCAGAGGTTTCTGCTAGGAGAGATCAACAAAAAGCAAATACGCGCCTAGAGCTCCGTTATGCACACAAATCCTTGTTTGAGATGTGCGAGGCCGATCCGATCCCCTCATAACACGTGGTCAAGGATCTGGGTTGAATACCGACTAAGCCCTGTAAGGCCGATACCTTCTTGTCATCCCAACTATTATGGTTTCGGATAATGGCACGTATCACCATCAGGCACTTGACTGCCCTCTGAAATCCGGGGTGGGGGAAAGAAGATGCGGTCAAGAAGGTCTTGGTAATGTGGCGGCTTGCCTCGTGGGCCGATTTCCTCGCGGAAGATGAAAAGACCCTCTGAATTTTGATGGCCTAGACTCTTTTGTGCATTCTCGAGTCTCGAATATATGGCTGTTCATCTGCGGATAGTGATGTTGACCAGGGATCACGACTCGCCAACTAGGCGACTGACTCGCAGCGTCGTGCTGAGCATGCATCCGCAATTCAGGTAGGCGCCTGTTTTTGTAAGTCCATGTCGCATCGTCTTGGGACTTCTTTTCTGTTGGGAAAAGAGAGAGAGGAATGGGAGTTGTTTCTGCCAAAAAAATAAAAACAGATACTCTCTTTTCTCCTTTCACGTCATTCTTTGGACATCTACTCACGCTCGTTTGACCTGTACATTCTCTTCTTTTTCTATTCGTACGGGCGGACGCAGCGCGTCTTGCATATCCCATCATTCTTTTGAACCACACACCCATGGCTCGACCGGCTTGGCACGTCGGCGCCACACCTTATGGACCTTATGGGGAACCCGCGCCGACGACGATGGATTCTGCGGAGGACGGACACGAGACGATCAACCTGGACGACATAAACGACCACATCAAACGCTCGCACGTCTCGAGGGCCTTGCCGCAGCGGACATGGTCTCGGCGGGAGAGCACGAAGGATTACATTCACGTCGCGCAGCTTCAGCGCAGTCCCGATGTCGTCGACGACGACGACGACGGATTTCAACAGGAATGGCCAAAGTGTACGGATACGAGGAGCGAGAAGAGGGCGTCGGCGTTCCCATCACCACTGAGGCCTGGATCCCGTCAGAACCATGACGCAAACTTCCTTCATCCCCCGACGCCGGACGCGCAGGAACAATCGTTCGATCGCAAGAGGGACTCCTTCAACGACACCATCCACCTCACGTCGGTGCAGAGCGGCGGGTCGGACAAGAAGACGAGCCCGTTCGTGTGGTGGACCTTGGGGCTGTGGTTGCTCGCAGCGTTGATGGTGACGTTGACGACGTTGTACTCGACCGGCTCGGCGAAGGCGTTGATGAAGCAGAAGTTCTTTGTCGCGTCGCCGAGTAACTCCATCCTGGTTCTGCGTGTGATGACGGAACTTTGCGCCGTCATCCTGGCCGGTCTGGTTGTGGGTGAGTCGATGCGCCGCCAAAACGATGAAAAGAATAAGAGAAACCAATGCCGCTGACCTTTGATCCCAGTTGTCGTGGAAGATCTTCAATGGGCCTTGGCGTCTCGTCCCGGCGGCGTGAGCCTTTTGCACTTTGTCGGACTTGACTCCGGGACTGGTGTTTGGGGTCTCTTACGGCTCCTGGCGACGGCGGATTGGAAACAAAAGTATTCCAGCCTGTTTCGGTAAGCCCTCTTCGTCGGTTGACTAACATTGTGAGTCATGTCTAACCGTGCTAGCCTCCTGGTGATCTGCTCGATTCCTCTCCCAGGTGTCATTCTCATGGGTAAGCTCCTCTCAAGAGTTGGTATACTCCCAAACTCGTGATGCTGACGGGTGACAACAACAACACAGGTGCCATCTCGGTCGAGATGGTTACGTTTCCCGAAAAGACGTATCCGGTGTCCGCGGGAATCGCCCCGTTCAACGCCTCCAACATTTACCACGTCAAGAACTCCACGGCAACGGCGCTCTTGGTACAGATGGGCAGTCCCGCCTGGTCCGACAGGGACTCGTTCTCCCTGGACCCCCTGCACCAGGGCGGGGGAAAGTGCGACGACGCCAACGGCAAATGGACCGCCTGTGACGAGTCGCACCTGATCAGCGGCGGCGTCGTCTCCATCGCGCCGCAGGCCGACGACCTGAAGCAGTACCCGGACTCGTCGTCGTTCGTGGTCCCAAACACGCGAGTGGTGCAGCTCGAATACGGCAAGGTGCACGATCTCGACGGGCTTCGCTCGTCCGGAAGATGCTTCCTCCTCGGTGCTGCCAACGCTGCCTCGTACTGGTGCGCAGACGTTGGCGAGAAGAATAACGCGCTGCTTTTCGGTGAGCATTTTGATGTATATCCCTTGAGCTTTGCCACATGTTTGCTCATCATTCGTATCCTTCCAACTGTCAGGCTCCGCATATTGCCCGATTTCACTGCAAGCGACGAGTTCCTGCATTACCAACCAGTCCTGGACAAACGTCCTCGAACTTTCGTCGTCTCTTTTTGTATACACACGCAAAGCAACAATTACGTACGACCGCGGGAACTTCTCCATCCTCGCCGTGAGCGACATGACCCCGGCGGTACAAGACGTCGTCAGCCTCGACGACTACATGCTAGCCCTCTCCGCGGTCGTCCCGGGGTTCAACTCGAACGGCACGCACGGAGGGGAGACAGTCAGCGCCGGCGACGACTCGGCGTTGGCCATCTACGCGGTGACGGCGCTGCCGATCAACGACGGCCAAGTGGCCAAGAAGCTGTCCTTGAAGGCCACCCGGAAGGCCATGTCGGTGCCGTTCAGCTACTTCCACGCCAACTACTTCGCCGACGGGCCCTCGATCTGGGAGCTCAAGGGGCCCCGCGAGGGCCTGACGGAGGACATGTACACCGACCTGTCCATATCCGTCCTCAGCCACCAGGTCGTCGCAGGCAAGGTCAGCAGGGTCCTCTTCGTCCTGGTGAGCGGCGTCATTCTCATCCTCTCCGCGGCCATCATCATCGCCACGTCGAGGGTGTCCGGGAAGCGGCCGGCGAGGTGCGGGTACCCGACGCTGGACTTCGCCGTCGTGTGTGCCGTCAGGGGGGGCATGCAGCCGGCGGCGGCGGCGGCGACGGGGGACTGGGCGGGAGACGGAGACGGAGAGAGACAGGACGTCGGCCCTCACACGCTGCATGAGAGCCTGACGCAGTTGGGCCAGAAGCCTAGACCGTTTGAGGTCGCGAAGAGTATTAAGAACGAGAGAGTCATAATAAGCTAGACACAGACACGCACACACCAAAAAAAATGAATAATAATGTCAACTTTGAAAAACGGTAGTGTTAGTACACGGCCGGGATGCGCAGTAATTGTCCATAATTGCTTACTCGAGAGGCTAGGGTTTGAAGTTGGGCGTACTTTCGGGCAGAAGCATACTATTACCGTAAGTCTCTTGGGACTTTCCGCGACCTTCATCCAAGTTCATTCGGGTGTGAGATAATAAGCAACGTAGAACCGACCTTACGTATGTCAGTGTTGCTATGCAACGATCCGAAGACGACAGCTTACTCGCTTTGCTGGAATCAAAATATTTTACTACTGCACGCACACACTGTAGGCGAAGAGCTTGAGTTCTACAAAGGCTTGAGAACCACGGACGAATCTGCTCTGTGGTCCCCCCCATGCCACTTCATGCAGGTGAAGTATTGACGGAGATTTGGAAGTGTGATGGTCTATTTGGTAGTGCAATTGCATTATTGATACGTCCCGCGATATTGTGATGGCATAACAGTTCAATAACATGGCGGAGTTGGTCACCAGCCAGGGCCGCTCCAGCTTCCTGGGAGTGTAGCCACAGCCAGGACGGAGCCGTTCCAAATGGACTCTTGTTGACCTACCTAGGTAGGAAGACCGCCAGTCGTATATACCTCGAGACAACAATATTTAGTGTGCGCTGGTTAGGCTTCCCCCAGACCTGGACGTCAGGATCGAACGCCCAAAGTTGAGTGGCCAGCCTCGTTATACCCGAGGTCTTTTTCATCACGAAAACTTTGCTTGGAGCAGAGCGAAGCTCGACGACGTCGTACAGGTTATCCCGTGTCAACGCCGGCAACAAAGGGACGAAGATAATCAGTGGGCTTTTGTTTCATTATGCCGACGGACACCGCGCGTGTGTCGGACATATCAGACTCGACCATTTGGAGGCGCCCCTCTCAGCGTTGATCCTACTTGTAAGCTGTGGCTAAAGTTTTCGCTGAATGATGGGCCTTCTGTGTCCAAAATCAGGTTGTTACAAAAACTACCTACACTGCTAGATCATGAGAATTGGTTTCCAGTGCAGTGGTGCAACGACCTTGAGTGGTGGTATTCTGACAGGCAGTGTCAATTATCCCAACAGGGACGTATGAGCCCTGAAACAATGCTATAGGTTTGGGGATGCACATCTACGGGTGACCGCTTGCTTTGCTGTGTACAAAGGTTTCCCTACGATTGAAGAGACGCGAGGTTATATTATTGGGATAATTGCTGCAATCACCCACGTCTAAGTGGCAGGATCCTATAGATAGGATCGGGCACAGAGGATCACGTGTCTACGCTTAACTCAACATGTGGAGGGGACGTTATGTGTGTCAACTGGCTTGCCACCTCAACACCCCCGCTAAGGCCACGCAGCGCTGGCTGGCTAACTAGGAACCAGTTAAACGTACAAATTGGCCACTTTGACCAATTTATTCATTAAATTCAAGCAGTTTTCAGAGCAGGACATTCAACAACTCGGTGAAACCCAGGATAATCCCAGGCTTCCCATTGGTCCATTGACCCGGATCAATCCTCCGGGTCGAACGTCTTGCTATCGGTTGTGATGTGCTCAATCGAGGCCCTCCACTATTCCCGGCATCTTAATGAACTCGGCGTGCTTCTGAGCGATGAGGCGCTTCGTGACGAAGGTCTGCTTCTTCACGCGGCAAGGCTATTTGGCCCCTTAGCTAGACACACACTCACACACACACACATCAATACATCAAATTACGCACTATGATCGCTGGCCGTACTATTGCCCAACAGCAGCAGGTCACCTGTCCAGGATGGATGAAGCTCTGTCGGACCGAGACTAATAAACAGGCTGAACGAACTACGTTAGGTAGTTAGTTGAAAGGGGGGTGCGGCTTTCGAGTCCCGAGGAACGCCTGCTAACTCCGGTGCCATCCCGATGAACGTGTCATTTCATTCCAGCGCACTGCAGAAAGCCTCATCGCAAACATGAGCACACTCCAGCAAAAAAAAAGCTTTTTTATTTTAGTTTATTTTGGCCGATTCGGCAACGCGGCAACGCCCATCTGAACGTTGCCCGTCGCTTGGCATGCCCCCCGCCCCCCCTTTCCCCAGGCAAACCGGCCAACCGGCCCAGCAGACGATAACCCGCGGCCGTCTTAGTTGGGCTTAGCCGGTTCGAGGCCACTTTTGCCGATTCTTTGCACATGGGACCGGGTGGGGGGGGGGGGGGGGTCAGGTTGGAGCGGATGTGGAGGTGCTTGTCATCGACTACCTTAGGTTCGCTTCGCTTCTTTTTTTTCTCTTGTCTTTCTCTCTCTGGGGACGTGCCGTGATGACGAGACCTGTGACTTGTTTCTTATCTTTTAGTGATCGGTCTGAGTGAGCGGCAGCGAGAGCCTTAAACTGACTATTCGGTTTCTTGAATCTGCATTTCATCTTTCTCTTAAGCTAGACTATCGGCAACTCGCTTCTTGAGTCATGCATACACCCCCACCTTGGATTTCCTTAACTACGGACGTCGTTCGTATGATTCATCATTCATAGCTCGACCGCAAAAGTGCCAAAGGCGAAACTGATATCGACGCAAAATCCAAGCCAAACATCACAACCCGAACACAGTCACACAAACACTACAGATGACTGCAAAGGATCCACGCGACGACGAAAAAGTCGACTCCGACGCTGAGCGCGCCGCGGGCACAACCAGCAACAGCAGTTCCGACTCGGTCAATATCCGCAGCGACAATGTAGCCGACGACCCACATTCGCCGGGGGCTGCCAAGACCGGCAGCTCACCAGAGGCCGTCGCCGGTGCCACGAACGGCGAGACCAAGGAGGCGTCCGAGGCACAAGATGCGCCTCCCCCGGCCGCCGACGACGACGACGGCCCGGAGGCCGGCCGCACCAAGCTAGAGACGGCACTCATCGTGCTCTCCCTGTGCGCCGCGCTCTTCCTCGCGGCGCTGGACGTCACCATCATCACCACCGCCGTGCCGACCATCGCGCAAGAGTTCAACAGCAACGTCGGCTACATCTGGATCGGCAGCGCCTACCTCCTCGCCAACGCCGCCTTCGTGCCGACGTGGGGCAAGATCTCCGACATCTGGGGCCGCAAGTCCGTGTTGCTGGCCGCCGTCGCCGTGTTCTGGATCGGATCCCTGGTCTGCGGGCTGGCCGTCGACATGGCCATGCTCATCGCCGCGCGCGCCATCCAGGGCGTCGGCGGCGGTGGCATCATCGTTTTGGTCAACATCTGCATCAGCGATTTGTTCTCCATGCGCCAGCGCGGCGTGTACTTTGGCATCCTGGGCGTGGTGTGGGCCATCAGCTCGGCCATCGGCCCGGTCATCGGAGGCGTCTTCACGAGTCAGGTCACCTGGCGATGGTGCTTCTACATCAACCTGCCCATCTCGGGCATAGGCTTCGTCGTGCTCTTCTTCGTCTTGAAGCTGCACAACCCCCGTACGCCGGTGGGCGAGGGCTTGAAGGCCATCGACTGGGTCGGCACCGTCACTATCATCGGCGGCACCATCATGTTCCTCTTCGGACTCGAGTTCGGCGGCGTCTCGTACCCCTGGACCTCGCCTACCGTCATCTGCCTCATCGTCTTCGGAATCTTGACCATTGCCCTGTTCACCATCAACGAGCTCAAGTACGCGCGGTACCCCGTCATCCCCATGCACCTCTTCGGCGACCTGTCGAACCTGGCGGCCTTTGCGACGGCCTTCTTCCACGCCTTCGTCTTCATGTCCGGGAGCTACTGGCTGCCGCTTTACTTCCAGGGCGTGCAGGGCGTCTCGTCGTTGCTGTCCGGCGTGTATCTGCTGCCGTACGTGCTGTCGTTGTCGTGCATGTCGGCCCTCGCCGGCTTCGTCATCCGCAAGACGGGCAACTACCTCTACATCATCATCGCCGGCATGGCCGTCATGACGCTGGGTTTCGGCCTCTTCAACGACCTCCCCCTCCAGCTCGACTTCATCAAGATCATCCTCTACCAGATCGTGGCCGGGCTGGGCGTCGGGCCCAACTTCCAGTCGCCGCTGATCGCCGTCCAGACCTCGGTCGAGCCCAGGGACGTCGCGGCCGCCACGTCGACGTTTGGCTTCATCCGCCAGATGGCGACGTCCATCTCCGTCGTCATCGGCGGCGTCGTCTTCAACAACCAGATGCAGAAGCAGCACCCGCGGCTGCTGCGGGAGCTGGGGCCGGACCTGGCGGCGCTGCTGTCCGGATCGAGCGCGGCGTCGAGCGTGGGCGTCGTGGCCGACCTCCGGGGGGACCGAGGCCGGATCGCGCGGAGCGCGTATCTGCGCAGCTTGAAGACCATGTACATCGTCTACGTCGCGTTTGCGGGAGCAGGATTGGCGATGAGCCTGTTCATCCGGCAGAAGCAGCTGAGCAAGAAACACACGGAGCACAAGACTGGCCTGAAGACCCTGAGGAGTCGTACGGGGAAATGAGAAGGGAATAAATAGGTGGGCGTAGACATGCGGTGTGGCTTGAGGGGTGCCGATGGTGGTACAAAGACACCAAGACACGAGCATTGGAGTCCATGGCACGGCGTTTTGGCATCTTGGTTTTTTCTTTTTTGGGTTCAGCGGGCATCGAGCGAATACCAAAATTTAGATGCTTTCTCCTTTTGCTTGATACAACTTGGTAGTTTCTTCAATGAACTCATTATTCTACTGCTTATTCACCATCTGACTTTGCCGGGTATATTTGAGTTACAGAGAGGCTCAACAGCACCGTATTCAGGCTAAATGGATGTTGATTTGTCGGCCACGTGGGATATCAACCACCAGCTAGACAAGTTTGAAATTGAGAACTATTGGAAAATGCACCGTAAATGAGGTGTATCCGCTCGCCCGGAAAAGGGGGAACGTCGCAGTGAAAGTAAAAAGAGTGTGTGTGGTGGAATGCGGCAAGACGACGGCCACGATGCCCGATATAGGAACTAGGGCGGGATAGACTCAGCTGCACCAAGTTTTGTAGCTTGATTCAGGAGAACCATGACCGGTAATATACTCCAGCCAGAATCGAATCCAAATCACCGACAGTTCGGCACATTCTAGAACATGTTTAAGTTTCGGTCAGTCCAAGCTGCTCACGCCTTGTCCCGCCGAGTAGCTCTACCTGGACAGCTTCATTGGCGGAAACACACGGCCCCACTCACGGGGTATACTTCCGGTTCGGGGTCGGAGGTACAACTTCCTGTTCGCGTTGCCCTGGTACAGCTGGATCGATGTGTTTCGATATGTAATTCCATTCCCGTTGTCTTTTCTGCGCTTGTGTTCCTGATACTCAGACAAGCAGTTCGCGTTGAATACTGATGAGATCATGGGTGTCAGAGGTGGTTGCTGAAGCGTGACTGACCACGGCGAAAGTTTGGAGGAGACGGGTCACATCGTGGCTCGGAGGGTTGCCGAAATAACGCTTTGAGAAAAGTTGCAGCCACTAGCCTGCTCTCATCCGGAATCTCAACATCCGCTACCGCATTCACGACTTCATCGCATAGCCCACAGTACATAAAGACGTTTTCCACATTCCTCGTGGATAACTTCGTGAAAGGTTGTTCCATCCGAGAAATCAGCACGAACATCACAATCGGTCGAACCAAGCTGTTGGAAAGATGCGCCTCCCAAACCTCCTGACAGCAGCAGCCCTGAGCGGCGCCACGCTCGCAACGGCGGCATCTCTTCAACAGGTGACCGGCTTCGGATCCAATCCGTCAGGCGCAAAGATGTACATCTACGTCCCGGACAGGGTGGCTTCCAACCCACCCATCATCGTAGCCATCCACTACTGCTCCGGTACAGCCAATGCCTACTACTCGAACACGCCTTACAAGTCGTATGCGGACACGTACGGTCTCGTCGTCATCTATCCGGAATCGCCGTACAGCGGAACGTGCTGGGACGTGAGCTCGCCGGCATCACTGACGCACAACGGCGGCGGGAACAGCAATTCCATCGCAAACATGGTGACGTACACATTGGACAAGTATAACGGCGACAAGAGCAAGGTGTTTGTGACGGGAACCTCATCCGGGGCGATGTTGACGGTAAGATTCGCACACCCCCCCACCCACCTAAACTATAATCGACTGATGACTCCTATTACCATGCCAACCCAACATGAGACGCGACGCTGATGAAAGCAAAAGAATGTCATGGCAGCGACCTACCCCGAGCTGTTCGCCGCGGGCATCGCCTATTCGGGCGTACCTGCGGGATGCTTCTACACCGGTACCGTGAACGGGTGGAACTCGACATGCAGCCAGGGGCAATCCATCTCGACGCAGGCCGCGTGGGCGCAGACGGCTCGGAACATGTATCCCGGCTACAGCGGCCCGCGTCCCAGGATGCAAATCTACCACGGCAGCGCCGACACCACGCTCTACCCGCAGAACTGGAACGAGACGATCAAGCAGTGGACCGGCGTGTTTGGGTACAGCCTCACGCCACAGCAAACGCTTCCCGGAACGCCGAGTGGGCAATACACGAAATACGTCTACGGACCAAACCTGGAGGGCGTCTACGGCGCTGGGGTCGGTCACAGCGTGCCGGTGATGGGCTCCGAGGACTTGAAGTGGTTCGGGATTACGGTGAGTCTTCTTTTCATCCCTCTCACCTTTTTTTACCTTCCTTCCGGGGCCGTGAGATTGTTCGAAAAGGGACTCATGTTGACTGGTGGTGGTGGACAGGGGGCCGGCTCGACGCAACCCGGAACAACGACACGGAGCTCGGCTGCACCTCCGGCGACTTCGACGGCGGCCCCGCCCAGCGGAGGCGGAGGCGGAGGATGCACGGCCAACCGGTGGGATCAATGCGGCGGGAGCGGTTTCAGCGGCTGCACTACTTGCGGAAGCCCGTATACTTGCCAGAAAGTCAATGATTGGTATTCTCAATGCCTGTAAGCCGTGGGGACGGACACACACACCATGATGTGTGGGTTTTGTTTTTCGATGAGAGTCTTGAAATGTAGTCAGGACTTACCTTTTTTTTTTGCCTTTTCGTCATCTCACTTGGCTTAGGACTCAGACGAAATTGGTCTTTCAGTATGCAAGTCGTTCGATCTCCGAGGGCGCGGCATCGACAACCTTCTCGTAAGCAGGACTGAGTAAATGTGCCTTCGTTCATGTAGTGTATAATTGCTTGTCCTGCATATCATTTCATGATGAGAATGGACAAAATCCCCGCGTGTATGAACAACCCTTTTGCCATCGACCGTTCCGTAATTCCGTAGCTCCGTTCCGTAGTTCCGACTAGGGTCGGTTTACCCCCGGGACCATGAATGGAAAAACGTCCAGAAACACGAACATGACCGATCGCTCGTCCGAGATGGTGACGCTAACCGCGCGCGCCGTTGCAAGCCAAGCCAAACTCTCTCGACCGTCGGAGAGAGCCACATGACTTGTACTTCCGAACCCGAAACTCACGGTAAATCCGGGGCTTGACCCGTCGTCCACGGCGCCCGTCGAATTCGTGATCCGGCACAAAATAGCTCCCGCTTCAACTCGGAGCCGATTGATAGGCGATAAGGAGTGCGAGCTTTTGCCGTGGCTTCGACGCCAACAAATGCCGTCAACGTGGAGCCGGTCTCTCGTCAGTTGTCTTGTAAGCACTGGACTTGACTCGGTTCCCGACATGGACGCTTTCGACCTTGTGACTTTGAAGCTTCTCAGCGTTTTGAACTAGACCAGCCCAGCGCCGCGTTGGCGTTTTTCTAGGCTGCTGTCTTGGAATTCACCCTCAGCCCTGCATATTCCTGAGTGCTTGAATCGAGCCGTCTGCGGCCAACAATCTCCATATTGGGCAATTGATGGTCCCAATGTCTGTCTCTGAGGGCAGGCCTTTGCGGCAGCCTCCGGACGTTTGCAGTTGGGCGGAATACCCGATTCTTGGACTGTCACTGCGCTGCCAGATGTCTGTCTCTTTCTTGGAGAAGCCTTGGTTCTTCCATACAACTGGACGTTTGTTTATTCTGGACCTTTTGCGCAAAATTTCTTTTCATCTTATGTCATCAACAGCACCCGAGTATCTGGATTCCAAAGATTTTCGGCATCATCATGTTCGATGCTCTTCGATATCGAGTCAATGGAAGACCAACAGATTACATTTTGAGGGCCGTATTCCCAAAGGAGAAAAACTCCTGACAAGGGATCCATCCCCCCTCCCTGCACAACGTCTCTCGATGGGTCTTTGGGCTTGGTGAGAAATACACAACAAGACAGGCCAAAAGCTGGACGCAATTTTTCATCATCGACCACCACTTCATCCCCACCACCAAAATGGATCCGTCCCGGACGCCCCTGGCCACTGCAAAACTGGACCAATCCCGCGTGTAATTCCGAAGAGAGACAGGCTATGGGGGTCTCGCCGGTTTAAGGGGTGTTTTCCATTTTCCTTTCTTCCAAAGGGCCCCTCTTCTTCTCTGCATGAAGTTAGCGTCCACGCCGGGGATGGCGATTTTAAGAGTTCCCGCTCATGTCTGCCGCAGCCAGCCTCGACGGGTAGATCGTTCTTACTTCAACTCGCTCCCGCCTTTAGTCTTTGGTTCTCATGTCCCAGGACTTCCCGTCTAGCTCCGAGGTGTTGAAGAAGAAGTTCATCCACCGTCATGATGTCTTCACCTTCGGCGTCCGAGAAGCGGCACCGCAGAAGCGTCGACACCCTGACTGAAGAAGACAGAACCGCGACTGCGACACCCGATGTGAACTTGCCGACGAAAGAGGACAGGGCCATTTCCGACGACTCGAGCGCATCGCCGGACCGATCGAGCAGGGATGACTCGGACAGCAACGACGCCGGTCTCGCGCCGCAGCAGACCAACGGCTCCGAGGTTTGGGTCGCCACGACCATGTCTTTCCCCCGAGAGGCGCTTTTCGTAGCCATCTGCTGCATGGCGCAATTCTGCACCCGTAAGCATCTCAATTCTCAGGACGCGACGGAGCGGGAGGGTTTTGCATGACTGACACCCCTCATAGAAGCAGCGTACATGGAAACCCTCGTCCTGCTCCACGTAATCGGTACCTCATTCAACGTCGACAACCCGGCCCGCCTCGCATGGCTCGTGGCCGGCTACTCCCTCACCGTGGGGACCTTCATCCTCTTCTCCGGCCGCCTCGGCGATGCCTTCGGCTACAAGCGCATGCTCATCATCGGCTTCTCCTGGTTCTCCGTCTGGTCCCTCATCGCCGGCCTCAGCGTCTACTCCGACTTCACCCTCGCCGTCTTCAGTCGCGTGTTGCAAGGCATCGGCCCGGCCATCTGCCTTCCCAATGCCCTTGCGCTGTTCGGCGCCGCGTACCCCCCGGGCCACCGCAAGGCGATGGTCTTCTCGTTCTTCGGCGCGGTCGCGCCCATGGGCGGTGTCGTAGGCGCCGCCATCGCTTCCGTCGTGGAGCTCGGGTGGTGGCCTTGGGCCCTGTGGGCGCTCTCGATCTGGCTTGCCATCCTGGCCGTCGCGGGCTTCTTCATCATCCCGGAACCGCCTAGGAGAACGGGCCCGCCGAGACGTCTCAAGGACATGGCCGTCGAGCTCGACCTTCCGGGCGCGGTGACGGGCATTGTAGCGCTGGTGCTCTTCAACTTTGCATGGAACCAGGCGCCCATTGACGGGTGGAAGACGGCCGAGGTGCTGGTCCCCTTGATCCTGGGACTGGTTCTGTTTGGCGTGTTCGCCGCCATCGAATTCAAGTACGCGCCGAAGCCTCTGCTGCCGTTCGACGCCGTCAACGCCGACGTCGCGTTCGTGCTCGCCGCCGTCGTCTGCGGATGGGCCACGTTCGGCGTCTGGACGCTGTACTTGGTGCAGATCCTGCAGGAGGTCCGCACCCTGTCGCCGCTGCTGACGTGTGCGTGGTTTTCGCCCGTCGTGGTCACGGGCGGCATCGCGGCCGTCATCACGGGCAAACTCCTCGGCCCGCTCAAGGTCCGTCCGGCCGTCGTCATGACCGTGGCGCTGGTCGCCTTCACCGTCGGTGTCGTCTTGACGGCCACGGCCCCGGAGAACCAGATGTACTGGGCGCAGATCTTCGTCTCGATGCTCGTCATGCCCTTCGGCATGGACATGAGCTTCCCCGCCGCGACGCTGATCCTGTCCAACGCCGTCAAGAGGGAGCACCAGGGCGTCGGCGCCAGCCTGGTCAACACGGTCGTCAACTACGGCATCGCTCTCGGTGTGGGTTTCGCCGGAACTGTGGACGTCCACGTGAACCGCGGCGGTCACTCGACCGAAGACAAGTTCATCGGGTTCCGAGGTGCCATGTACATGGGCATTGGCCTCGCTGGGCTGGGCTTGTGCGTCTCGTTGACGTTTCTGGCGAGAGAATGGAGACATGGAAAGGCTGGGAAGACTGAAGAGAAAGCCTAGGTATTGGCAAAAGACTTTGGGTTCGGTTTTGCGGCGATATAGACCATACATGCATGATGCAGCATTGCTCAGCGCAGCGATAGATAGATATCCATGGATTTTAGTAATAGAGATTCAAACCTTTTCCAAAAGTAGCTCCGGTCCTATTGCATAGATATCTTCAGAGAGCAAGGATGCAATAGCGACGGCGAGAACAGCAGTCTTCATATCTGCGCCTTGGGGATCATCAACAAAAGAGTATTTTGAGGAAGGAAGAGTGTAGGTTGGACTGACTTCGCAAGTATTTACGGGCAATGCTCAAGAGACAAGACGTCAGCCGGTCATGATCTCAAAAGAAGTCAGCCTTTTATATTTGTAAATTTGTCAGGGTCCATGCAGTGGAAGTGCACAAACAGGTGTATCTAAATCTGCTCCGCGCAATGAAGCTTATTGATGTGAGTCGTGATGAGGGTATCAAATGGACGATGGGAAATCTCAGAGGTAGTAGTCGCAGGGGCAACAAAGCCACCGTGAAAAGAAAAGAAAAAGGAAAAAAGACCTGTGAGGCTGTGCAATGTGGCTGGCATCGATCGAAAATACAATGCTTATGACCGCCAGCCTGAGTACTCGGATTTTTCCCACGTTGGAAAGATCATGATGAGTTTACGAGGTCATGGCGAAGTTCGAGTGCTCTCATCGTCTTTAATTTATATGCAGTGGCGGCTCCAGCGGCTAGAACGTCACCGTTCCTGTGGAAGATATCTGCTCAGTTGTTGGATCAGTGAGGTTTGGTCATCGGCCATGTCTTCTTTTCCGTTCGGTTGACAGTTGTTAGATGAAGTGATAACCTCCGGCAATATTCGGGCTGGTCTTCTTCCGAATCCCGCCAAAGCTTTACTGAGAGTCGACGTAACCGTTCAGAAAAGTCCGAGATTCTGGCGACTGCAGCGTGCTCCATCGTTCCCGAAGAACCTAACTCTATTATCCCGGTGTTCGTACGTCTGTCTACTGGCAAGTCTGAGGACCGAGGCCCAAGTTCTCATCTACGACGACAGTGCACTCGAGAACCACGACGACAAGATGACCAAACGATCGACTCACAAGGTGATAATCGCAACAAAAAAAACCGAAGAACGATTCGAGCGGGAATGCATCGCCGTTGAGTGCTCGGTCTATTCCATGCGGCTATGGCCCCAACCCGTGCCCCATGTCCATGTGGCCACCAACACGTAACCGCACAGCCCGCCCGCTGCGGCTCAAAGCTGACATACTTTCTCATAGTTTAAGGCCGTGCTCCCGAAGAACGACTCATCTCATGACGCTGAGCCACACTGCGGAAGGTTCTACGACACGACCGCCCCGACCGGACGGTTCATGCGATTGGGTATCGTGATGCTGACCTGAGCGGTGTCCTTTTCGGACAACGCAGGTCGCTTATTCACACTGAGTCGTATTTTTGATGGTCTCGAGTTGCTTCTCGGCCAGGGATAGTCATTCGTCATGGAATCGCGGATTCGCGCTCGGCGCCGGCTGGCCCTCCCGAGAGGTCTGAGTTTCCGCTCACGAGCGTTCGCTCAGTTGGATTCTCAAACTCAGTTTGACCGAATTGCGTGGACAACCAGAATAACATCCAATCGAACAACGGGTAAGAGTGAAAATTCTTGACCGTCATGTAGCCCAGTTACGATCATGAGATGGAGGTTTTAACTCGTTCCTTACTGCCCAAGCGACTCGCTTCATTCAAAGATATAAATCCCTCCGACAAACCCCATGCCGAACTCACTTTGACAGCTCATCAAACACACCAACACTCTCAGACCAACAAAGAGTAACCAACATCTTGTACACCTCACATTGAACCTTGAGCAATCATCCAAAACAAGACTGTCAAGATGAAGACCTCGTTCCTCGCTATCGTCGCCGCCGTCGCCGGCCTTGCCATGGCAGACAACATCGATCTTCCCGATTGCGCCAAGGGCTGCCTGAACGACGATCTCCAAAAGACGGGCTGCACACAAGACAACCTCAGCGACTGCTACTGCGGAAAGGCAAACGTCAACAGTCTCGTGACTTGCGTCAGCAACAACTGCAAGGACCAGAACGACTTGCTCAAGGCCGCGCAGGGCGCCCAGAAGGCTTGCCCCAACGGCGCGGGCAACTTCAACTTCAACAACGGCATTCCGGGATTTAACAACGGAGGTGGCGGCGGCGGCGGCGGCAACGGCGGCGGCAACGGTGGCGGCAACGGTGGCGGCAATGGAGGTGGCAACGGTGGTGGCAACGGTGGTGGTAAGGGGGGCAACTAAGTATGACCGACAGAGTCTTCATGTTTCTGGTTGTCGACGGACTAGCTGGCTGCATTAGACTGGAGGTTTCTCTTATTTATTACCATGTATTTGTGTAGTGTGGTTATGGTATGTTTGTGTGTTTCGGGAATTGCCTAGTTGAGATATACATAATATCATTGCGGGTGTTAATTTCAATGCCGATATGTTTGTTAAGTATTTCCGCAGACTAAGCAATGCAAGTTGATGTTCACATGTTGCTCATGAGATCGTGATCGTTGTGCAGTTTTCTAATGGCTCGGTCGAGTTTACTTACTATGGAAACCTTCCCCATACGTTTGGCCCCGGAAAAAGTGGTTACAGGTGCATTAGCGAGAGGGTCATTTTAATTTTATAGTGCCCTCGAGTTAGATAGAGCCGCCGATAAACGGAGTTGGACTCCGTTACTTGAACCCCACCATCCGGCTGAATCTGCCGCATCAACTACGTCCAATACCAACCAGGTACACGGAGGTCATCGCCGAACGTCGCCGAAAGCCTCGAACACGCCCCGAATACGCGATTTTCTCGATCAAGCTCAGCTTACGCTCTTCGGGATTTAATGCCTCACGCGTTTTGAGCCGAAGAGCCACAACGACAGTCTCCGTGGATCATCCCACAAAGAAAGCCAAGATGAGCTCGGCTGAGGGAACATTGGTGGTAGGGGTAGATGTCGGAGGTGAGCGGAAAACAGGGCTCCCGGGACTGGATTTCACCAAAACCTGCCTCCGAAACTAACTGAGATGGTACTTGCAGGTACCAACACCGACAGTGTCTTACTGGATGTCTCCAAGACCAGCTCCGAGGCTGTTGTTGCTTCTCATAAAGCCCCAACCAACTCCAACGTGACCCTTTCCGTTCAGGCAACCCTCAAGGCTCTGTTGGACAAGTCCAGCATCGAACCGACCAACATCACCGCCCTTGCTATCGGCACAACACATTTCTTGAATGCCATTATCGAGAGGGACACCTCTCGCGTAGAAAAGATTGCAGTCCTACGCTTGGCTTCTCATCATTTCTCCACCGGAACGCCACCCTTTGCCGACTGGCCTAAAGCCTTGAAGCGAATCATCAATGGCCACTCGGCCATTATCCCAGGAGGATGCAACATTGATGGCACACTGATCGGCCCAATCGACGAGACTGCCATCAGAGAGCAAGCGACCGTCATCAAGTCAAGGGGGTTGAAGAACGTCGCAATCGTCGGAATCGGTTGCTCAACGGACAGAGACCACCACCAGGAGGACGAAGTTTCCAAAATTCTTCGCAGTGAGCTAGGAGAAGACGTCAACATCGTCCTATCCCACGATATCGCCGGTCCCGGTCTCCTCGCCCGCGAAAATGCGACGATTCTCAACGCCTCCATTCTCAACTTCGCGCAACGCACCATCAAGGCCTTCATTGGAGCCATGCACCGCATCGGCCTCCAATGTCCGCTGTACCTGACTTCCAACTCCGGACACCTACTGCCTTTTTCCGAAGCGATGCAGGCTCCGATTCGAATCTTCTCCTCCGGGGCCACCAACTCTATCCGCGGTGCTGCCTTCCTGTCAAGCGACGACGTAGACCAGTCTGGCAGCATCGTTGTCGACATTGGCGGTACGACCTCTGACGTCGGCTACTTGCTGAAGAACGGATACCCACGACTATCCAAGAGCTATACCGAGCTGGCCGGTGTCAAGGTTAATCTAGAGATGCCTTCTGTTGAGAGTATCGGTCTTGGTGGAGGCTCGATCCTGCATGTCAACGAAGACGGTTCCGTCGCTGTGGGACCGGACAGCGTCGGCCATGATCTTGTAACCAAAGCGCTCTGCTTTGGAGGCAGCGTAGCGACTGCGACTGATCTTTCTGTTTCATCCGGCACAGCAATCGGCAACACTCCCGTGTCCTTGTCAGACGAGGTTGTTGAGAAGGGCAAGGCGCGTGTCAGGAAGATGCTCGAGTCGGTCATTGATCGCGCGAAGCTCTCGCCCGACCCGTGCACTGTCATTCTCGTCGGCGGTGGCTCGGTTTTGTGTCCCCCAGAGCTTACTGGAGTCAGCAAAGTTGTTCTCCCTGAGCACGCTGGTGTTGCGAACGCTATTGGGGCCGCCATTGCTAAAATCTACGGCACAGCCGAGACGATAGTCCATGGATCGGATATACAGGGAGGGATTGCGGATGTGAAGGCGAGAGCTATCGAGAATGCCGTGGCCAAGGGCGGCGATGTAAGTTCTGTCACAGTTCTCCACGAAGAGGTTGCCGGAGTGCCATACGTGGAGAACCAGACTTTCATCAAGATCGAGGTGGCGCTACCTGCGGACCACCAAAGGGTGTACTCAGAAATGACGAAGACGGCTGCTCCTGATCAGCTAGTCGACGAGGAGATGTTTGAGGAGACTAAGAAGCACGAAAAGGTAGACCTCAACGGCGCGGATGAAGATGAGGCCGTCGACCTCAAGAACTACCGACCTCAGGTCGAGGCCAACGGGTTGTGGACGCTATCCGAGACTGACCTCAGATTCTTGTCCATTGGCTGTTACATCCTAGGTTGCGGAGGAGGTGGCTCTCCTTATGCACCGTATCTGGAGCTGAAGCAGCTTTTGGCGGAGGGCGAGGCGATGAAGATCATCCGCATCGAGGATCTGAAGGATGACGAGATGATGCCACCCGTTGCCAGCGTTGGTACACCGGCCGTCAGCATTGAGCGCCCCGGAGGTCACGGGGTGTGGCACGCGATGCAGGAAATGGAGAAAGAGACGAAGACCAAGTTCGAACGGTTGATCGCCACCGAGATCGGCGGAGCCAACGGCGTTGCTACGTTGATCTGGGGCAGCTCGAGATACTACGGCATTCCCACCGTAGATGGTGACATGATGGGTAGAGTTCTCCTTGGCAACGTCATTTCTGCTTCTTCGCGCCGTACTGACTGACCGGACCACGGCAGGCCGGGCTTACCCTCAATTCGAAATGGTTTCCCAGCACATCCACGCCAAATCCGTCAACGAGTTACTTCCCGTCACGCTCTGCAGCGGAACGGGCCACAACGTCGTCATACCCGCTACTCAAACAGACGAGACCTCGGCCGGTATCGCGATCCGCGATGCTTGTGTTGCCATGGGCTCGGCTGCCGGCGCCGCCGGGCGGCCCATCCCGGGAAAACTCATGCGCGAGGTCGGTATCCCCAACACCTACTCGTTGGCCTGGCGTCTGGGACGCGTCGTCGCACTGGCGCAACAGGCCGGCACCGTATCGACGGTGACGAAGGATCTGATTGCGGCTGCCGGCGGGCCGGGTAGTGCAAAGGTACTATTCCAGGGCAAGATCCGCGGCGTCGAGAGCACCCTGACGACAACGGCGCATAGCTTGGGTAAGGTCACCGTCGAGCGGCTCGGCGAGGGCGAGATGGAGACCGATGCGGATAGGATCGGCCAAGGTCTCGAGGAGGTCGCCATCCCGTTCATGAACGAGAACCTTGGCGTTATGGGCAAGCTCGAAGACGGCACTGAGAAGGTGAGAGTGCCAGCCACTCTAGCTCAATGCGTTCGGAGTTCCGGCTCGTGCTAATTCATTCACAGGTCCTTGCCACCGTCCCAGATCTGATCTTCCTTCTAGACGCCTCTACCGGCGAGGCTATCGGCGTTCAAGAGTACAGGTACGGACTGAAGGTGGCTGTCATGATTATGGCTGGACATCCGCTGTGGGCAACGGAGCGGGCGCTTGAGATCGCCGGCCCCAAGGTGTTCGGCTTGCCTCACGACTACAAGTCTGAGCTGCGCTACACAAAGCCTGTCAGTGTTATCGACGAATTCCGCCCACAGGCATAGGTGGAATCGAGCTCAATCATACCCATGGAGAGATAAACTGGAGGAACCTGGGATTATAATAAAAAAGACCACGCCATAACCCAGCTCTATTGTCAAGCACCCGCAGATTATATACCCAAAATGTCATGGCATCGGTGGCTGATCCGGCCACTCAAACTCAGGCACACCGTCAAAAGAAATTCAAATCCGCCCCAGAGAGGAAGTCATCTCCCATGTTCGCCCAATACGCGGCCTCCGTATCGAGAACACTCAGTGACTCCCATACTTGTTGTCCTGGACTTTCCAAATCAGCCCCTTGCGCTACAATCTCCAAAAATCCTGCGACACAGATTAGAGGGCCTGAGCTTTTCATGGCCGGCTGAAGACATACTTGTCCGATAGGAAACAACCCTAGTACAAACGACGACGAAACTTACATGTCTGCTCCGTACGCTAATAGATCAGTAAAGCTTGACTGATGAAGTTCGACTACTGGGAAAATTGAGAAGAAGCACGGTGAGTTTCGAAAGTCTTTACAACTAGTATTATTTGGGATTCGACTGTTCATTGGCTGCAGCATCAACTTGGCTCTTGTTGCACAGACTCTGACAGCTGAATGGGTAAGGTACAGCCGCCAACACAAAGGACCATTCAGCTTGTCAAGACTTCGTCACTATACAGACACCGATCACGGAGGCTTTGCGCGGTTTCTGAAGCCCATGAAGAACCCCACACGTGCCACGATGCAACGCCGAGCGGCCGGCCGAGATGTCGGGTGTCATACCCCGCATGCCCCTTGTATCTCTGTTATCTAAGCTATCAGCATCATTTAACCATCACCCCTCCTTCTCGCATCACCACCTTTCATGACTTGATCAGTGAGGCGTAGGCAGCTTACTAAGCTCTGAGAGATCGAGTAGCATGGTTGATATGATGTCGAACTAGCGTCGACCCTTGGAAACACTATTCGGACGTCCAGCGGCTCACCATGGCGACCTCGAAACACATCCTCTTTCGCAACGGAAGATTCTTTCGCTCCAACAAGGCGCCCCCCGGGCAACGATCGGAGGCTGATTTTGCAGAGGCTTTGGTGATCAAAGATGGCATAATCACCTTCGTCGGCGGAGCTGAACAACCCGAAGTCCAAGAAGCAATCAACGCAGGAGCGGAGGTTCGCGACGTTGGCGGCCGTACAGTCCTCCCGGGTCTTATCGATGGACACATTCACCTGACTCAACTAGGACAGACGCTCCAGAAACTGCGTTTAGACGACTGCAAAAGTCTCGCAGACATCAGGACGACGATCAAAGACTATGCAGCCGCCAACCCCGATGAAGCACGCATATTCTGCAGCGGATGGATGCACTTCATGACCCCGGAGGGTCCTTTGGCTTCACTCATTGATGACCTTGACCCTCGTCCGATTTTGATCACGGCCAAGGATTTGCACTCGACCTGGGCCAACACCGCCGCTTTGGCGGAACTTGATTTGGACAACGAGCCAGACCCTCCCGGTGGCGAGATCGTGCGGGACCCCAAGACGGGAAAGCCCAGTGGGTTGCTTTCAGAGGCAGCCAGCATGAAGTTTACCCCGTTATACATGGCCAAGGTTTCTACCCCCGAGGACCGCATCTCTGCCATCAAGACCGCGATCGACGACTACAGCAGCGCCGGTTTCACCGGTCTCATCGACATGGCAATGGAGGAGGAGGGATGGAGTGCATTGCAGGACTACCGCAAACGAGAAAAAGAAGCTGGCCGCAGATTTCCCATTCGATTCGCGGCGTATTGGATGATTCTCCCCAGGGACGACGACGCCGAGAACATCAAGCAGGTTGAAAGGGCCGCAGAACTGGCGAAAGAGTTCAACCTCGAGACCGACCCGGACTGCCGACTCGTCGGTATCAAGCTCGTATGCGATGGTATCATCGATGGGTGCACTGCATCGCTGAAGGAGCCGTACAGCCACAACAACGACAACTGCGATCCTGTCTGGTCTCCGGAGCACATGGCTCCCGTCGTCGAGGCGGCTACGAAGCATGGTCTTCAAGTTGCGCTCCATGCGATCGGCGATCGCACCGTAGCCAACGCAATCGACGTTTTGGAGAAGCACGTTGGTCCGGAGAATCGTCCGCGTATTGAGCATCTGGAGGTGACTACGGAAGAGGACGCCAAGAGACTGGGCAAACTAGGCATCACTGCATCCGTACAGCCCGTTCATTCTGATCCGGCCATCCTGCGAGACTGGCCAAAACTCATAGGCGAGCACCGCTGCGGGCGTGCTTTCGCCTACAGCGAGTTTGCCGATGGGGGCGCTCCCGTAGCCATTGGCTCCGATGCGCCAACTGCGCCGCACCACATCATCAACAACCTTTATATTGCGACCACCCGGAGGTCAGCCCGCGAGCCGGAATTGGAAACGGTGGTAAACCCTCATTTCGCTCTGTCTCTGTGCGATGTGGTAGCTGGGGCGACGGAGGGTGCCGTGAGAAGTTGCTTTTTGGATGACCGCGTTGGATCGTTGGATGTTGGAAAGCGGGCGGACTTGGCTGTGTTGGATCTTGAGTGGGAGCCTTCGAAGGCGCTTCAAGCAAAGATTGTGGAAACTTGGTTTGAGGGACAGAAGGTCTTCCCTACTATGGCATGACGGAATCAGACTATCAAAGACATGTTGTTCAGGTAATATAGGGCGAGTGTTGGAGGGCCATGATAGGAACATTAGCAGCGCCTACAACAATGTCATAAGTCTGCACGAGAAAAGTCCCAAAATCGTTCTAGGTATTCTGTGTGTGTTGAGGTACACCCGACGGGATGCAAATTCATGGAGTAGGCTGTAGCGGCGAGAGTCATGGCAAGTGACAACTGAGCAGAATCATTGGTGATGACTAGAAGAATGTGGAGAGGGAGGATCCTAAGGCGTACAGAAGAGAACTCACACAGTGTCTTTCTATACAATGTCTGACCTATACTTCCCCTATATGTATATTCCTCGCCGCAAATGATCGCCGTGACGTAGCGTACCAGATTTCTGAAAGCTGGAAATTCTGGTTGGGAGTCCAAACCTTTGTTGTTGGTGCTCCGCCGCATTCATTTCCAATATCGTTGGTTGCTTTTCCAAGGCTCATTTAGCAGGCTTCGGTTGTTCTGCATGGCTGCTTTGGCTCTGCTCGGTTGGCTGTGTATATACAAACCCGAAAATGCCAAGAACGGGTTCACGAAAGCCTTACTCACTTAGTCAAAATAAACGCGCTTTGCGTTTCTCCTTTTACGAGAATGCGACCCCAGACACAGCCTTTGGCTAAAGACTGAAATTACCCAATCGATATTGTCAAATTGTGTATACACCAGGCAACTGTTCCCAGACTCGACGGAATTCGGGTTCAAATTGGTCCTTGTTCCATATACATGGATGCCACATAAATGGAGGAAAGTTACTGGTCGAGACACTCGAGCAATCCACGTTCGTTGCCCAAAATGTGAGTCTTTATGCAGTTGGAACAACAAGTTGTAAGCTGGAGGTCTCCGTACAACAAGGCCCAGCTTGGCAAAGTTGGGGGCTTTTATTTTCTCTATCTTGAATTGAGCGTAAATCGAAGGCAGCCAGCAAAAAAAAAAAAGGGGGGGGGGGTTCTAGTACATGATTCACATGGGGTTTTGTATGCAAGCAGAGATATTATATTGATGGTCTCGACTCTTGGCATGAGGAGGTGGTGCTTCTCCGGGAGCGAGTTGTCCGTTCACAAGGGTCAAGTCGTTGCATCGCCGCTCGAAGCTGAACCATCTATTAATCAACTCGGCGCCTGAACTTAACTAACGAAAAGAACTTGTGTCCACACTCGTTGGGAATGGTGTGACTTGCAGATAACGATTTGGACTTTTCTCGTGAGAGCAAAGGCCTTCCCGCCATCAACAACGTAGTTACGTAGCTTTGCCACATCGTTGCATGAGTCAGAGCCCTCTGATGCGAATAAATCATTCGGCGTAAAATCCACGAAAGAGGAATCCCCAGGAGGTGATAAAAGGACATACGAAGACTGTAATAAGTGCAGCCTCAGTCAGAAGACCTGCAAAAACAATTCCTCCTCATCAACACATTCTTCGCTCGAGCTTAGCACTGTTAAAGGTTACGGATAACTTCCCTTTCATTTACGGGACTTCCTTGATCTCTGTACCCTTGCATCATGATGCTTCTTTAATCACTGCTATTGACAGCGGTCGCCTCCGCCAGTGTTCTGTCAAGGACTGATGAGCAGCTTGACCCTATACAGTTTGTGGTCAGAATCGAGGGTAATTAAGGCGATCTTATTTATGAAAGTGGCACAAAAAAAAGGAATATTCTCTCATAATTATTCTGGCACTTGAGCTACCGAGATACACCGAGAAGGACTCCCTGGAAGCTGCGCAGTACTTGACCGAGACTATCGTCACTTCCAACTCGTTCTTCATGGCAAAAGACGACTGCATCTTTGCCCACGTGAACACAACTGTTGTGAGCCTCTGCAACGAGAACCACCGCAACCGCACCATCAACCGAGATGAAGCCAGGCGCGGTATCGATCAACTCGTCAAGAATTGCGGCCTCGACGGGCGGCTTCACCGGTATCCACGTGGTGAACAACTTGACCTTTGCCGCTTACGGCGTCGGAGGGACGGTTCTAGAGGCTCCTGCTGGATCCAACCCTCCAGATGTTCCGGGGTCGAAGAAGCGTGCGCGCTTAGCCAAGCGTGACTGCGCACATGCTTACGACGGCGTTCCCCACTACGATTGCGATGCTAAGAACAAGCTGAATGAGGATGGACCATGGTTCCTGCGGTCAAGTCACACCTGATAATAACAAGTGCCAGACCTTTTGTGAGTTGAAACGCACCGGATTCTTGGGTCATGAGCAGCGAGCGACTCAGCGAGCTGCGAGCGACTGGCCCAGCGGCCCCAGCCGGGAATCAGTACGCAAAAGGACTGATCCCATGCTATTGGCGCAGGCGTCAGCTACCAATGTAAGTTCTCTTACCAGACCTTCACGCGGATGACACTTCCAGAGGCCGGGCGCTTGCTAAGCCACAGCGCTCCGGGTCTATTACTAAAACCAACCTCGAGTCTGTCACACTTACAACCGGCGAGGTCAGCAGTGAATACTTCATGCGATGGGTTTTCTTTCCGAAGCTTATTGAAAGTTGCGGCACCATGTCCCGGAAGGAGTACTCTGGGTTGTTCGTAAGTTGCTGCCCTAGAATTGGCGATTTTCTTATTGCCATTGTCCTGCCCCCCCGCGTGTCAATGTCGTTACAGGCTACGAGTATGCAGATGGCACTCCTGTACTATTCGATAAGCAGCACTCTACGCACACGGGAATTTGCGATAGGCCGGACCCTGATGATGATGGCGAGCAGGAATGTTATAACTATATTCCTGGTCGCATGCCGGCACCAAATTACAAGATAATCGACTCACTGAACGACGATATCGAGGCTAGCGAATCTTAATAGGCTTAGGTCTGAAGATGACATATTCTGGTCTCTGCTAAGCAAACTAGGCTTATAACTATTAAGCAGAGCTATTGCTGCTAGGCCATGTGCACAAAAGAGAGGCACCTCTCAGGCAGAGAGGCATATTGCAGGCATATATGGGGCTCGACAGGTTTCAAATTTCGGCTATTGAATCATTAAGTGCCCTGCCGTTCGATTTCATCTAGACCTCAGGAAGGTTTTGAGAGACTATTTGTTAGGTGCGGGGGTGGGGGGGGGGGCTACGGAGTAGCAGCGCCCCCGCAGCGGTAGCAAAGCCCTAATCCAGGAGGGACGCATAACAGGAGCATAGTGGCAGAAAGGATAGGAGAAGGCAGGCTTTAGCATTACATATACTAAGACCTTATATTAAGGCTATAATTAATCTACTACTTTGTTCTTTTATATATAACTCCTAATAGTTTAAAGCTTTTCTTTATTAGAATAAACTAGTAGAAAAAATAGCTGTAAATATATACTAAGTATACTATAATAGTAATATACCTTTATAGTACTAAGATATCTTAGAACTAGCAGATAAGGGTAATAACTAGTAGTGCTTACTAATAGCTATCTCTACTTATATAGAGTATATATATATAGCTGCTAAGTAGATAGAGATATTAAAGTAAGAGGAGTATAAACTAGAAGAGGAACTTAAGGTTACTTACTATAAACAGGCTATCTAGAGGAAGCAGGCTAAACTTACCTAGCTATAGATAGATAATACTAACCTTTGCCTGCCTATAACCTAGACTTTTACTATACTAAGGGGTGAGAATAAACCCCCTAAGTAGCTAGATAGTCTAGAAGAGGGGGATAGCTTCTAGCTATACTAGCCTTTTACTTTATCTATACTAATATATTTAGGTAAGTCCTATAAGAAGCTATAGACCTTCCTATTTAACTATAACTCTTATTTTATCCTATAGGAGAAGAAGATCTAAAAGAACTATAATAGAGTAGTATATAGGGTTAGCTACTTCTAGAACTATATAAAGATAAACTAGATATAACACCTTATAGAGGAGAACTAGAAGCTAGAATTTAATATAAGATATATTACCTAGCTAGAGTTTAAGATATTCTTATATAACTAGCTATTAGACTCTAAGAGCTATACTATAGTAACTACTCTATAACTTAACTAAATATACTAGAGATCTAACTAGCCTTTTAATTACTTTCTCACTAAGTATAATAGCTTAGAGATAGAGCTGCTATATGCTCTCTCTAAGAAATAATATATCTTATCCCTCCTTAGTAAGCTATATCTAAGCTTCTACTAAATAATTAGCTTATAGCTATAGCTTCTAAGAATATATATAGAGCTAATCTTACTTATATAGTAGATTAAGCACTTACTAGGAGTTAGCAGAAATACTATTTATAGATATTATAACTTATAAGTACTAGTAGAACAGCTAATAAGCTGCCTAACCTTATATACCTCCTATTAGCTGCTAACCTATTATAGATATAGAAAGGAGAGCTATATCTCTCTATAATATAAGGATAAAGCTTCTAACCTATAAGAACTAACTTTCTAGAAACCTATAAAGCAGCTAGGAGGCTGCTGGGATACTATATCTAAGGTCTAATAATAAGGGCCTAAATGCTATAACTATAGTGAGGAGGGCTATATATAATAGAACTGCTCTAGAGCCTAAAATACTAAAGGTATATATTATATATATAGCAAAGAGGGCTATACTGCAGTATAATACCCTAATATAACCTATTATAGTTATAGTAAGAAGAAATACCTCTAGTATAATTACTCTAAATATGCTGCTACCTCAGTTAATAGTATTCCTATAAGTATAGTACAGAGAGGTAGTAGGAGCTAGAGGTGCTACTTAAAAATTCTATTATAAGTATAGCTAAATAGCTATTAGTAATCTAGTAAGGTGTTAATAAACTTAGAATTAGATATAAATATAATTAGTTATAGCTACTTTATAGTAAATCTAATAGGCATTTAGATCTACCTAAGCCTGCTATTAATAACTATTAAGGGGGATAAGTTACTAACACTTAGTAGCTACTATATCTATTTTAGAATTACAGATAGTAATAATATTATAGAGACCTAACTATATTACTTTATTCTTATAGATATTAAGACTCTAGTACTTATCTTAGATATATTATAGCTAGAGGATATAAACCTAGTAGTAAATTAGAAGGCTAAGGCCTAGTATTACCCCTTATTTAAATAATATCTAAGGCTTATAATAATAAAAAAGGACCTTAAGGGATATAACCTTACTACTTTTATATATATCACACCCTATATTATAGCTACTATAGAAATAGTAAGAGATAGTATTAAGAGAAAAGATAGAGGATTACTACCCCTACTATAGTAGGAGAGATATGGAAATATAGCAGATTTATTCTTAAAGGAGAAGGTAGAAGAAGTACCTAAACAATTAGCACACTCCTATTATATTATCCTTAAGGGAGATACATAGCTATTCTAGGAGCCTATATACCTACTATTAGAATATAAGCTTAAAGTCCTATATAACTACTTAATAAAGATAGAGGTAAAGGGATAAATCTAACCCTTAATAAGCCTAGTAGGTACCCCTATACTATTTATATCTAAGAAGGGGGGGGAGCTATATCTTTATATTAACTACTATATATTAAATAGGATTACCTATAAGGACTATATACTGCTACCCCTAATTAGTAAGATCCTAGACTGCCTAGGTAATATAAAGGTATTTACAAAGCTAGATATAATAAATACTTACTATTAGATATATATTAGTAAGGGAGATAAGTAGAAGATAGCCTTTTATATATAATATAGCTACTTTAAGTATATAGTTATGCTATTTAGGCTTACTAATATACCTGCTATATTTCAGGCCTATATTAATAAGGCTCTAGCTAGTCTTATTAATATAATATATATTATCTACTTAGATAATATCCTAATATATAGTAGTAATAAAGAGACTTATAAGTAGGATATATACTAGGTTATAGAGAAGCTAAGAAAATAGGGTCTATACCTTAATAGTAATAAATATAAGTTTTATAAGATAATAATTTTATTTCTGGGGTATATTATCTTCCTAGAGGGTATCTCTATAAAACAGAACTATATTATAGCTATTATAATATAGCTGCTACTATATAGCGTTAAGGATATTTAAGCATTTCTGGAGTTTATAGAGTTTTACTAATAGTTTATTAAGGGCTATTCTAAGATTATAGTGCCCCTTATAAATAAACTGAGAGGTAACTATATAGGTAGGGTATAGCTTAGTAATAAGGCTTAAGCAGCTTTCTATTAGCTAGTCTGGGTATTTATAGAGGCTCTAATACTATAATACTTTAACCTATCCCTTCCTATAGTAATCTATATAGATATCTCTAACTTTATAATAGGGGTGGTACTATATTAGCTCTTTAAGGGTTACTAATACCTAGTTACCTTTTACTTAAGGAAGCTAATAGGCTTAGAAACTTATTTTAGTATAGGTAATTATAAGCTACTTGCTATTATTAATAGCTTATAGAACTAGTAGCAGTATATAGTATATATACTAAAGACTATTATAGTTTAGACTAACTACTTTAACTTATAGTTTCTAGATACTAAGACTAAATCTAATACTAGGTAGCTGTACTAGCTTAATAACCTTATAGTATTTAATATTAATATTAAGTTTAAGCTAGGAAAGGAAAACCCAGCTAATAGCCTATTATAGAGGCCTGACTATAGCTAAGATAATAGTAGAGGGGAGACTAATACTCTAGTAGAAGAGATATAAACTTACTTAGAGGAAGTAGTAAGAAATTAGAAACTACTATATATAGTAGCTTTGATAAGGGGCTAAGTAAGGGGAAGAGGTAAGAAGAGGGAAGTAGGCTTCTAACTTTGTTCTGAGGAGGGGCTATAATAGGGGGTGTTAGGGAGAACCCTATATTAAGGAGGTAATAGAGTAGCTTGCTAGCTGCTTAAGCTTATTACTAGAGCTATAGATTATAAGCTATATATTTCACAGAAAGAGGCTGGGGAGCTAGACCCTAAAACAGCAAGCATAGTGTCTAAGTTAATAATTAGTTATATATTCTAACTATAATAGAGGGATACCTTTATAGTAAATAAGTAATAGGTAAGGAGATAATAGTATAGTGCTAAAGCTAGGAGTAAGTAGGAGAAGAGCAAAGCCTAGAAGTAGAAAGTAGATTTATATAGATTATTAAGGTATAAGGGGAAGATATATATACCTAGATAGGAGAGTATCTAAGGGAAACTAATTAAGATATACTATAATGCTCCTATTATAGAACACCTTAGTATTACCTAGATATATAAGCTACTAAGGTAGAACTACTTCTAGAATAGGATAAAGGGGGATATAAAGAAGTATATTAATATATATATAATATGCTAGAGGATAAAGGCTTGCTGCTATAAACTCTATAGCTTACTAATAGTATTACTAATACTAATATAACCTTATAGTAAGATCTTATTAAACTTTATCACAAAGCTATCTAAATCTCTAACTCTTATAAGCAAAAAGCTCTATAATATAATACTTATTATTATAGATTATTATATAAAATATAGCATCTATATTATAATAATAAGCTAGCTTACTATAAGCAGCCTTACTAATCTCTTATTTACTAAGATATTTACTATTTTTAGAGTACTAGATAGGATAGTATTAGATAGAAGCTTCTTATTTATAAGTAAGTTCTAGGTATACCTCTACTTTCTTCTTGCTATTAAGTATTATCTAAGCACTACCTTCTACTTATAGATAGATAGCTAGATAGAGTAATAAAACTAGAATATTAAGTATTACCTTTACTACTTTTATACTAGAGACTAAGCAGATTAGGTATAGTAACTTTATCTTATTTAATTTATATATAATAATACTTAGCATTTATCTATTAAGATATTACTAAACTAAGCTCTTATAGGCTAAGACCTACTAATTCTAGAGAATATCCTATTTATAGGAGTATCTAAGTTATTAAATATAGTAGTAGGAGAGAGAGCAGAGTAACTATAAGTATAATAAGCAGAGCTAGTACTGCTTCTAGGCAGGGTTAAGATTTAGTAAGTATACTATTATAATAAATATAGATAACTAAAGAGATTTACTATAAGAGATTAGATCCTCCTCTCTAATAAGAATATTAAGATAAAGTAGCTAAGCAGGAAACTTATAGATAAGTATCTTAGCTCTTTCTATATACTTAGTCTTAAGGAAGACTATAGGCTAGTATATAAGTTAGATATCCTATAAATATATAAGATATATAATATATTCCTGATCTCCCTGCTAGAGCTGTTTAATAGTAGAGGTAACCTAGTAAATAAGTAACTTCTAATTAGTAAGGTAGAAGGGGAGCTTCTATATAAAGTAGAGGAAATCTTAAACTATAGAGGTTCTAGGAGGAAGAAATAGTACCTTATATATTAAAAGGAATATAGTAGTGAGGAAGATACTTAGAAGCTATAGTATTATATTAAGGATAATATATTAGTAGAGTAGTATAAGGAAATAATATGGGAAAAAGCAGCAAAGTTAAGGGCTATAGCCTGGGTATCTCTAGGCCTATAAGCTAGAAGGTAAAATAATAATAATATATACTAGGTGTATATAAGCTAGGAACTCTCTAAGGAGAGGGGGCTAGAAAGTAGCTAGGTAGTAGTCTTACTCTCCTTACTACTACCCTCACCCTCCTCCTCTACCTCCTCCTCCTCCTCCTTAGAAATAGCAGGAGTAAAGTGCTATAGAAGTAGTTAGTTAAGGGAGTAGTAGTAGAGAGGGAGCAGCTTATATATACTAAGATAATAGTAGTAGAAATAGCTTTAAAGGTAATAATAATATATTCAGCCTGCTTAGGGGTAAGTAGGGGGGAAGTAGGGGGTATATAGGGAGTATGAGGTATAGGAGTAGTACTAATAGGTGGGAAGCTAATAGCAGGGATAATAGGGGCAAGCCTGGAAGGGGTATATATAGGAGATAGGTGAGGTATACCTATAATATTAGTATAGGTAAAGTAATATAAGCTATATCTAGTATTACTAGCTGTAGTCTAGAAGGCTTAAAGAAGCTAGGAGGAGTTAGTAAGTAAGTAGAGTATAAGTAGTAAGTATAGTATCTTAGTATAGTTCTTATTATTAGCTTTAATAGTATTAAGGGTATTAGTAGTATCTTTAAGGTTCTTATAGGTGGGGATAGTATTACTAAAGACCTAGAAAAGTATAAGTAATAAATAAGTAGTAAGAATATAGGGTAGGAGATACTTATAGAATTAGAATAAGAATAGGAACTATTAGTATACTAAGTGTACTGCTTACTAGATTCTGATAATAAATAAGTAACTAGTAAGTAGTAAATAAGCAGAGAATAGGGTTATACTAAGCTGGTTAGTATAGAGCTTAGTCTTAGAATTAGTAATAAGGTAGTAGATATAGAGGGGGCAGGTGTGGGGGTGTGTGGTGTTACAGGTATATTTATCCTTATTAGTCTTCTTCTTCTTTTAGGTAGGCTTATAGACCTTATTCTAGATAGAAATAAGTAATAAATAAGTAGTATATAAGTAGAAAGGAAGCAGTATACTTATAATCTTAGAGGCTAGAGTAGGGTGCTTTCTAGGAGAACTACTATTAAGAGGGTTATTACTAGGAGTGCTAGTAATAGCAGTATTAGCTATCTATTAAATAATTAATAAGGAAGTAGTACTAGAGCAAGGAATACTAGATATATATAATAATTATTTTAGGGGGGGGGGGGGGGGAAGCTAGGGAGTTATAGAAGTGGTTCTGTGAAAAATCAGTAAAAATTTAATAGAGCTATATATATAGTATAGGAGATAGATATAAGCAGGATATATAGAAAATAATAGTAGGAGAGAAGTATAGAGAGTGCTTTAAGTACTATATATAGTTAGTAGGAGTTTAGTATAATAGCATAAAGTTAGGAGTAGGGGGGGGTATATTAAGGTTATTATTAGCTAAGAAAGAGAAGAATTAAAGAGGGTATTATAAAAAGTAATATAGAACCTAGCATAGTAGTAGCTTGCTTAAACTAAGCTAATAGGAGGCTATATAGTAGCAGGAGTTATATAGGTAATAGTATATAGATTTATTTTTAGGATTTATTATTTAGTAATTAAAAGAAAGGAATAATTTAAGATAGAAGGAGTGATATTATTATAAGGAAGGGATAAAGGGGAGCTTTAAGCTTTATAGCTGCAGCTTATAAGCTATGGGGGCTCTACCCTGCTTATAGAGATATAAGCTTTTAGGAGGGAGCCTTATATTAGGTATAGGAGTGGGGGGGGGGTTATAGAGTAGCAGCACCCCTGTAGTGGTAGTAAAGCCCTAATCTAGGAGGGATATATAATAGAAGCATAGTGGTAGAAAGAATAGGAGAAGGCAGGCTTTAGCATCACACATACTAAGACCCTATATTGAGGCTATAATCAATCCACCACTTCGTTCTTCCACATATAACCCCTAACACTATTTAATAACTTTTTATGCAAACACTTTGGCCTTCATGCTATTTTGGACATTAAATTCTAAGAAATCACGTGAATGAGATTTCTCTGGCGCTTCAAGTCTGTTAGATCCCGACCAGCTTAGGGGTTGACTTAGTCTCATTACTACGACTTTACCCAGGCACATAGGAAATAACGAACTAGGGGTGGATGTAAAGGTCATTCACATTAATGCTTTCTCCCATCTTCTACTATAGTAATGTATCTCTACTGAATCTCACAGAACCGTCATTATCGCCGTAAAGACTGCACAGGCAATCGGTCCAAAGCTGTTACTGAATGATCCGCCAGTGGCGCTGCTGAGCTTGGGATTGCTAGGCGCGGTTTTGCTAAAATCCTTCGTAGCCGCCGGCTCAGACTCGTTGTGAGCCTTGTAAGTGGCTCGGATATCGGCTTGGAGCTGCTTGATAGACTCTTTTCCGCGGAACGAGTCCCATTTGTGGTCCAAAACGCCTATTGGACGAATTAGCTATCGAATCGAATTTGAGGACGAAAATTCGTCATTGAGTGGACTTACCCCAAGTTTCGTCATAATCAACTTGGCCCTGTCGGATGTAGTAGCTTCCTCCAATCAGCCAGACCATCCAATGGAGGCTTCTGTTGTCCATGTAATCGAAAAGGAACTTGTGGAACTCCTTTTTGAATAGACCGAGCTCGTCAGTCTGATCAAACCCCCACTCCCCAATCACTAGAGGCGCCTTGTTCGAACCGGGCCGAGAAGCAATTGTGGTGTTGCCTCCAAAGACATCAAACGTCTCGTTGAAAGACGTCTGGTTTCCCTCGAGATACAGCTTGGGATTCTCGTACTCGTGCAGTTCGAAGACGAACTTGTTCTTGAAGGGCTGCTCCGCGATGGAAAAGTTGAAGTTGGGCTCCCCGGCAGAAACGCCATTGACGGGGTCCCCGAGGTCCTTGCCACCAAGCATTCCCCCGAAGAAGATGAGCAAGTCGGGGTTGGCATTGTGGACAGCATTGGCGGCTTGAAGCATTCGGGTCTTCCAAGTCATCCAGACTTGGGGCTCGACAGTAGGTCCCGGGCTGGCTGGTCGCAGCTCGTTGCGGAGACCCATGCCGGAAAAGGACTTCCAGTTGGCCTTACCCTGTTTGTTTAGTTAGCAATGATGTGACCCCTAGGGAGAAGGACAGAGAAACGTACATGCTCGGCCATGAAAGACAGACTCCGAACCCAGTTGGAGGTGTTGAAGAAGGTGTCGCCGAACCAAGCATTGCCGTCAAAGGGGTCGCAACACCAACCGGCTTTGGAGACGTGGTTATCGAGATGGAGATAAACGTGCTGTTTTGCCAGTTCGCTAGCAACGGCGTCCCATACGTCCAAGCGTTTCGTGCTCTCGTTGAAGCTGGGGTTGTTCTCGATGATCTGGTTCATAACTTTGGTGCCGTTCTCCGCCCCGAGCGCTGTTTCCAGAGTCGCTTTCAGGGTGGCGTCGCCTCCTCCGTCCACAATATCGTCTACCATCTCGGATGCGAAGGTGAGACGAACAGAATTGAAGCCGATCTCGGCAATCTTGGTGACGATGCTGGAGATTGATTGGTACTGAAGGCCCTCTGGCAGCTTGGTCTCCAGATGTCCAGGCCAGTTGACGCCGACGAGGGCGACACTCGTGTTCTTCGCATCTAGAATATTGCTTCCGTCGACGGAAAGCGGAAGAGGTTGTAAATCGCGGCGCTGTGCAGGTTCGAAAGCAACCGTAAACGGAGCTGTCGCGGCGGCGAGCACCGCCGTGATCATGAAATTCCGGCGCATGATTGAATGGCTGAAGTCAAATTGGATTCTCTAACCCGGCATGGATCGCGCAGAGTTCGCCGGAACAATTATTTTCGGACTTCTGGGGGTCTACTGGGTTGGGGTTTCAAAGGATGTCAAAGGCAATCTGAGACGTCAATGAAGTAATCGCAGGGTGGCGCAAGGGGTGGTCCTTGTTGAAGTACATGCGCAAATAAACGAAACTAAGGTTAAGGTCGGCGATCCGTTTGGTCCCGCTTGGAAATTCTCCTATGGTTCTGCTGAGAAGACCAATTGCATGCGTTGCCGAAGCTTCGTCTGATCTGTGGTCGTGACCTGTCACCGAGGGTGTATCAGCATGCGATCGGAGTCGCCCCCGCACGACTGACTGCACAGGCTAATTGTCACGTCGTAGTTGAAGATGTGAAGATTGTTAGATGCGGAGACCAGGCAAGAGCTTCAAAACAGTCTTCGTTCATATTGTATTTATCTGGAGTGCATGGTTTCAACGTCGTATGTATAGGTGCCCAACAAGGTAGGCCGGCGAAGTAGGTACATGAATGCTAGTTATGCTTTACCGAAGGGAAGGATCCTTTGGAAACGCGAAAGTATCGAGTTCCTCGCAGTTCCACTACTTCATGTTCTGAAGCAGGTAGCGGACACCGGCGTAGGTCTCCTCGCCCGTGGGAACGATCTGGCTGGCGGGCAGAACGAATCCGTAGTTGCCAGTGTCGCGGAGCTCCTGGGTGAAGGTGTAGTCGGCCTTGGTGACATCCGCGACGTAGTCGACACTGGATCCCGTGGCCTGGTAAATGGTGGTGCAAATGGGGCCGTATTGGTACGGAGTACCGTGGACGGCCTTGATGGCGGCGACAGCGCCCTTGGCCAGAGACTGCAGCTCGGTGTTCTTGGAGTTGACGACAGAGCACGAGTACCCGTAGGGGGTCATGAAAAGCTGAGAGTAGGCGTGGAAGTCGACGAAGAGCTTCAACCCTTGCGCCGACTTGGTCTTGGCCAACCAAGCGGAGAGAGCAGCAGTCTCGGGAGCGTCGCCTGCAGCAGCACCCTTGAAGTCCTCATCGCAAGGGTTAGTCGAGGCGCCACCAGTAACAGACCATTGGTAAGGCCAGTTGCGGTTGATGTCGTGACCAAGGCAGCTGCTACCAGACGTGGTTTGACGGTTCTTACGCCACAAGCGGTTCGTTGTTTGGGTGTAGATGAAGCCGCTGTGAAGGGTTAGGGTTACGTAGAAATACAGCTGGAAACCACCACCACTTACTCAGGGTTGACAACAGGGAAGACGTAAAAGTCGTACTTGTCAACGAAGCTCTTGACTTCGGTGTTGGTGGCGTACTTGCTGAGAAGGTTCCATGCAAGGTACTCGTTGGTCATGGTGCTGATCCACTCGCGTGCGTGAACGGTGCCATGGAAGACTACAGCGGGCTTGGTGCCTTTGGAGGTACCGTGGATGTGAACGCCCGTGATGGTGTTGCCTTGGAGCGACTTGCCAGAGGTGACGATCTCGGCGTTGTTTGGGTACGACGCCACCAAATCGTTGAGGAACTGTAGATGGTCGGCGTACGCGTGGTAAGAGTTAAACCATGTGGCGTTGGCAGAGCCGACTGAAGTAAAACGGTTGGTAAAAACATAAATACTGGGTGAGCGGCAAGACACGTACCAGCATACACTTGAAAACCGGATTCATCAGCAATGCTGGCTCCCTGAATGAGAGTTAGCGATGGGCTCTGGGCGATGAACATTCGCACAGCGAGGCTTACCAAATCCTCGTGCATCGTGGTCACATTGAGACCCGCAATCTCGGCGTTGAAAGCGTCGACTTCAGTGGGCGGGACGACGATGTCGGCCATGGCACCAGCCCTCGGGGCGCCCTTCCAGGTGGTCAACTGAAGCTTGGAGACGATGTCGTTGACCCTGTCGACCTCTTCGCCGACAGACACGCGGAAGACCTTTGTGCCATCGTACGTGACCTTGCCGGCCGCAACGGCGGCGGCGGCGGAGGCAGAGGCAACGATGGAGGAGAGGGCCGCGAGATTCTTCATCTTGACTAAACTGACAGATTCGAGAATAGGCGGCCGCGCGCGATGTCGTCGAGAGTGCACGGAGATGCGCACCGTTCAACGCGGAGTGCGGTGCCGTTATATGAACCTCGCAAGATGAGTGAGGGGGAAGTTCAGGATGCCCGAAAATGCGAGCAGAGCCAAGGGAAAGTGACGAGGGTTGCAACGTCGGGGATCGCCTGGGCAGTGTCTATTTTATACAACCTTCCTTTTCAGGTAGGTCATGGCGACCCGCGTTGACTGCACGCTCAGGTCGTTGAATATCTCGGCCAGGTGGACAGGAGACCTGCCCGATCAATACAAGTCAAGAAGAAACAACACACAAAAGTTCCGATATGTTGAGTATGTAAAGGCCACAACCACAAGCTGGGAGCTGTGATGCGACGCTGAAAGAAAAGGCCAGTTATCTAGACCAGAACTGAGGGGGAAGGTCAATGACTCTTGATTCTGGTTGGAGAGTTTGGCTGGGTCCTGGGAAACGGCCGGGGTTCAGGGGAAGAAGCAAATAAGGTGCGTGCCAGCATATCAGACGAGGAACATACAACCGAGCGAACAGGCTTCCCGGTTTGTCGCTGGCGGAACGATTGGAAGCCACCGAGATACCCAATGGTACGCGCCCTCACCTACATGGTTCTTTTGTTCTTCGTTCACTCGGCGTCACGGCTTGATTGAGCAGTTCGGGAGAATCACAATGTTTGACTGGTAATGCTGGACCGGGGTTCAGCAGATCCAGGCAGGTCAAGTGCCGTGCCGGAACTGGGGTAGCGCAGCGGTAAAGGAATCAGGCATTTGGGGATCGCGCTCGTCTGGGAAAGAGGCTGGACGGAGGCTAGGCTCAGATGCATAAGGTGCAGCGAAGAAGTCGGTACTGAGATGTGTTACAGCAATTGGCGAAATATCGGAGGAAATGGCCAATACGTCGACGGACAAGTGGGAATTGGTGAACTGGAAACTTAAACTTTCAGAGGTGATTACGTTCTCTGAGCGGTCAATCTTAGGTTTTAAAGGATGGAGCCCTGATTTGGACCGTTTTCTATTCATGCATTATCGGCTCTTCCAGTTCAAGGTTTTGCTTAAAATCGGCACCGTAGTTAGTAACTACTGCTAAGTTTTTATTCATCATTCGGACACAAAGGTTACTAAGCATTATCGGCTCTGAATTAATGTAGTTAATTGGCAGGATATGATACGCCCTACCCTTTATAAACAAATGCGCGTTGGAAACTACCGTTTCACCAACCATGCGCCTAGATATTGAGTCACCCAGAAGACGCATATTACGCTGCTCGATTGGTGGGAAGAAGCAAGAAAAACTTTCCAAGACGGCAAAAACAATGGACGAACAGGGAATCGAACCCTGGACCACTCACATGCTAAGCGAGTATTATACCACTAAACCATTCGCCCTTTGTTGCAAGGGTTCCACTAAACTTGGAATATGATGGGTTCGACGGATCTGTTCATCCCGCAAAGCTGGTTTTTGACCAATGTTCTCAAAGTTTTGTCTATCCCCTATCGTCGTCCTTTCGCGCGCTTGACCTGATTGTAGAGAGCTCCTCATTTGGGGCGTTGTTCGATTGATTAGATACTAACGTGATTGTTCTTGTGTGAAGACCCGAGCCATCTTTTGTGTGGTCCCCGGTGACAGAACCAATTTCATGCCTGCTTCAACCTCATGATGGTCACGTCAAAAGGCTCTGGTTCTCTTCCAATTATTTCCTTCACATGATCGGTCACGATGGCAGTCTCGCCTGCTCTTATCGCGTCCCAAGCCGTCGCCCAGGTTCTCGCTTTCTCCTGCGATCCGAACCGAGACACCACCTGAGGTAGCTTGACATAGTCGTCGACGTCGATCTGGCGAATATGTACATCCTTCCCCGCGGCTTGGCCCAGAACCTTGACGGTTTCCTCCAGTGACCAGACTCGCGAGCCCGTGAGAAGTATTTTCTTATTGACGTAGGCGAATTGATCCGGGTCCCATGAGTAGCTGGCGATGAGCCGCGCCGTCGCCTCGCCTAGCTCGTCGCGCTTGACCCAAGCAACACCCGGCCCGGAACCATCGTGCGGAATAAGAATCTCTTCAGACGGTGCATTAATGTCGAAGAATGAAGTGTAAATTGGGTAAGATTCTGAATATAGGCCTTCCCGAACCGAGGTAAATGTGAAGTTTGGGTCCGAGTTAGCCGCTTCAGTGAGGTGCCGTTCTGAGTCGAGATGAGCTTGCATGACCTCTGCTAAAGAAGAGTCTTGATAGTCGCCTGCAAAGCCAAGGGAGCTATAGAATATGTGTTTAACCCCGGCCCGGCGCGCCGCGTCTATGGCCGGTAGCTGCACCTGATTGTCTTGTGAGACAGTAGTTCACTCAATTGGCGGGGTAAAACTCACCTTCCTACGATAGTCATGAACATGACTGGGGTACGAGATAAGGAAGAGAACCTCGATGCCCGAAAATGCAGCTTCCAGATCGGAGGGACTAGACTCGTATGAGGCTTTCCGCGCTCTGACGCCGTGTTCAAGGTGGTCTTGGGGTACTTTCTCCGGAAATCTGTTGATGAGGATGATCTGATCGTTGGGCAGCAACTTGCGCAGATACTCGTAGGTGCTCCCACCGAGACCACCCGAGCCCGGGAAGATGCCGATGGATTTCATTGTCAGAGTAAAACGACGGGGCAAACGGTCGGATGAATGATGTGATGAATCCGACTAAGATAATGGTGATCAATTTGTTAGCTCGTAGGCAGTTTGTCTGCGTTGAGGCTCTTCCTGCGATGTGCGTGGTAAGATAAGATGAGATGGGAAACATCATCCTGGTTGACGCGCATAATCACATCACGACTTGGAACTCGTTTGACAGGGAGCCGTGCCACTATTGACATCCACATTACGTCACCGCGTCACCATTCACAGATGCTGTCAGGCATGTTCCCTTGCATCACAAATTAGTAAGGCGAGATCACACGTTTTACCTCCGACTCGTCAATCTCAGGCCGATTCCGGGGCCGTGGATTCAAGTCGCCGATCACCGGCGTCCCTGCGTTTCGGCCCCGTCTCTTGCCCGGGATTGATCGGTGCTTACGGCGGTTTGACAGATCACCCCAAGAAAAACCCTTTGTGTCCAAGTTTTCGTTAGATTTTGAGGGAACATTCTAGACATATCCAGATTTATCTCCACAGAGTGGTCTCGCCCATCTTGGCATTGTCTTCGAGCAGCAAGAAGTCACTAGCCACAATCTTCCCGTTTTTCCCACGGGCTCCTGTGACGAGCCCAATATCGATGCTCTTGAAACTTTGATTGGTAAGGGAAGGAAGATCGTTATCCCAAGAGTTTCCTCTTGAGATTTGAGCTCCTCGCCTGGTAACCTGCCCGCCATAAGTGACGTTTGTCGGGTGGCCAGGGCGGTTGACACTGACAGCAGCGATGTTGCGTTCGTGGGCGTCAGTTGCGTTGACGCTACGGAAGCCAACGGCGCCATTCCAAACGGAAGTGTTCTCCTCAAACAACAAGTCACCGGTTTGAGAGTTATCGGTGAAGCCGTTCGCCTTATCGCCGAATGCGATGCAGTTGATGATTTTGCGACCGGCAGGGAGAACGTCGCCGGAACTGCCGCCGCCGAGCTTGAAGCCGTTTCCGTTGCCGTTGAAGTCGGGCAGATACTAAAATTTCAGGTCAGTCATGAGTTTCTCAACGGTAAACGGGCATCGATTACCCTGCGGTTGTACCCATTGCCCCAACCAGAAGCAATGCTGTCCCTGACGACCAGCTTGGAGTTCCACTCCCTGAAAGCGGTCAGAAAGCCGAAGTCTCAATTGCGTTAAGAGCTCGACGTACCAGAAATCCAGCCCATCTTGTAACTGCTCAATCTCGAATTAGAGAATGCCTGCGCGGTGGCACTTCTCTACGGCCACAACTATTTCCCCTACGTAGAGAACATGATGCAGTGGATGCCGTGGGGAAGCAGGTGATAGGTGATATTAAGTAGCGCAAATCCACAGTTCAGATATTCACATTAATCTAATATCCCTCTATCCTCTATTAGACAGCCTCGATTTGCAGGTAACTCCAGGCGGCACAAGTCAAAGCTTTCTCGCTCTACCTGAATTCAACAATTCTCGCGTTAATCCCTGTGGAGAACTACGTCTCTTAGAAGCCAGATTTTCCACCCATTTTTGAAGAACAATCGTACACTGAGGTCCTTCTCCCATCGGAGAACTTCCATAACCACTGGTTTGTCAAAGTTTCACTTTGTACGTGGTAGCTATTTTCATATAGACGTTAGGTACTTAACTCGATCGGTTGATGCGAATGCGATAACCTGTAAGATGAAGCAGTCTCCTTGACTGACATATTCCGTGATAGTAACAGTGGTTGAGCCTAGCTCACGACCGAGATGACCACCCTTCTGATTGATTGCACTAGTGGTAGACCAGAGCTTTCTGAGTGGCATCGGACCCCTCAGACTCACATCGCAATTGTATCTTGTCTCTGGGCTCCTGACGACATCTTCTGTATCAAAGGTTACCCTGGAAAGCCTCCCAAGTACGTGCGTGAGCACCCCGATCCTCGAATATCTACTGAGGCCAGCAGACTACGGAATCTCCGTGGCGTCAACCTGACCCGGCGGCCCGCGATTTAAGCATTGCAACGGGGGTTTGAAGCACGTGCCGATCTCGAAAATCGTCAAAAGGACATCCTACCCATGTTATAGCGCCAATATACGGCAACTAGTTGCTGGGTGGGTTCTAACTGCTCGAGTCATTGACCGCGGTCCGCCATTCCCAAAGCCAGGGCGCTATGCACTAACTCGGCCCCTTTCCAGAAGGTGAGAAGTCGGATGGTCCCGTTTGACCCTGGAATCTTTCAACTAAAAGCTTGCTCCTCCTAAGATAAGTATGGCGACATGAGCGAGGAAGATGAGCGAAATGAACCCATCTCGTATTGAAGGCAGTCTGCATCCAAGCCGACCATGATCCGTCTGCGGATCGTCCAGGCATTAGGCATTGTGAAATGCAGACTTGGAGCCGAGCGATCCCACATCCCTGGGTTCATCAACCCCAGAAACTAGGGTCTGGAGTAGCGAGAGTAAAGACCGATGGATCAACCTGGTATAACCCTTCGCTCTACCTCCACAGACTTTCAGCGGGCACCGCGTCGAATTCTCATCCCGACTTGTCAGTCTGCCAGATTTATATGTGAGATCTCGCCATCAACAAGGGGCTCGTGACTCTCGGAATGCGGGGGAGGCATTGGCCTGGCCTTGAGTCGTCGTGGGTCCGCGCTATATCCAAGACGCGTGTTCGTCCCGGGCCCCGGCAGCTCGGAATCGAAGCGGCATCCCGGACCACGTCAAACAGGATGGCCCGGCATGACATCTGTACTCTGCAGACATAACCGTCGGGACTCGGGACATGCGAGCCGCACTACGCATGAGCTGCCAGTCAGATAGATTAATTCTTGACGCAACCGAGGGGACACGGGCGTAATAAGCTTTCACTAAAAACCCTCAATCTCCAAAATTGGATTTACTGGTTTACTGGACTTGTTGGCTTGTTTAAAGAACTGCCCGCCCAGCTTTCAAAGTCGCGGAGATGTTCGCCTTCGTCCTGAGCGGAACTGGGCCTTGGCGCAGAGAGCTGATCAACGACTTGTTCAACACATGTGATGGAGGATGGCTCGACTACTCCTTTCACCGCGATTCGGCTCGCAGTCTACGCCTTTCCTGGCCGCGGCGGCTTTCATCGCGCTCACCGTTATCTATATACTTCGATATAATGGCCACATTACGCCGTTAACGTCCGCGTCCTTCAGCTTCAGGACATCGACGACATCGGGACTCAATCTGGATGCGATTAACACGACAGCGCAATACTTTGTCGACTATCCTCTGAAGCCCCCTTACAACAAGATCGTTGGAGAGCTCGGCGAACGTACCAAAATACTGCGTTCTTGGATTGAGGCGTCGGAGGAAGAGACCCCCAAGGGACAGCGGCTTGCGGGGGCCGAAAAGGACTTCTTGACCGAGCAAGTCGAACGAGTCGCCGTATCCCTGTACCCTTACCTCCAATCTCCGCCAAAAGACCCTCACAGCCAGTCACCGTTCGCGGATCTCCGGCGAAGCTTTCAGGGCGCGAACACCCCTGTTCGAAAGACCCAGCGAGTCGTCGAGGGCACCGAGGGCGTCGAGAGCGCAGAAGCAGTGGCGGACGCTCTCGTCAATAAGCGACTGGGCGACGGCTTCACCAAGCCGAGAAATGCGGGCATCGTCATCCCCACCAGTTCGGGCACGCTGCGGTTCGCGTGCCACTTGGTTGCGTCGCTGACGCGTGTGCATCGAACCACTTTGCCGATTCAGATCGTCTACGCAGGCGAGGAAGACTTGGGAGAGGAAGATCGAGATTCGCTTGTGCAGGCCGCGGACGAGGGCGACGGTAATGGGCACATCGAGTTCTTGGACATCTTGACGGTGTTCAACGATACGACTCTCAGGTTGGCCGAGGGGGGACGGGCGATCAAACCGTTCGCGGCGCTCGGCAGCCGGTTCGAAGAGGTGATTTTGCTGGATGCCGACGTGGTTTTCGTCCAACCTCCCGAGCAGCTCCTGCAACAACGAAGCTACCGCGAAAAGGGCGCGTTGCTCTTCCACGATCGGCTGCTTTGGAAGGGACGATTCCCCGAGCGGCACGAATGGTATCACGAGACGATCAAGCACCCGAGCGAAGAGATGCAGAAGTCGCTGGTTTGGACCGAAAGGTATGCCGAGGAAGGAGACTCCGGCATCGTCGTGCTCAACAAGGGGCGACTGGACGTGTTGCTTGGTCTCATGCACACGGCCTGGCAGAACACCTACGCAGTAAGGAACGCTTGGAGTTACCGAATCGCATATGGCGACAAGGAGACGTGGTGGATGGGGCTCGAAGTCACCGGGTCGACGTACTCTTTCTCGCGGCATTACGGTGGCATGGTGGGATGGAGGTATCCCATCCGAGGGGTCCAGACGGACATGACGCAGGTGTGCAGCTTCGTGATTGCGCATGTGGACGAGGTGGATACGCTTCTGTGGTATAATGGTGGGCTATTGAAGAACAAGATGGGCAACGCGACTGAGTACGAGGTACCGACGCACTGGATGATAGACCAGCAGTGGGTCAAGGGTGCGAAGAAGAAGGACATGAGTTGTATGGTTGGTAAGAATCCTCGGGAGCTGCTGGATCATGAGAAGAATGTGTTGGCGAACAGTATAGAGGCAGCTCAGGATGTGGATGTCCTCCTCGAGCTTGCGTAGATGTTAGAGATTCCCTTTCCAATTTCTTTCAGTCGACTATCTTCCCCTGTCCGAATTCTGCCTCGATTTCACGTCAACCGGTTACTCAGTACAGGACAGGATCTTCTGAGCCTCCATCTCTCTGGAACCATCCGAGAAGCTCCGCCAAGTGTCAGCGTATCTGAAAAGAGATCGACCATTCGTCTGCATATACTTAAGCTGCTCTTTTATATATACCCACCCAGCCCAGCATAGCCCTTAAATCCACTACTCTACTCAACAAGAATACACAGTAGCTCCTACCAAAAGTTTGGATTCGCCAGCCAGATCGGATCTCACTTCGAATTAGTGTGCTTTGACCTACACACAGAGGCGACGAGCCACCTTGACCGCAGGCTTCGCCAACTCTACACATCGCCATTCGCGACGTTGAAGGCATCATTAGCGGCGTTTGACTCCGTGAGCCCACTCGTGGAGCTTAGCGTGCAATTCCGCATAAGGGAAAGAGTCAAACCTGCTACAGCCTACAGACCATCTCTGAACCGAGGAACTCTAGGTCGCGACCGAGATTTATAGATACTATAGCGTAAGCTCCGAGGGAAGTAGCCAAGTTCATGAGTTTCCCCTCGGCAAAACCAATCACGTCCTCGAAATACGTCGCCTTCCGGGGAGTTTTAGTGTTATTCTCACAGAGAGCATGCAGAATGTCTCGTAGGCGGCAATCAAAGTGAAGGGAAGGGCGAACCATGCGGCCAGCGGCCAGCGAATCCCTCGATTACCTCGAAGGGCTCAAATTCGCACGCGTCTCTGAACTCATATGGTCATTAGAATTTGAATTAAGCAACTTCAAGTCATTCCCAAAGTCATGTGCTCATTATCTCAACATGGTCCTCAGAGTTCCCAGATCACGCAGAACACTTCTCTGCATATCTCAGTCCATGTCCGAACTTGAAGACGGGGTCTTTGGTGTCATATGGAACATCCTCGTACGACTCCTCCACGGCTTCCATCGAGCGTGGCAGATCAAAGGGCAGCTTTCCTTCAGGGGAGCTCAAGCCGAAAATCACATCCAAAAAGGCCTCACTGCCACTTCCAAAGCTCCCCAAGACCGCAGAGGCGGATTCCACCACCTCGGGAATCGCTGCCGGGCGATCCAGAATGACGTCGACAATGGTGGGGACAGCGGAGTAGATCGAGGCTTGGCGTTCCTTCTCGGTCGCATTGTACTCAAGGGAACCGGCGTGGTAGTTGGCTTCAAAACCACCGGGGCGCGGCTCGTACGGCGCCTCGAGACGGAGGAGCGCGTAGTCGGCCTCCTCCGGCGTCCCCACAACAGTCAGGTTGCGCGTCTCGAGGAACGTGGCGTTGAAACCCTCAATGTAAAACCTGGTCTCGGTACCGACGTGCTTCAGTGGCAGAATCTCATCCTTGTTCGTCAAGAGGGTGTAGGCGCGACGTTGCGCGTCGTTTCCGAGACGGACGAAGTAGTCGTTGCCGACAACCCTCGCAGCAGCCTCTGCGTCGACGAATGGGTTGTCGAACAGTCCGAGAATGAACTTCTCGCGCAGAAGGCGACGGAGAGAGACGTCGAGTCGCTCTTCCGCAATGGTACCCTCTTCAACTAGTTGGATGATTAGTTCAGGGCGCTGCTCGCCGCCGAACTGGTCACAGCCGGCGTCGAGGACGCGAGCGGCACGCTCAAGCTCGGTGGTGTTCTCGAGGCCCCAAGCGCGAGCCGGCATATCCTGGCCCGCGAGCACGCTGTCGGTGATGAGGCCCCAGTCAGTGACGACGATGCCGTCGAACCCAAGCTCGTCCCTCAGGAGATCTGTGACAATCTGCTTGTTGAAAGAGAAACCAACAGGGTCGTATTCCGTGCCAATCGGTCTGGAATAGTAAGGCATCATCTGCCTGGCACCAGCAGCGATGGCGGCCTTGAAAGGAATGAGGTGGTAGTCGAAGTTGTCTCCCGGATACGTCTGGTTTTTGCCGTATGTGAAATGCGAGTCCTCGCCGTTCTCCATCGGACCACCACCGGGGAAGTGCTTCGTGACAGTCGTGACGGAGTGGGGCCCCAACGTCTCCCCTTGAAAGCCCTTGATGTAGGCAACAAGCAGCTCGCTGGTGAGGGTGGCGTTCTCTCCCCAGGTGTTCCCGAGACGAGCCCATCTCGGCTCGGTAGCCAGGTCGACCTGGGGATGCAAGGCGGCGCGTATGCCAACGGCGATATACTCCTCGCGGGCGATCTCGGCGAATTTCTTGACCAGGTCTGCGTCCCGCAGAGCGGCAAGACCCAAGGTTTCGGGCCACTGAGAAAATACACCGGCTCGGAAGCCCGTACCAATGTTCTCGGTGAAGTGATGTCTCGGGTCCGTTGACAGCGTGACGGGAATGCCTAGACGCGTGTCCAAAGCGCGCTGTTGGACGAGGTTCACGAACTCTGCCACCTGCCTAGCATCGGTGATGTCGCCGACGAGGTTGAAGTGCGTCATGTGCTTCTCCTTGATCATGTTGTCGGTGCCGTTGCGGCGTGCTGCAGCATCGCCCTCGTCGAGGGTGCCGTTCGGCCCTCGGTAGAGTTGGGTTTGGAAGAACTGGCCGGCTTTCTCTTCGAGTGTCATGCGCTGAATCAGGTCTTCTACGCGTGCTTCGACGCAATATGAAGCGTTTTTGTAAATAGGCAAAGACTCATCGCGACGAGAAAGCCAAGGATATCGTTCTGTCGGGGTGCTGCTGGCGCCCAGTGGCAGGACCGCCAGCGCGAGCGTGGTGAGGTCAGTCCTCATGATTTCCAAGGATATATTAAGAAAAGGCTCAGTCGCGCAGTGGAGAGAAGCGTCTGTTGGCTGATGGTCTGGAGTCTATTCGGACACTACGTGAAGAATTAGAGGGGTATTTATGGGAGCACATCTTTTGGCTTCACACGTTCTGAACTGGTGATGAGTGCAAACACGAATCAGCCAAGGTGGGAATTGTGGAAGGAATGGGAAAGGTCGTTCTTGGCAACATATCTTACGGCCTTGCGTCGGTCCAAATATCACGAACGAGGACTTTGCAGTGACTAAAGAGGGGCCGATGTTGATTATAATGCGTTGACGTCTCCATTATTTCGGACGGGCTCCTAGGAAGCCCCCAGGTTCCCATAAGCTGTAGCAGAAACGACAAAATGTTGAACCTACGTTGACGGTGATTTGCTTCACAAGCTCAGCTGCCGTAGAATATACTTCAAGAGCACAGAAATAACTCATGCCTTCTTTTTGGTACGGCTCGAACCTGAAGCCATTGTTCAGGGCCAAAGTAATACCGGCCCTCGTCAAGGAAGGAATCCAACAGGTAAGAAGCCGAGGAAGCCTCCATATTCGCAGCGCCTGGTACCGAAGATGAACCGGAGAATAGCCATGGGTTCGTCCCATCAGCACGAGCATGATGGCGAGACAATTTCCGCAAACAACGCAGAGGCAGGGATATAGTCTGCCGGTCGTGGGTATCGGGATTTGCTCGGCTCACCAGTTGGACGGAACGAATGCGGGGACCCCAGAAGTTCCCAATATCTCCACATTACCAACTCTGTACTAGGTAAACATCTCCAGTCGCGTGACGCTAGAACATTTGGTGCTTAGGATTGCTCGGTTGGGGTTGTCAATCGGCCCTACCTCTGAACCAGCGGGGCGTGAAAAACAAGTTCTTTGGCGCTATCTCCGTTCTAAAGCAATTGCCTCCAAAAGGTCAGGATTCCAGTTCCAATGTGGGCAATCGGGCCCGGAAAAGTGGGATGCTAGGTAGTCATCACCTTACGTCGGGCGCGTCTAGAGTAAGAGGTCCGCTTGGCGGCAAACAAAAGCACGAGATGCTTCGGTTGCTGCGATGGTGGATGTTGCGGGGGAGCGGGGATCTGTTGCTCTCTGCTCTACCAGGTTGGTGGTCACCTGTCAATCCTACATCGCCGGCTCCACGTTCGGCACATGTTAAAAGCTTGGCGTCTCCGAGTTTTTCACCGCGTGATTAGTATTCTCGTCAATCATGAGCTCGGTACTGTGAAGTATCGATTCTTCCTTGTTCTTCCCGGTGGGGATCGGCCCCCACCTCGTCGATGTCGGGTTAGCTCAAGGAGCAACAATAAAAGTTTCGACATTCAATGAGCCGAGTTTTGCCATTGAGCTAGCTCTCCTCGTTGCTCTTTCCTGATTCCGAGTGGACTCTAAACTGGACATAGAATGTGTGGAGTTCAATGCCCATCTTTTGGCCGAAATCAAGCACATGTTCGTTGGACGATCCCCCCTCCCCCCCGGGGCGTTCCCGCGAAGTTTTGTCAATTGCGGCCGATATGACAGTAGCCGGCGCTACGCTTGTGAGCAAAAGGTGAAGAATTGCTCCGTGATTCGGCGAGACACATGTAGCTGGACTGAGAATTGTGAAGATTTGGAGAACTCCTGCAGCAGTTCAAGGGGTCATCGAAGTCGACTGTCGAACTGCTGGAAGTTCTAAAGCTGTAGTTTTATGCTTCCTGAGTATTCGTAGGATAAAGCCAAGGTCAACTGTATTTATACTGCATTGCTGGCGAACTGATACTGCCAAACATGTAGTCTTCTAGTCTCACACCTAAAATCAACGAGAAATGTACCCCAATGAATTCAAGGTATCATGTATGGCGGGCTTTTTCTCGAAGAACTTGATGGTAACTTCGGACATGGACTGTTTCTATTTCATACGTTTCAAATCGAAATTACTGCCTGTTTCAAATACTGTACTATTGGTTCTCCCCTGTCACGACATCTTAATCCATCTGATAGCTCTGAAGGGACAGGGCCTCGGCTGCTGGAGACATTTCAGTGTGCTGTTGATCCAAATCCTTCAAGTCAGAATCGGAGTCATGGGTGAAGACGATTGCCAAGGCTTCTTCCAATGACTCAACGTGAAGGCTCTCATGAGATTCATCCGGTTGAACATAGCGTATAATCTTCGCGGGAGATCCAGCGGCGACGCAGTCGGAGGGAACGTCCTCGCAAACGAAACTGCCCCTGGCAATCTTTGACCGAGAGCCGATTTTGACTCCAGGCCTATGTGAGGTTAGATTGAAAGGCTCGAAGCATAAAACTTTCAGCCCCGCTGCATCAGTCGTAGTAGGTAGGTCTTCGAAGAGATCCGCCCCGATCTCGTAACTAGGTAAGATTCGCTGGGAATTCGGGTCACAACTCACAATATTATGGCTTTTGCACCGATCCAAACATTGTCACCAATCGTGACAGGGTTGCCGAAACTGATTCTTCGTCCTTTCTCATCGGGGTTGGCATCATACAATACCCCGCAGATAAGGACGTGATGACCGATTGTGCACTTGCTGCCGATGCGAATGTCAGCAACTGGTGTGTCCAGAATGGTGCAATCATGGTCGATAATAGTGTCGGGGCCGATGCAAAGGCGTAGCCCGTAGTCGATGTCGATAGGAGACTTGACGTAGGGAGTCGCGTGATCCTCGCCGCCAGGAGATACGATTCTGCAGAAAAGACACGATATAGCGTGTTAGCTTTTGGACGGCAATATAGCTCGTTGAGCTTTTCAGCGGAATGAAGATCTTATCTCAAGAGATCGTACCTGCGCCATGCTGCTGATCGCTGATCGTCAGTTGCCGTCGCGCCTAACTGGTTGAACTCGTCACAGGCTTTGGCACAACGATTCCGAGCGTTGAGGAAATCGCTTTGGGTGGCGTGATATGATACGCCATCGCGAAAACTGTGAGCATCAACACGAGAGTCATTCATTTTGAAATGGAAATCTGTTGTGAGTTTGGTGTTCATGGTATGAACTAATCAGCGGCTTTATCTCTCGCTGTTTATATAGCTGCGTTGCAAAATGCTTCCAATCAGAGATTCATTCCAACAAACGGACATCACTGACGCGAGTAGGAGGGTGAATTGCAGCTTTGTGCCAGTCCCCTTGGAAAATCCCTACTCACTGCATTGATACAACTTAGTATCTTATTTGGACCTGGTGAATCAGTGTTTCCAAGCTTCAACGTGAGGAATGGCAGCAATGGGGCTCACAGCCTAGATTTCAACACGATCGATTATTTCATGATACTTCAGTGGAACATACACAACCCTCTCTTTATATATGTGAATTCATTCGATAACCACTACGCAAAGCCTTTTTCCCATTCAAGCGCTGCGATGATGAAAACGCCAGCACCTCGCAGGTCGTTCTTCCGTATGCCGATGCTCGAGTAGTACTGGGAATAATGGTCAGCATCTCTCATTTTCGAAAGTTCCATGCAAGTATGAGCTTACCTCGAAGGTTGCGTTGCTGCCCAGACTTCCGACCTCGACAGTACCCTCCCAATTGATTGTGCCGTCATCGTTGTAGGTAACGAACATATCCACCATGCCGTTCCATGCCTTCCTTGCAACGGCCATATAATCCGCCTCCTCTAGGTAGCCGAGATTGAGCCCCTTCAGCCAACCGAAGGTGAACATGACGCTGGCACTGCTCTCGATGTAGTTGCCCTCCACATCCTCATACCGCTTTTCCATGATGTTCCACCAACCACCAGTCTCGTCTTGTGCGCCCTTCAGACCCTCGGCAAGCCCAGTGAAATATCCAAGAAGCCTATCTCGTCCGGGGTGCTCTTGTGGGAGCAAGGCGATTACTTCGAGCAGCGCCATGATGTACCATCCGACCGCCCGACCCCACACGAGCGGCGCCGCACCGGTTTCCGGGTCCGCCCACACGGCCTGTTTGCTTTCGTCGTAGCCGTGTACCAACAGGTTATCGCCGCGACGCGTTCGCGAGTCGATGGTGTCGAACTGCAGCACGATATCGTCCCAGGCGGTCTGGTTGTCGGGCTGGAACAATGCCACGTACTTGGCGTAGAAAGTGTCGGCCATGTAAATGCCGTCAAGCCACATCTGATTCGGGTACACGACTTCGCGGTGCCAGAAACCGCCCGTCGGCGTGCGGGGATGGCTGTCCAGCAGCGTTCCCTTGATCTTGTCGGCGGCGACGCGGTACTTTTCTTGGCCGGTCTGCTCGTACCAAAACAGGACGTTGTTGCCGAAGCGGTACGGATCCAAGCTGTGCCTCGAATAGTTGAACTCGTCTATCGTGCCGTTCGGGAAAACCACGCTGTCGACCTGGGCTCTGTAGTAATCGTAGAGCGTCTGGTTCTCTGCGTGCTCGTACATGGCCTCGAAAGACGTGTACAAGGTGGCTTGATCGTAGTGGAAGCTGGGTTCGACGCCCCGACGAATCATGGAATCTGTCATCCATTCGGAGAATAGTGGGTTGCCGCATGTCGGAGCGGCGGATGAGAAGCTGGCAATAGCCACCAAAGTAGTGACTGAAAGATTGATTGACCTCATCTTGAGCGTCTTCTTATGTTAGGTTGGAAGAGCCACGATAATTGGAGAGTAGAGACAGATAGACCACGCGGGACCGTGCATGCATGCAAAGATGATTCTAAACTCGACGAGAGCCGCAAGTACGCATGCGATCATCGTTTATATTTTAAAAGCAGAGGAAATCTTCCCCTTTTCGTCCAAGCCCTGCACACTCGTCTATCAATGCCTTGGAGTCCGGCTGGTAAGGCGCTGGTGGACATGGGCTTTGTCCCTGAGAATCAATATTTTCGTGAGTGTTCCCACGATCTCCATGTGTCGAATTATCCCGACTTGTCCCGACTTGTGGAAAATCAATATCCGAATTCAAATCATTGCACCGGTTCCGCAACGGCGCAGGTTGCGAGAGCTTGGCAGTCTGGGTTCATTGCGGGGATGTGGCGGGGGAGCCATCCTCAGCGACCTTAAGAACGAGATACGGTAACGAGTTCGGCGGCTAATTAAATGCCGACTTCCCAGAGCCAAGAATGACGTGCATGATAACGAGTCGTCACAGGTGGATAGTTGATGACTGACAGTTTATGTCAACTGAGTTGCCGCGGCAACACTGGAGCTAATTGTCGCCGACTTTGGTGTACTAGACCGAATCACAGCAATGACTTCAGTCTTCATCTCGAGTCTCCAATCTATGATTGTGCTCTATATATAAACTGCTGCCCGTAGCCCTTCGGTCTGCGCGCCCCTATTCAGACAGACTCTTCCCAAAAAGATATTCAACTTCATCCGGACTTCGCTCCTCATGCCTCCATTCGCCCCCTTTGAGTGCTTCCAACTATCGCAACAAATTCCGCATGGAGCGGCAATGTTAACATTGTATCCCGCCCATCGTCGACGACTGTTATTCCCATTCAACGCGCGCAAATGATGGTGCTATTTCTCCCCTCCCGTCTGGACCAAGCTTTGTTTTCCATGGCAACTGTGTCTTCGTACGTGCAACAATTGTACTTGAATCCAGGATGATGTGACCTTGACCCTCTCTAGCACAGACTACAAATTTGTTCTCTAGATGTTTCTGGGAGGAGCCCTCGGTAACGTACCTTAGAGAGAAGTGGAATTTTTTCAGATGGCTGACAAGACTTGGAAAAGAGCACCTCTCGGTTTTCCATTAACCACAGCCCCACGTGCGTGACAATCTCACCGAGATAACGCATGCTAGTCAAATAACAATATGTCTACACTGCGGGAGACAGCCCCAAACAATGTGTGTCAACCTTGGGATATGCCAAATCTGAATGAGAAAACCGCGCTTTCATTGCTGCAAGGGAAGTTGAAGTACCCAAAAATAGATTATAGCCCGACGAAGTTCAAGCCACGCCGGGTCCCCCCCCCCCAGTTTTCCGATCTACCTCCACGTGGGATAGAAGTGAGATAAAGTTCTCGAGGGGAGAAGAATGACAGGCTCTTGACTGGTGGATGAAGGGACGGGACGGTTTGACAATTTGTGGGACTCGGACTCTTCGATAGGTAGCCCGCAAACGTCGAAAATCTCTCAACCCGTCTCTGTCATGCTAAATTAGCTCGGGGCCCCGCCCTGACTCAACAACTTCCATCTCATCAACTTCATCTTCCACGCCGTCTTTTTTTCTTGTTCGCGATGGCACCTTCAACAGCACTGTTGCAGCACTTGCGAAGTCTCATAAAGACCGACGAGCGGAAATCTCTTCGCGACGAAGTGATCCCGGCAATTCTGGGTGCCGTCTCGGACGTTGCCAAGACGCTCCGACTCTCGCAGCACGTCTCCCTTGCCGGCACCGCCAACGCTTTCGGTGATGATCAGCTGAACGTTGACGTCGCTTCAGAAAACGTCATGCGAGATGCCATTGCCGGGTGCCCCTCGATACATACCGCGAGCAGCGAAGAGGATCCCGTGGAAAAGCCGGCCAGGGCACCGACGAACGACAGCGCGAACGGCGTCCCCGCTTCTTCGTCAGAGGAATACACGGTCGCCTTCGATCCCCTGGACGGCAGCTCGATCATCGCGCCCAACTGGACCGTGGGAACTATTGTCGGCATCTGGGACGGACGCACGGCAGTAGGCCAGTCGCCAGCGGCAAAGCAAGTCGCCGCGATCATGGGCGTCATCGGACCTCGGACGACAGCGTTCGTGGCCCTGCGCGTCCCCGGTCTCGAGCCCGTATGCTTCGAAGTCGGCCTGGGGGTCGACGGGGTTTCCGAGTGCGAGGTCATCCGGCCGGTCGTGAGGCTGGCCGAGGCTCCTTTCAAGACGCGTTACTTCGCGCCGGCGAACTTGCGCCATGCGGCTGATAACGAGAGATACAATGCGCTCATCGCTCGCTTCATTCGGGAACAGTACACTCTGAGATACGCCGGCGGCCTCGTTCCCGACATCGTTCATGCGCTCGTCAAAGGCCACGGTGTCTACGTGTCACCGGTGACCCCGGGCACATTAGCCAAGTTGAGGTTCTTGTATGAGCTTTACCCCATCGCTTTGGTCGTCGAGTGCGCCGGAGGAAAGGCTATTGACCCCGACGACGGAAAGCGGATCCTGGATAAGGTGTCGGTTGATTGCGATGGACGGGCGGGCTTGGTGTGCGGGACGTCGGAGGAAGTTGACATTGTCAAGGCTTGCTTGCTTGGTTGATAGAGTGGAGGAGAGAGCAAGCAGCAGCTGGCCATGGTTGCTGCTTGGAAGATCATCGGTCGAGGCCCCCGCACTTTGAATTACAACAGCGAGAAGCGCATGACAAGTGCCCGGATATTGCCCATCAACATGTCTCCAAGCCTCCGATATTTCAGGATTTGAGAAGTTTTTTTTTTAGCAATTAACATTTTCATCATTTTACGTCCAATACCAAACCCCTATCTAGTAAAACACAGTACAACACAGCGTGTAAAAATCTTCAGTAGCTATGAACAGAAACATAATCTGGACCTGACGCTTTGAATATTCCAATTATTACCGCGACCACTATTGCTAGATTTTTCTCAGAGAACAAGTCCGACGCAGAGCGCGGCGCCCATAGCCAAGGTGGCAAAACCAGAGATGGAGGTCAACTTGTCAGACCCAGCAACGACGACAGAATGGGTGGCGTGTCCAGGCTCGGAGGGCTGGGCAGGTGTTGGATGCTGGCTAGGTGCAATGGGCGTGTGAGGCGGTTGCTGATGAGGGTTGCCAGACGGGTTGTCGGTATGTCCGGCCGGTGGTTGGACGGGAGTGTGTTCCGGAGGGTTCGAGGGAGTCTGCTCGGGGGCATGGGGAGGGGGAGCTTGAGGCTGGGTCTCTTGAGGCGGGTGAGGGTTGGGGACTGGACGCTCAGAAGGCTTGACGGGAGGCTGATGAGGAGGGTTGCCCGTGGGTGGCTGCTCAGGAGGAGGAGGGTGAGGCTTAGGACAATCGTTGCCTTCGCACTCCTTGACTACCTCACACTCATTGTCATCGTGACAGTTGTAATGCTTGTTGCTGTCCTCGGGAGGGCAGGACTCGTGCTTGCAAGCGCCATCTTTGCAGACGTATTTCTTGTTGCACTCGTCTCCGTGGCACTTCTCGGACTCGCAGTCGTCGCCGTGGCAGACTATCTTGTCCTTGCTGCAGCTGTCGCCGTGACACTTGCGATATCGGCAAGAGTCACCCTCGCAGATGATGATCTTGCCGCAGTCGTCTCCGGTACAGGGCTTGGGCTGACATTTTCCGTCGGCGCAAACGAGGCAACGGCGGCAGTCCTCGCCGTCGCAAGGAGAGTCCCAAGAACAGTAGTCGCCGTAGCAAACCCACTTGTTTCCACAGTTGTCGCCGTGGCAGGGCTTGCCGGGACATTTGCCTCCGGGGCAGGGGCTGGGAGCAGGTGTCTCGGGGCAATAGGTGGTAGTGACCGTCGTAACGAGAGTAGTAACGGAGCCGACGGCGCAAGGCTGGACTCCCACAGGGCACGAAGTGACAGTTTGGGTGATTGTCGCCGTGTATGTGGCCGTGATGGTGGCCGGAGGAGTCACGGGAGCGCCGGATGAGGCCCAAATTCCGGTTGAGTTCGACGCTCCAGAAGTGACGCCGGTGCCTGATTGAATGGGTGCACCAGATGACTGTCCGCCAGTGGGAACAGGAACGAAAGTGCCAGATAGGACACTAGATGCCGAAGGAGCGGACTGGGCCAACGCGGCCGGGGCCATAAAGGCAAAAGCGACAGTAATACGCATATTGAATGTACGAAGGACAAGAGGTAACGAATGACTGAACCTCGAAAGGCAAAAGAGTGGAACGAGATCCGGAGAGATCAAAAGACTTGTGTGTGAGGGGGAATGGAACAGACGGAAAGTCATTGTAAGACCGGAAGGCCAACGCCTTTTTATGTTTTCTAAGATGCATGTCAAACCAGCCTCAACGTGGAACAACCTCCTCTCCAGAGCATCGTATCAGATCAAAACACCTCGAACCATCCGTAACTTGGCTCGCATCCAGCCCGTCAGCACGGAAATTTGATTTTCGGTTGTTTCTTCTATTCTGCCGCGAAAAAAAATAAGCTCGTAATCACCAATGTGCGAGAAGTCAGCTTGTGATGTGAAACAGTTTCCTAGCCCAGATTACTCTCGGGCAGACGGAGGCCAATTTCTTTGCCCCTTGCATCTGTCCAAGTTGCCAGGCCCATGACTCTCGGGTGGTTCAATTCTCTGCAAGCTTCGTAGCTCTAAAATACCGTCGTCATCCCCGAAAAGCGCCGAGCTGGTTGTCCTCACCCGCGCCGCTTGGCTTCTTTGCCTATGCTGTTCAACACTCCCTACGATTTGGCGACTTGCTGTTCGTACGAAGTTGTCACACAACTATATCTCTCATCACGGAGCCAAGATGGCGACTGAAATACTCAAGTAACACTGCTGCCGCCACGTGGCGCTCTGGCCCGTTGTCTCCCAAGCAAGGGGCAAGTTGATATCCTGTGAAGGAGGCTCTACACCCAGCCGCAGGGTGGGGCCGCGCTTGGTCTCACAACAATGTCTCTGACTTCGTTCGATAGTTTTGAAACATAATTTACACAATTGATTGTCGTGGCAACGTATCGGCCGCGATGAAGCTTTTTTGTCTTTGACTGAGGCTCCCTTGTGTGAGAGTCTCTCAAACGCTCTCTTCTTGGCTTTGCTCTGCCCAGGTGACGCTGGCAAACTTCGTCGCGGAAGAATTAAAACAACAGATGACAAAAAAAAAGAGAATTTGCCGTCAAACCTTTTCATGTTGTCATCGCCGCTGATGAAGAGAGGATCACACCTGTCACAGCTGGAGGTACTGGTGACCTCAAACAGCGACGGTCGATTGCTTCACGGCACAAATCCTTCGCGTCATTTATTCTGCAAAGGACTAGTGACCAGTTTCCCCATCTTCTCACTTCTAACAATAGTGCCACACCGCTTCGCTTCTCTCACGCCGAACAGAACGTGGTGCCGTCTCGCTACTACTGGACCCTTCAGATTCGAATGCTTTCTGATCATGTGCAAGGGATTCAAGTGGGAAAAAAATTCAAATTTAGACATTTTTGTCATGCGAAAGTACAGCTTACTGTAATTTTGTCATTGCTCATCAAGTCGGTCATCCTCATCGTGCCTGTTCTCCGGCCTTCAAAGATAACTAGTCTTGTTACACACTTGGCAACGAAGCTCTTTTGAACAGTCGAATTGAGAAGCCCGATAGATTGGTTCGCAACGACTGGAGGCACAGTGACACGAAACTCCCTATCATAGACGAAGGATCGCAAAAAGCCCTCATAGGATCTGAGGAGAACATCCTCAAATGCGAACGAGTTCAAGAACCGTTGCAATTCCTCCGGTTCGAACAGAGCCCCGCAAGAGCCCCCTTCAGCAGGACAACACAGGACGACCCGCGTTTCCCTCGATGGACAATAGCTTTCGAAGCAGTCAAGGCAGTACTTTGGGTAGACGCTTCTGACTGAGTGGACTCGTCATGGCCAAGAAGGCATTTTGTGCCTCTAGACCGCCAGGTTTGATTCGAGAGCTTGTAAGGGTTGACCCGGGGTTTTGGGGGGATCGTAGTGGGCTCTCACCCATGCGGGTACCTTCGTGAACGGCTCCATCTTATGACTTGGGCAGTACCGATCTGAAATAGTGGTGATTGTGTGATGGAAATATTGCAAATAGGAGCCTCGATGAGATCTGACGTCTCTGTGCGCGTTGACGTAAAGTTGAATGGTCTTTGGACTGGTCTTTTGGACAAGTTTTGCTTTCGGTCAAGGAGATGTGGTGTATTGTTTGTTAAGGTACACTTAGGCAGCAGACCCTGCCCCACAAACCAACTTCTTCCTAACCAATTCGATCAACTGTGAGAGCTAATGCATCATACAGGAGGCCTTGGGTTAATCGGGGCGCAAGGTCTGTTGTTGGTCTTCAATAGGGCTGGGCCTTTTGAAGCAGATTTTCTTCCATGTTGTATAGCTTTCTGCATTCAAGCTGTCTTGTCGGCGGCCATACAGTAAAGACCGAAAAGTATCCAATCTGAAAATGGCCCAAGCTCCCTTCTCCCGTGCACCCCACAACCTTAACGCGCACCGACCATTGCACCCTGGCGAGGGGGCCCATGACTGCTGCTGACAACAGCCCCGCGGATTCCCGGCGTGATGACATCAACACGAGACCTCCGCGCGCGCACGTCAGACGCGGCGGCGACGCCGCCAGGACCCGACGTTGTCGCTCCACAACTTCCAAACACTTCACCCGGACTGATTCCTTCCGTCTCGACCATCTGACCTTTATTTTTCATCTATTCTGCACGCAAACGGCAAAAGTCGAGGAATAAAAGGACACATATATATATCCCCCGGATCCCGAGTCAAGATCTCTCCGATCCATAATACCCGCCTCCCTTCCTTCCTTCCTTTAATCAGCCGTACAACACCCTCGCAAAACCAACATCAACACCCGAGCGACACCCAAAGAAAAAAAATGGCGACTTGGATCCCCAAGACGTACTACGTCATTTTCACGGTCATCGACCCTCTCATCGCCCTATGGGGCACTTCGCTCTTCCTCTTCGCCCCACAAACCGTAACGTCCTCGTACCTCCCAGCATCATACACCCCAGCAGTCCTCCAAGATCCGTCCCTCTCGAACCCAGCCGCCGCCCTCTCGTCAGCCTCAGTCGCAACATCGCTGAAAGAGTACTCGCTGCCGCTGCACTCGCAGATCGGAGGGCATCTGCTTTCTAATGCCCTCCTGTCGACCGTCCTTCTTCGCATGACTTCGGATGTCAAGGTCTGGCGCGTATATCAGCTCGCGCTTCTTGCGGTGGATGTTTTCCTCCTGTACGGCACATTTTCGTCCTACTCGATGCAGGGCAGATTGAATCCGATCACGACATGGAGGATGGAAGACTGTGGTGCTGTGGCTATTACCGTGTTGGCTGGGCTGACGAGAGTCTCGTTTCTGTTGGAGGTAGGGTTTCCAAAGGGGCAGAGATCTGAGAAAACATAATACGCCTCGCGGACATGGGTCGTCAAGCGCTTTTATTCTGATATTTAATGAACAGGGTATCACCATATCCAGTCTATCCTCGGCTGCAACAACCGTCATTTGCCAACATCTCCAATGATACCCCGCATGCTGTTCGTAGTTACGACGAGTGAACAAAGGGGCGAATCCCTCTTGCGTGCTCTCTTTGTCGTCAAAACGGTGACCTCTAACGCCAACCACATCGTACAAAACATATCTCATAAATCATCAGACTCCTCATCGCAGGCCAAAGGCACCTTTCTCGACAATAAAACGCACAGGTTTCCTAGCCCGGCGCCGGAAGCTGAGGGCATGTGGCCTTCCGCGCAATCCAACGTGATTGGTAGTTGGGCTTGGGCTTGGCAGCGGCAATGGCACTTGACCTGGCGACAGACCATTTCCTCCACGCTCATCGAACCCCCATCGCATGATACCTCCGCTCCTAATCCAATTTTCAAGATTTCGGCATTGACTGACATCAACCCATTGGATTCGCCCACAGCCCTCCAGTAGATTCTCGACACCAGCGCCCGTGACACGGACGCAGCCACGAACTGAGATGCCCTCCAGCTCGTTCAAGTGCAAAGCTACCGATTGAAGACTGGCATCCGAGACCGCGCTGCCGCAGAATGCCAAACGTAGTTCACGGAGCTGTGGCAGGCCCAGCGCCACTACTTCGGTGGCGGTATCCGATAGGGCGCAACAGAAGGAAAGATCTAGGTGTGTGAGATTCTTGGCTGCACCAACTAAAGCCACGATAGCGTTATCGGAGAGGTAGGTGCAGTCTGCCAAGCACAGATGAGATAGATTCAGGAACCTGAAAGGAGCCCACTGTTGAAACCCCGCGTCGGTGATAGACGTGCACCGTGTTAGAGAGAGGACCTCCAAGCGATTGGATGCATGAGCTGCCAGATGTGCCATTGACCTATCGGTAATATGTTTGCAGTATGATAGGTTGAGGTGTTTCAAGCTGGGGCAGCCAATGATGGTGCCAGGTTTCGGGATGTTGGCTGGTCTTTGCTGCGCCTGGTGCGCAGCCATCTTTTGAGGTTTGGCTTTTGCAGCAGAACTCGAAATGACAACTTGCTTGTTTTCAGGCGGCGGTGGTGGTTCGGGGACGACCCAACCGACAACGCGAGCAAGCAGGTTGTCGCCGACTTTGCGACAGTTGCTCCAATCAACTTCCTCCAATCCCTTGGCATTCTCGGCCATGTCCAGGATTTGATTGGCAGACACATCCCACACAGACCGCATTCTCCAACGCTTGACATTACGACCGCAGCTTTCCCATAAGCATCGGAAGCCATCGTCTGTAATGTGGAAACAGTTGCTGATATCAATAGTCTCGGGTCGCATTCCAACGAAAGGACCGATTGACGTCTTAATAGCCATGTCTGTAACTCTCCTGTTGTATTCCGAAAGATCCAAATCCAAACACACCTTCGGATGCGACGTCAGCAATTTACGCCAATGGCTAGAAACGAGTCGTGCTCGCATGAGCTCCGCAATATCCAAGAAGCCAAAGACGGAAACCAGCATGTCATCCGGCAATGCGGGGACCTGAGCGAGATGCGGCCGGCGAGGTAAAGTCCTCGCCCGCTTAACCGGTGCTTCGGACTCGGGAGGCGACTGGGGGACAGAGAACCGTAGGGGCGTCGATTCGATCTGGTGCATTCGGAACCCGTTCATCCCTATTGGCGAAGAAGTGTCGGATTGCGGCGTAGGAGGGGCCAATGAGTTGCGTCGCCTATTCCGCATATTCTCCATGTCCACGCTCAGGAAGGGATCAGGATCCTTTGGTTCCATGGTTTCGTCGTCTTTCGTAGGAGAAGTCGGCTTCGAGGGGGTTGTGAATATGACATGCGGCAGGGACTTTGGCGTCGTCGGTGTCGGGGGATCCGACTTGCTGGTGCGTTCTTTGGGGTCTGTATCCGCCATCTCGATATCATCGTCCGACTTCTTATACCTTTTCCGCGCTGTCTCTTCCACCTGTGACTTGATGTCAGGTGGGCATCTACTCCAAAGCTTGTCCAGCGCGTCACCTGGAATCATCAGGCATTCGACGGTCGTGATCGCCCGCACTGTTGCCGTTCGGCCCTCTGAGAGACCCAAACTAGCAACCTCTCCGAAATACTGGCCGGCCTTCAATCTCGGTCGAATATAGGAGGCACGCATGTCCTTCTTGAAAGGCTCTTGGGGATTCGGTGTTTCATGTATTACTTCGGCCTCTCCTCGGACGATGAAGAAGATCTCATTACCCGCTGAGCCTTGCTGAATGATATCCGTGAAAGGTGCATACGTCTTGGGCTGTGCGCTCAGGCCAAGGAAGTGCAGGATGTCGGGGGGAAGTGTCGAGAAAAGCGGCAGTTCTCTGAGTGTTCTCCGGACGTTAACGAAGCCACTCCCAAGCGCACTTCCTGCCGCGGGATCCTCGATAGCGCCTGGACTTGGTGATTTTCTTTTCTTGGAGTTGACCACTGTGCCTTGCTTGATGGTGCCTATCTCGCCCGTCGAGACCTCGCCTGGAGCCGGCTCTCTCAATCCGTTAAGGTGTGTAGCTGGGGGTTTCAGGGGCTGCCCGCCCTCTTGCCGCTTCTTATTCAAGATGTTCAGTCGCTCTTGAGCCTCCTGACGGATAGCCTTTTCCATGTCGGGGAATTTGGGCAGTTCTGCATGGAGATCCTCTTTCTTAAGAACCACGAGAAGACACTTCGTCCGGGCGATGATTGTGGCAGTGCGAGGGATATCCATAAGAACGCCGATCTCCCCGAAGAACGCACCAGGTTTGAGTTCTGCATAAATGGCCTCGCCGTCCCGAGATGTTACCGCCACGACCCCTCGCACCAGCCAGTACATTGCCCGGGCGTCATCACCTTCCGTGAGAATGTGATCTTGGGCAGCGTGAACCTGGGGTCGCAAATGGTTTCCGATGGCAGCTAAGAACTCCTCGGGGGCAGAAACGAATAAGGGGAAGGACCTGATTCGGTCGACCAAGTCGAGCGGCATATCCCGGATCGTCGAGGCCGTTAGGGGCGAAGGTCGAATGGGGCGAGTAGGATTCGAGTCGGAGTTGAAGGACCTGAGGAGGGAAATGGAATCGGGTACCCCGCCGGGACCCGCGGCACCGGCTCCATGAGCCAGTGCCCGGTAGGGCGAAGGTGATGTCGGAGAGCGATTCCGCCTCATGGTCCGGGAGGGATGCCGCGTGCGTGGTCGTGTCGACGCCAGGTTTCCGATGTGCCTTGCCGGCTAAGCTCTCCACCCTGGTAGAAGGGCAGAGGGCCAAAGCTTTCCACAGGGCTTCGCCAGTGCACACCCAAGCTAACGCCTGTGCTTCGCAAGGCGGTCGGAGGGAAACGTCCTCTCCTTCCGTGTATAGTATTGCCGCAGTCCTTAGATGGTGGAGTGGCCTATCGTGAAAAAAGGGGACAGACGAGGTGGGTTCATGCTATAGCCCGGTGGGTTGAGTGTGAGATTCCCAGCGAGAATTGGCAAGGACACACACTGGTAGACCTTGCGGTACCGGAAAATGCTATGTATGTTTTACAATGACCGTGGCTTGCAGCGGGGCGTCTTGGAGCTCTGGAATTGGGTATCGGGTAGTTGACGACACAGAACGTCACAGATCGTATCACGCGATACCGCCGTCGGTTGTGAGGATTGTCGGAATCGATCGAAGGTAGGGACGGCTCACAATGGCTCTTGGCCCTGTTGACAGCAGAGGCTCGTCGTCTGAAGACAGTGATAGAGAAAGTGGTGGTGGGTGGCGCCGAATTTGCTGAGAGCTTGCTTAAGCAGCGATGTTCTGTCTGCGGGAAAAAAGACATACGGTCAGTTTCCGCAACGGGTTTGCGACTGGACTGTGGCAATTCCAACTCACCAACCTGGACGTCGAACAGCAGTCAACAGGAGGATGGTTTACAGGTCCCTGCCAAGAGTACAGTGTTGCGGCAATCTTTGAGCGACCGCAAGGAGTGCGAAACGAATTGCAAAGGCGGTGGAACAGGAGCTGCTAGGATGGCTTTCGCGGAATCGGAGACGGCAAACAGAGGCGGAAACGGTCTATGTCGATCACAAGTCGGGGTCTCGTCGAAGGCTTCGAGAAGGACGCAATTGGGTCTGTAGGGAGTGCGGCGAGGAAAGAGCAAAGGGATGAAGGAGGGAAGAAGAGGTCGCGATGAAGGAAGAGGCGGTCGTGACTGGAGAGAAACTGGAGCGACCAGGACGAGGAAACGTGGTGGTGGGACGTGAGCGCAGTGAATGGACGTGGGCGTGGACGTGGACGTGGACCTCAAACGTGGGACGGGGACGTGGGGAAGGAATTCCTTCACGTTTCTCTTCGCAAGTGCCAGTGCCAGTGCAGTGCAGTTGCAGGAGGTGCAGCGCAAGGTTAATTCTAGTAAAGTTCCAGAAGGGGGAGGGGGGAAGAAGGAAGGAGGGAAGAAACTACCTAGGGCAGCAACAGCGGGTGCAAGAGCGGCAGTGGCAGCCAGAGCAAGCAAGAGCAACCGCAAGAAGGGGCAGCGACGATGCAATCAGGGTGGAGATGGCACCTTCCCTGAGTTCCATTGACCTTACCTCAGACGGTAAGGCAGTTAACTGTAACTGCAAGTGCCAGTGAGGAAGGCACAGCATTTGCGCAGGCCTGGCAGTCTAAGGTCACCTCCCTTACGTTTGCCCACGCGCTCTCTCCCACTCACACTCGCCCAACCTACCTTACCTACCTACCTACCTAAGGTATGACGCTCGGAGGGTGGGGCTCGGTCTACGGGGGAAGGTATCGACAAGGTACTGAGCTACTGCCGCACGGACTCTTGGGGAGGCAATGTCAGTGGTTGCGAAGGCGTTTCTGGCAGGGAAAAGGGACTTACGAGAGACAGAATGCCAAAGCTTAAACTGTCTTGTCCAGTCCGCGCATCTGAGCAGGAGGTTTGATTCTAGGTACTGAAGGTTTTCGAGACCCCTCAGAATCCGAATGCATCATTATTTTCGCATACCATTTTCTCCAAAGGGTCAGGTCAACATACGTGCTTTACCATACCTTGGGTGCCTCGTCAACATAACCAGGAAAAGACATGGGACAACAGACAAACTGCAGCGCCCACCTCTGAGACAGCCGGCCATTGGTGACAAGCGACGGTCCTTCTGCCACCGAGGTGATATCAGGAGGGCAACCGGCGATGCAGGACCGAAGCTTGCCGGACGGTGACGGTGACGGTGGTCGACGGTGACGGTGGTCTGCCGCCATCATTAGTCGCCCAGCACACCCTCTCTTGCTGGCTGGGAACTTTGAGTGGTCCCAAGATAATGGTTTGCTAAAGGTTGAAAAGACTTCAGGGCATCAGTTCTCAATTGCCAGCCCAGCCCAATGCGGTGGGACATGGAGACATGAATAAGGTAGCGCAAGCTAAGCCAGGAAGACTTCCCGGCCTCTTCCCAACCCTTTAGCTACCTTACCTTAGACGAGCTGGCGGCAGGGTAGCTGAAGGAGAAACAAATCAAACGGCTTTGATCTCTCCGGCTTCCATGCTTGCTTCCATGACTTCGACTTCCATTTCGAAATGTTCCACGCAGCCCACGGCCTGAAATTTTCTAAATTTCTTTCACCTATTTTTTCTTTCCTTTTTTTTTTTTTGCCTCTGCCAATGCGTTTGCCACTCCGCGCGCGCGGTCATATCAAAACTCACCTTAGACTTCATTCCCACAGGTTCGTCTGCTTCCCATCCCACGTCCAGCATCTCAAATCTCGCACGCACATGCGATCTGAGGCGGCGGTCGGTCGAGGATCTTCTAGAAGCTTGCAGCTACGGCCCTTGCCGGGAGTCGCTGGTCCTTGTCATGACACATGGTCAAGTCGGGGAATAGAAGACCTCAATCGCCGGCCGCCCCCGTCATCTGCCCGGCCATTGAGATGAAAGCAACTGATGGCGCCGAATTCCTATGGCTTTGGCGCGAACATGGGAAGGCGTGGCCATGGGGCGTGCAGCGGCGAATAACGAGAACGATGGCAACGGCGACAAATCTGCCATCTGTTAGTGTTTCGCCCCAAAACAAGTCTCCATTTCCTTGGACTACTGTGTTTGCTCTTGGCCAACACGCAGCAGAGATACGTCTCCACGAAAGGTAACTAGGTAAGGTACCTTACCTCTGCCTTTTTTACCTCATCTCTCCTGGCCTTTCCCAGGTCGGCCCAACTCGTTCTTGAGTCCAGGATCAATATGTGCGTGAGTGGGACGCCATCGCAGCGCGTGTCTCAAACATGCCGGCTGGGGCCCCTGGCTGATCCGGTCCGGAAGTAAAGCACGGAGCACAAAACTGTCCTTTGAAAATGGACGGCCCAGTCCTCCACAGCGGCTGGAGAGGAGGGATGCACGCGGTCAACCATGTCGCTGCTGGCGATGAAGCTGGGGACTGGCGGCCAAAAAGAGACCGGCTGAAGAGAAGGAGGGAGGGATGCGTGCAGGCGTGGAAGCATCATGGAAGCCGTCTAGAAGCCGTCTAGAAGCCGTCTAGAAGAGTTCCATGGCTAGAGAGCACCAGCCAACGTGCTGTGCCGCTGCCACATGGGAATTAGGTTGCTGAGAGTCCACCCTTTCCCTACACATTTGCTGACCACACGCATGGAAAAGTTCCGCATCGAGATTCCGGTAGCTATTGGAGGGGAAGTTGCAAATTCCCTGACTGTAAGCGGCAATTGCCATGCTAGCTCGCATTTCTACACTCGCCTCCTTGATGACATGGAGAAGCACCTGCCTTCCATCTTGCAGATGGCCGGTGTGGAAGGTGCGCAACTTCGTCGCTGCCCCATGTAAGGTAGCTGCTCTCACTCCTGATGCTTATCATGGCAGGAACCTCTTAGGTACCCAACCTGGACCAGATCAAGAGGCAGGTATTGCCATTATGCCTGCCTTTCTAGCAACTCCTACTTTCTCTTGTAGCCCCAAGGTACCTAACTACCTTACCTTAGCTGTGCTGTCTCCCTAAAATGTTCCTCTGAGGTACCTACCGCCATCCGGATCTTTTGCTCTCTGCCTTTGTCTGCACCTTCACCTGTCCAATGATGCATCTGTCCAGCGCCCACACCCACACCCACACCTTCGGGCTGCAGTTTGGTCCCGTCTTTCTTTGATCTTGATTATCTTTTCCTTCTTTCTGGTCCACCCTGTCATACATGCGCCCTCCGCACCATCGTCCACGCGGCCTATTACTACCGAAAGACCATGACCGGACCGAAGAAGCAAACGTCCAAGTTCCTGCCACATGGTCGAGAGAGGGACTATCTTCAGCCAAACTATGAACGAGCAACCCAACGACTCTGCTTCGTATCTCGCTTCCACCTCGCTCTGCTTCTCTTGGCAAATCTCTCGGGAGCCGCTCGCTCTGAGATCCAGCCTAAGGTCACACTCACAACTACTTTGTGGCCACGCTGCTTCACGGGCAAGACTTTTACGTAGGTCGGATTCGAAGCAGCAGCCAACTTGCCGCAATCTGTTCAGAGCCCAGCGATCGGATTACCAGCCGGCCCTTGGGATGCAAACACAAAGTCCTTGCTTAGACTTTACTGTGGTGAAACATGTACACATTCAGGCCGAGGGGACAAAGACAAGGAATATCTCTTGAGCACCAGCAGCTATACTGCGTAGACGTATCTCCCAGCCAGATGTCACGGCATGCATGAACCGACAACACACTTTCACCAGGCATAAATGTCCGTCGGTCGCCGGCCGAATCTTGCAGCCCGATACGCCACTACAGAAGTACTTCAGTATTGATTGATGCAGTTTGACTTTTTCTTCTCCTGAGCTCGGCCCAACTGTCTCGTCATAAGCTCAACGCCATCGCGACTTTGCTGGCCTCACCACGTGTCGAAGAGATTCGACCGCCCTTCTGGAAGCACGCACGGAACCCTTTCTCAAACCACGAGTTCATTTCCACGTTCGCGGTCTCACCATGAACCTCGACCGCTGTCGCGTTTGTTTCCTCTTACGTGCTAGACACCAATAATAGTGCCAGCTTCGAAATGGCATTGCAAGTCCCAAGCACACCTTGTCGAAAAACTAAACACGCAATCCCCATTCTCGTCAATCTGACGGCAAGATTTAGACGTTGCGAGAGCAAGATTCCGTGTAATGATGATCCCTGGATTTCACGTGTTTCTTCATCTATTGGCAAAAGCATCCCTGTTGAAGTCTATGGGGCGGTCCCAAAGTCGTTGAACACCAGGGGAACAGTGTTTCAAAGTTGATTTACGGTCTTTGTCTCATTCCCCGTCCGCAGTGACTAGCTGTTCCGACTAGATCAGAGCCTGCCTATTGGCTTCCTACTGAGGACCTTCACCGGTATTGCGACTTTCGCGGCCTGCTCTGCGTTACTGTAGTCGACTGTCCACAGCAACACATGGTCGATCTTTTGCATCAATGGTCCCGGTACCTGCCAGCTGTTAGCCAGTACACAAGCCTGCAGGAAACAAACAATTCGCGATGTTTGGCGTAGCACACCTCGTATCTTGTATGTCGCTGTCGACATCACATCATTTTCTACTTTTATTGCTCAGAGCCAGCAAACTCTGAGCCTCAAATGCGCCTCGAGACTTCTGCTCGGGCAGCGAGGTTCTGCCTGCCACAGGGCTAGACGAGGCGCATCGTCCCAGATCTGGTTGTTGCTTGTGTTAGGCGCGTGTATGCGAAGTGTTTTTCTATTCTGGCTTTCAGAGACGATTACGAGTGTGCGGAGTTTTTACAAACGCCGAGTCTGCGTGTTCGTATGAAACTGACTCGCGATGCTGAAAGCAAGTCCTTTGAAAATTGAATTATGGATTAAAATGCTATAACTTCATTCACCATCTACATCGTCACCCACACTTGCCCTCCTTCAGTAGCCGCGGCAGTGTGCCGCAATTTCCAGATAAAAAGTACGGACACAACGTCCGATTATTTCGGACCATAAATGCAGTAACGGATCAACCATGATTTATGGTTCGGTCCTGCAACGTTGCTTGTACTCTCTTTGGCAGAGTTCCTCGTGTGATAGGCTAGCTTACTGCCCTAGTAGTGAGGCAGCTCTCTCGACACCCACCTCGCGGCTTACGCGCACCCGGCGGTGTTCTCGACGCGTCCATGCGACGTAGGCTTCGGGCGTGCTTGATTCAGGGTGTTTTGCCTGACGGGATGCAAGAGGATAGTGGGAGGTATTTGAACCGTCGCGGCCGCCGACGCCGGAACTCCGTCTTCGCACGTAGGAAGGGAGGTCTGTCTGGATGCGAGTTGGCCATGATTTTTGTCGAAAGACCGGAGCTTGGCCGTCTGCACGATATTGGCACGCGGGGCCCGCAGCAATATCCAGCTGTCGAAGGACCGAAGCTGGGATCCGGAACGGGCCACCCCCGAATGCGTCCCATAGTGTCCGGTAGAAGTGGGTACCTGAGCGAACCGGACCGAACCGGACGACCGACCTGGCGAATGCGTCCCTCCCCTCTCCGGACTTCAAACTCAGATGCCACACAGGCCTTGTGCACAGTCGAGGCCGTTTGCAGTGTTGCAGCAGATGGATCCATTCGCGCAGAAGCAGCCTTTTCCCAGGCCTTCTCGTGACATCTCCTTGTCTTTGAAGACGGCCTTCAGCAAAGCCATCAAGTCATCGTGAGACTCGGGAGCTGAAGTCTCAGCCTTTCGAGGCGTACCAGGCTGGGGCACAGGTGTCTCTGTTGCCTCCACCTCAGGGCTCCGGTGTCCGACCTCACTGACCATCGGGTGCTGTTCTGTGTCGACGGGCAGCGCCAATGCAGTAGCAGCAGCCAGCAAGGCGACAGTCATTGGGGTGGCGACCTTCATTTTCGCGGGGCGACAGGTGTGATGCTGATCAGTTATCGTTGGGTGAGTGGTGTTGTCCCTGGGTTATTTTACTGTTGTCTGATGACAGGCGTCTGGGGTCGGAGTCGAAATTTTACGATTTACGGCAGGCGGGACCACTGAAGATATAGATATCCGGATCGATCGTGGGACGGACAAAGAGCCGGAGTTGGTCGGATTCTTAAACAGACTTGACTTGCATGCAGCAAAGGAAGGGCCAAAGACCTAACGAGCGCCGTTTGCGTTTGGGGTGGGAATCACAAAGGGGGTCGCCTAGAAAGCCACAACCAAAGCGTGAAACGAGTGCGCATACAAAGACGCGGTAAAAGAGGAAGACTGGTGCTGGTGGCGTCTCCCTTCTCTTGTTCCGCCTTCCAGAGTTAGGAGGGTAGAAGGTCATTTTAATTCAAACCGGATTGTACTACGCGCTGTTGGCGAACGACAAACCCTCCCATCCCCCTTATTCCCCCCCCCCCTTCTCATTAATCCCGGCTCATCCATTACGAGGTCAATTCACGGGAGATGTGTGTGAGTCTCCAGGGCTGGTCTTAGTGATATTGTTACGTCGCATCCGGCGCGATGACAGGTTGCGACGCTGGGATTCGCAGAGCAAAAGCATCCGAAGCGCAGAAAAACGAGACGACACCTGGCGCGAGCGTTGGTCCTGTCGGTCGTTCGTTTGATGCTCTGCGACCCCGAGCGGGGGTGGGGGCTAGCTAATTTTGGGGTTAGCCGGCGCTAAGAAAGCTGGCCCAAATCGAATTTCATGCAAGTTGGCGCTATTGTCATCATCCCCGCCAGCAGCACTAGGGGGCCCGATGCTGGACCTGCAGATTAAGTAAGGTAGGCACTCTTTTCTTGCGGATAACACACTCTGACCCAACGACATGCCGAGTCAGTCCCAGCTGGAATGTGAGGTCATTCATTCCTTTTCTCCCAACGGACAAGAGACGAGTTTGAACCAAGACGGGCAGAAGAAACAGGGCTGGAATGTCCACCCCGCGGACGTCAGAGTGGCCCAACAGGTCTCTGTCTGCAACTGCCACGAGACTGATGGCTGAACATTGCTGGTCCTGCAGAATATCCCACTTCCCGTCTTCGGTCGTATGTGTCGCAGACGGACGACTCCCAAACAGAGCAGTTTGGGAGGAACCGAATGGGGGCGCTGCACCAGGGCTGACCCTTCTTAACTTAGGTAGGCTCGTGTGGAGTGCAGCAGCAGCCGGAAAAGCTCAACCTTCTACCTACTTGTGGTGCTGGTAGCGGGGCACCCGAATTGGCGCGGCGCCGTCCGATGTCCTCGTTAGCCGTGAGATAAATCGAGTTACTCACGGCATATTACCTCCGGCCCACGGAGATGAGAAGGCGAGAAGAACAAAAAGGCTCGGTCGGCAAAACCTTTTTGGAAAGGGGCTTATTAACGGTCAGCCAAGGACAGATGACCAAGAGGCCGTCTTTCAGACCGTGTTTTGCGGTTTTAGATGGGAGCGCCCTCGGTTTCGCGCTCGATTGGGGAAGATGATGTCTTTTCTGTGCTCGGGTGGACCGGTTTGTGGCTTTTCACAACGGTTGGCTGGGCGTCACTGCGATTGCTGTCGGGGGTTTAGTCTTGGTTGACTGGCTTCTGAAGGCGTGCTAAGTCTTGTTGGAGAAACATGACGGTGGTCGTCGATTCAGGTGGTGAGAGATTAGAGGAGGGGGGGTTTGTGTTCTGCATTTGTGTTGTTGGGATTAGTGAGGTTCGTTCATGCTGTCGCGTTAGGCTCACAATCATTGGTTCGGCAACGACGTGTCGATATGTACTGTATTTCACTGCGTTTTATTTCCCACCCGAGAGGACCAGGCGAGATGAGAGCGACTAACATGATCGATGCCCGGGAGGCGATCAACGTCGTAACCCAGGGTGAAATTTCGGACGAGCTCACTTTTTAAGTAGATAATTAGCTAACAACTTTACATTAGAATGGAACAACGCGGTATATTCTACATCAATGGGCTCCATCGTTAACACAATGATTGTCCTATGAAGCGATGGTCTCCCCCGGAAACATTAGCCTTGGATAATAATCTTGGTCAGTTCTAAAACATTCATTATCTTTGGACGTGAATCATACAGGCCTACAGCGACAAATCCCCATCAGACTACACTTTCCTGCTGTTGCGTTAGTGCCCACCTGCTCTGGCGATTCTGATAGCGTACGGGAATGAGGTCTCAGCTGGCACCAACCGCCCGTCAAACTCCAAAATCCGCTTGGGGCCGGTCGGAGTTAGGCTGCGCAGAATGGAAGCTGCGGGAAATTCCACCGCCTTCTCTCCGAACGACTCCACTGGGAAAAGCTTTAGCTAAGCACATTCGGGAGAGGATCCGAGCTTTTCCATCGAAATCCCACGCAGTGAGAAATAGAAACGTCATTCGTCATTGCCTTCTAGCGGGCCGTCAAACATCACCACCTTTTTTAAACAACTTCGTCCCCGCCTCGACGAATTTCTTTGATTTTCCCCGCACACGCATCCACCGCATCATATTCGAGATAGAAAAAAAATAGATCACGATGTCCTTCAGCATCGCCCTCCGCCAGACGCCTGCGCGCATGGCGCAGCGCGTCCCCCAGCTCACCCGGAGCTTCCACTCCTCAAAGAACCCGACCGCCGCCCGCGCAAACACGACGTCGAGCGCATTCTTCACCGCGCGTAATGCCTTCCGCAACTCGTCGAGATCCTACATGCAGCAGGCTGCCCCCGTCCAGGGCCAGTCGACCTCGCCGCTGCGCAAGCTGATGGTCGGCGGCGCCATCTTCGGAGGAACGCTGGTGGCCATCAACGTCGTCTTCAACCGCGAGACGAGAACCGACGGCGGCATGCCCCCGTTCGAGCGCGAGTATCTCAACGACACCTTCCTCCACACCGGTCTGGGCGTTGGTATCATTGCCTTGACGGCGAGGCAGATGGTGCAGAGCGGTTTCGTCTACAGACTCATGGTCACGAACCCGTGGGTTGTCGGTCTCGGTGGTTTGGCACTGAGTTTTGGCACCATGTACGGCACTCGTGCCATTTCTCCTGACAAGTAAGTCTTTTATCATCTTCAATCCTTGGCAAAATGGCAGAATGTTGACGAATCGACAGCTACATCCCCAAGTACGCCATGTGGACCGCCTTCAACGCCACCCAGGCCGCCATGATCGCTCCCCTCCTGACGATGGTTCCCGGTGCGCTCCTCGCCCGCGCAGGTCTCTACACTGTTGCCATGATGGGCTCTCTTTCCATCGTCGGCGCCACCGCTAAGCAGGACAAGTACCTCTACATTGGTGGTCCTCTCCTCGCCGGCCTGGGTGTCGTCATCGCCTCCAGCTTCGCGCCCATGCTGCTCCCCGTCACAGCCGTCCGCACCCTCGCCCTGACGGAGAGCATCTCCCTGTACGGTGGTCTAGCCGTCTTTGGCGGCTTCACGCTGTACGATGTCCAGAAGATTCTGCACCACGCCCGCTTGGCTGAGCGGGGCGTCATGCGCAGGGATGCCGTCAACGAGAGCATTGCGCTCGAGTTGGACTTTATCAACATCTTTGTGCGCATGGTTCAGATCCTGACGATGCAGAACAACCGCAGGAAGTAAAGCATTGGCGTAGAAAGTGTAAGATGGTGGAGTGGAACAGAATCAATATCCCACGAAGGGGAAACATTTTCCTCTTCTCGCATACTATGGTTTAAGACAGAGGACTTAGGAAACCCCTCTCATGATTAAAACAGCTCGAAGACGCCTACGGGCCAGGAGTTGGCGTTTTGCTTTGTACTATAACTCAAATCTCTTTTGAAAAAAAAAAAAAGGAAAGTTGACTACAAGGAAAGCACCTCTATTGCAGTGTTTTTTTGTCGTTGCCCGGCCTGTTAGCATAATGTGTCGGCCGCAAAACGTCAATTGCGAGTGTGTCGGGTTGCGCATCGACCTGACCTCATTCTTGCGCAAGTCTTGCTCCCTGACGCAATAGAGGACCTTGCTTCGCGACACATTCACAAGCAACGTATAGCACAAGTAACCATCAACATGGTATTAACTTAGACTGGCGTAAACTTGAAACTGTGAATTGTTATACGTAAAGCGGTTGAACGCAGTCATCGCCGTGGGCTATTCCTCAGCCAGAGGGGCATCAATGCCCCCCCCGTCTTGATATCATGATCCCAAATGTCAAAAGAAAGACCCAATGCCAATCAATAATCCTCTCGTCATTCCATTCCCTATCGTTACAACTTTTCCTTCTCTCTACCTATCCTCGAGTCACCCCTGCAAATCAGGAAAAGTCCTCAAGAAATGGCTAGGGCACTCGTACCCCGACGGGTTCTTGTTCAGGTACAGCTGGTGGTACTGCTCCGCGTCCCACCACTGCCCCGCCGGGATGATCTCCGTCACGATCTTGCCCTTGTACCACTGCTCGTTGGCCAGCCTCGTGACCTCCCTCGCGACGCGCTCCTGCTCGGCGTCGTGGTAGAAGATGGCGGAGCGGTACTGCGGCCCCGTGTCGGGGCCCTGGCGGTTGGCGGTGGTGGGGTCGTGCATGCGGTAGAAGAACTCGAGGAGCTGGCGGTAGGTGACCTTATCGGGGTCGAAGACGACCTGCAGGGCCTCGGCGTGGCCCGTGTCGCCGCCGCAGACGGCGCGGTAGGTCGGGTTGTCGAGGTCGCCGCCGATGTAGCCGACGCGGGCGTCGATGAGGCCCTTTGCCTGGAAGTGCTTGCGGTACAGGTGCTCGACGCCCCAGAAGCAGCCGGCGGCGATGGTGGCCTTTTGGGCGTGGGGCGGGATCGTCGGGCCGGTGGCGGCGACCGAGGAGGAGCCCTGGCCTGCGAGCGACATTGTGGACGACGACGTGAAGGGGCGGACGAGGCGGGTTATGAAGGAGGGAAATGGCATTGTTTGGTGTAGTTGGTGTTGTTGTTGTTGTTGTTGTGGGAGGAAGAGGACGGCTGCGGAGACGACGACGGCGACGGAGATGAGGAGGGTCAGGGACCTGAGGGGCAGCTGCTGGAGCTTAGGGTGGGGTTGGGCGGGTTGGGGAATCGTGATTTTTCGGCGGTATGACGGAGGCGGCTTGCCGCTTGGTTTTTGACTTGTTTTGGAAGATGTTGACGGCTGTCAAATGTTTCGTTTCATAGAGGGTGAAGTGTACTGATTGTTAGTGTCACGATGCAATTGCGGGCGGGGAAAGCAAAGGTCTATAGAATAAGTGCTTTTGCGTTGAACGGTTATATAGAAACCCTCCGTCATCCTGATTCCAAACCGCCGGGACAAGGGAAGGTACGCAGTAAAAAAGTGTTGAAGTCATCCACCTCGCAACCTCATTCGCCAGGTGTTCCTTGTGGCGGGACGTGGAGTGCATGACAAATCGGGGCCGGGATTCGGAGATCATGGTTCCCACGAGGTGTTCGGTCTTCGTCTTCCTTCTTGGTGGCGAGCCGAGGAAGCGGGGGGAGCTTTGGGAACTCGGACCTCCAGATTGCCCCACCTAATCTATTCACGTGACGAAGTGTGGATTCATACTTATCTGATCTAATCGATAACGACAACGCCGATGCAGATGGCAGCTCTATACGTACCTTACCTCAGGTGACAGAACCCCTCGAGTCTGACGTGAGCACGGGAGGCATCAGGGAAGAGGAAGACCGGATTCTGTGCTATGTTTGTTTTATGACTTTCATGTTTGTCTTTCCACTTCAAATTGCTCAGCCATGAAACAAAACATTATCTCCACGCAACGGAAGGTTTTTATGAAAATAGGAGAGCTGTTGGCAACGAGAAGTTCAAGGATATTACAATAAAAAAAGTGTCGGTGTATTCAATGCGACTTGGGCCCCAAACCCGTCTACTGACGATTTGCCGCAATAAAAGTATATTCATTCCACTATGAGGTATAATGTAGTTCGTCCGACGCAGTGGTGAGCATAATCTGGGGGCAGTGGAATCTCCCGCATGCCCCCCTTGCGGTTTCTCGGGAAATTTCTTCTTTGGAAGGCTTCAGACTGTCTTGCAGACTTCGCTCTTGTCCACGTCTCAACTTCTGCGCAGAGCTACTGCTAGCCTTGGCTCAAAAATAATATGGGGTACTCGGATAGACCCCAGTTTTCCCGCAGCAAACAAGACGAGAATAGCAAAAGAAGATCATGAAGTACCCAAGCCATGTGATTTCTTGACCAAGCAATCTCTGGTCTATGAATATAGTCATAACTCATAATCATGAAGAGTATCAAACTGTAAAACCCAATCGTGCATCCCACAGTTGGAATGTGATGAAATAGCATCCAACACCTCAGTCGTACCGCGCCCTTTTCGCACAATCGTATTTCAGATAAACCGGCTCCGAAATCAGTCTCGCCTGTGCGCCATTCACCCTCGTCTACAGTCTTGGTCCAAAAGCCCTATAATAGGCCCGGGCAAAGACAGCAAGTTGCCCCGCCTCCCCATCGTCCTCATCATCCTTGTCATCATCATCATTCTCATTATCCTCATCGTCTTCATCTCCTCCGAATCCTCTTCTCTGTTCCTCCAGCTGGGCAGGATCTGTGCCTTGAGCATTCTCATCATCCTCATCGTCTTCACCTCCTCCAAATCCTCTTCTCTCTTCCTCCAGCCGGGCAGGATCTGTGCCTTGAGCATTCTCATCATCCTCATCCTTTTCATCTCCTCCAAATTCTCTTCCCTCCTCCTCCAGCTGGGCAGGATCTGGGCCTTGAGCATTCTCATCATCCTCATCGTTTTCATCTCCTCCAAATTCTCTTCCCTCCTCCTCCAGCTGGGCAGGATCTGGGCCTTGAAGCTCTACCAGATTATTCTGGTCTTCCAGCAGGACACCCATGATCTCTCCATGGTCTTCCGGGCGGGGCTGATCAATGGGTGGTGCATTTGGCTGACCAACGACGTTGGCAACCCAATGGAATCGAACGTCGCGGACTTGCCTCTCCTCGACCCAGCCGAGGTCTCGTACCTCCCAGTGACCTTGCCCGACCGGCATGATGTTAAAAGCCTCGGCGAGCACCCGCGCCCTTTGCTGAAAGTCGTCGGCCATAGCGAAAGCCTCCCAGTCCATCTCGATCACCTCCTGGACTCGGGCCAAGTGCCCTGCGAGCTGTGCTTCCACTTCTTCGTGCTCTGCGAGCATTGCCTCATCAGCAACGGGCGCGCCATCTGGGTGTACAGCCATATACTCGGGACCATCGCCGACCCGGCCGTGCTCTTGGAGCAGGTGGGCGTAGCAGTCGTTCTTGGTCTCGAACGCCTCAGTCGGCTGTGGGCATGCCCAGCACATGAATGCGTGGCACATGCCACACTCCATGTTGTTGCATCCCTCGCTCTTTTGGATCGCCACGCCGCAGCGGGGGCAGCTCTTGGCCTCCAGCTCCCGCTTCGCCGCCTCGAACTCGGGGTCGACGTCCTCGCCGGCGTCTTGGCTGCATGGAAAGCGCTCGTCGTGTGCCTTGGGGCAGGTGGTGCAGTTGATGAGCACGCAACCCGGGCAACACCTGGAAGACGGCCCGGAGTCCTTCGGCGTGACTGGGTAGAACTGATTGCAGTCCGGGTCCGGGCATGGCCTGAATTCGTGTGCGCGTCTGCCGATGTAGTCCTTGAAGGCTATCTTCAGAATGTCGTCGAAGAGATCCTGAGAGATCTGGTACGCGATGGGCTCCAGGTCGAACACCGCGCCGCAGGGCTCGCCAGGGCCGCCTTCGCAGATGAGCATGTTGTTCTTGGTCGCCCATGAGCCCGCCTTGACCAGGTTTGTGAAGCAGTCTTTGCAGTACGCGTGACCACAGCCGCCATGAATGACATCTAACTCGCAGTACGAGACGCAGCACGTGACACACTCGAAATCCTCTGCTCTATCTTCTTGGCCGGCGTCGTCGTCTCCTGGGATACTGGTTTCGGCCTTGCGCTTCTGCCGGGTTACCGCGTCGACAAGCTCTTCGATTTTGTGCTTGACAAGCAGTATTGACCTCCTGTCAAAGCTCTCCACTCCCACCATCGTGCAATCGGGATCGCAAAACTCGTGAATCGTACACTCGAGCTCACGACCGTAGTCTTCCAGCTCCGCTTCGCTCCACTGGAGTTGGTTACGCGTTGCTACCGGGATCCGAATCGTGGTTCTGTAAATCTGGCGGATGTCGAGATCGGCATCCACGTTGAAGGGCATATCCATGTTGCCCAACTTTTCCACGGCAATGGCTGCGTGTCTCGAGTCGACAAATGTGGCGCAGGCAGACCAAACGTAGGAAGTAGAGGCCGCCTCGTTGAACTCGAGAGGGCTCCAGAGCTTGCCTATGCTGCCGAGGATGGCGTCGAGTGTCTCGAGTTGTTCAACGAGACAAGGCCAAGTCCTGCGCTGCGACTTCAGGATGCAAACGTCCTTGCTTACATCGTCCTTGTACTCGGCGAGCAAGGCCGCGCGAATGTCCTTTACTTGGGCTTCAATTGTGACGTCGTGCAACGCAAGACAGCGCCGGCCGTGTCTGTCAACGTCCAACTCAGCCTCGATGTCCTTACCAAGAATATTTATCGGATTTTCGTCGGCCTGTGCCGCCAACTTGTCGAGAACCGTTTCACCGTTGTCGTTCAAGGCTGCGACGCAAAAGTCCACTGTCGGTGCTCTCCATTGCAGAGTGACTTCCTGAGCTGATACCAAGGCAAGTCTCTCCGATTCCTCGGACATGGAGTAGATGCGCAACTCTCTCGCCTCAATCATCCACGACTGGTTTCTGGCCTCGTTCTCAACGGCGTCGCGCATCTTGGAGGCGAGGTCAGGGTCCTCGAAAAGAACATCGGCCGTCGTCTCGGGATGGTGATCGTATTGGTAGACACCAGCCACCACCACCTCGGCGTCGTATCCCACGCGGCGGATGAGATCTGTGATGGAATCCGCGCCGCCAGGGAGGTTTTCGAGATTCATGAGTCTGAGAAGAGAAAATCCAGTGCCGGGTACTACCCAGAGAATCTCGGCGCCTTGGCCAAACATCACAGTTAGCCCTGAGATCTCGCGGACTGTATCGCCGTCGAAGAGACTGAGCTGGTACTTCGAATCTCGGGGCCCCTCATGTCTGGCCGTTGGGGGGAGTCGAGCAAAGCTCTGAGGTTGGTTAAGAGAATTGTAGTCCATGGTGACAATATGATCTGGAAGAGGGGATGATGTTGTGTGTGATTCGTGGGTGTGACAGTGATGAATAGAGATGAGATGTAGCGATTGAAGAACAGGGTGTGGTCTGGATGAAGTGTGGTATGGAGAAGTTGGGAAGTTTCGAGGACGCTACGAGGAGGATGGAAGAAGAATATATTGCTCTGCCAGAACCTGTCTCTTGTGAACCTAACCCAGGAACGCAAGCCTGAGTGGGGGCTAAAGCAGCAGCGGGGCAGCAATCCAGCGGTTCGGGACCAAATGAAGAGACAGCTCAAACCTAAACAGCTGTATACCAGATGGGAAGAAAGGTCAGAATCCGGACTGGCTCCTTGAATCGTCACTCGCTGCCTAAGAGTGGGTCTCTGGTGAGGTTGAGGTAGGCAAAGGTGTCTCCTTTTGAGGCTATCCACGTCGCGAAGCTTTGATTTCATCCTCCAGCGGCCACATGGGTATTCCGTCACGATTTCGGACAAAAGAGCACACTGTTTAGTCATTCAATATAGACCAAGTTGCCTAAGCCATCTTATGTGTCGCGCAGGAGGTTTACACAGAATCTCCTATCAAGCACAGGTTGTGGTGTTGCGAAGACTTGCCCCACTCCTAAGAATGGTTGATGGAGATAGGGTTGTTTGACTTCCAGAGTTCGGCTGCACTCAATATGCTGCTACAGCAACGGACATAGGCAGAAAAACGCTAATTTTCATGGTAACCTGAGATCTGGGTAAGTTAGACGATTCCAGGGCTCTTGTGTATGACCCCAAAGACGGCTTCTCATGACTCCCTCCCTTCACACTCTCTCAACCATTCTCCGGAAATCGCTAAACTTAGTCTTCCATCATCTCTTGGTAGATAATGATTCGTACCAAACCCCGGAGTATCTGCTGGGCGCAAGTCTGGAATCGGACCAAAAGGATAATTGGGGATTTTCATGTAGTACCGAAAGACAACGTAGGACACATTGTTCCGAGTCGACGGACAAAGATACCAGGATGTTTGCACAACTAGGCCTGACCAATTGAAAGAGTACCGTTGTGGTCATCAACACTGCGGTATATACTGTGTTGATACATAGTACCCTGTTTGCGGCCCGTGCGATCGAGAGTTCGAGATCACTGGACGTAATGGAAAAAGGATTTATGAACACACTGGAAGACGCTATACCGATTGTTGTTGACATTTCGTACTTGTATATAGGTATATGGACATTATTTGGTCTACTATCTCGAGAATAAAGCCATCTGATTTGCCTCCTTCTCATGCTACAAAGCTAATGGTTTCATTCCTCGTTTCAATCGTGAAATAAGTCTCTCAGTGCTGAACATCGGCAGCGTGTTCCTTGCGGGCAACGTATTCGGGAACACCAGAGGGCTTGTCGGTGTTTGCGCCACGCTTGGAGTGTTCTGTTCTCTCTTCCTTCTGTTGCTGGGCCATCATCTCCTTAGCCTCGTGCTTGCTGGAGGGGTCCTCTGTCAAAAAGTTAGCATCGCCATGATATTGCGCTGGTCGCGAAAGGCTCTTACTGGAGACGTCGGCTTGCGGGTTGTACTGAGGCATTTTGATAATATGTATCGACTGAGCCTTTCTTTTTAATGGCGCAAAGTCTGAGATGTCGCGAAGGTGTGATTCGTTGGGTTGTAACGTGGAACGAGATGATGAGTAGCGGGAGGTCAGTTCGGGCGGTTAAAATAACCAAGTCTGCTGTGATTATTGACGAGACTCAATGAAATAATAGCGAGGTGACGGCACGGTTGCGCAAATGCAACGTCATGTGAGGCCGCGATGCAATGGATATCGTGTGTTTCCACTGACGTCGACCTATGGGTCTAAATGTGGACAAAGAGGAAACATCCGTCTCGGGTCATCTTTGAGCCTCACTGGGCTTCGATCAGATCTCCGCAAAAGTAGACTTGTCTCCGTGAAAAGATGGGTCAGCAATCCATTCAGTTTTCTCCACGCTGCGTCACATTCCATCCCCCGATCTCGAATCCAAGCTGGTTGCGTTATCAGTGACCGGAGCGAGAGGTCCGGTTCGTCTTCATGTTTTCGACTCAAGCCAAAACTGTAGATGCACGCAGTAACGCAATCCTCAGGTATCAAAGCGGGACGGAAGTTGTGGTCTGCGTGTTATCGATGCAGCAATATGTATGAGCCTCTTGAGGCCGAAGCTACTATGTACAGGGAAAGTCATCTAATCAAGAGGCCTGAGCCCATTTGACCGCGATGAAGAAGTAAATACACACTTCTTTGGGTAATTGGCCCCAAAAACTACACGCTCAGATATGGTGCGGGAACTTGGGAAGGCGAAACAAGGCCAAAGAACAACTAACTGCTTAGCAGGCAGACAGAGAGGTCTGGCCCTTGCAGTTGGCGGTGGTCTTGACCTTGCTGCTCTCGCCAGAACCCTTTTTGACACCCTTGTACTCCTGGCAGACCTTGGACACGCTGGAGCCGCAAGTGCTGGAGATGGTGGCGACGTCGCCGTAGTTGGAGTTGATGCCGACGAGCTCCTTGACGCTCTTGGCCTTGACGTTCTTGATGACGACGTTGCGCGGGCCGCCGTTGTTGGTGCAGTCGCCGCAGCCGCGGTAGAGCTTGCCGGCGGTGACGACGGTGAAGCCGTCGATGGTGACGGTGCCGCGGCCGTTGTGCTGGACGACCTTGTCGGCGGCGTTCTGGGCGCCACCTCCCTGGATGAGAACGTCGCCGGTGCCGAGAGCAGAGATGGCATCTACCGTGTCAGAGTCAGCACACTGCTTTGCTTCGAGAACTTTTGTGTACTTTGAGGAGCCGAGACATGTTACATACCCTCGCAGACGTCGCGGAACCAGACGTTCTTGAGAGTGCAGGCAGCCTTGCAGTGGACACCCTCGAGCTGGTTGGCGCCGATGATGACGTTGCTCAGCGTGGCGCCGTTCTCGAGAATGAAGACGGCAGAGTCGCTGCCGGTGTCGGCGTCGGTGTCGCAGGCACGACCGCGGTCGAACTCCTTGTTGCCCATGTCCTTGGAGCCAGAGATGACGCTGGGGGCAGAGAGGGAGACAATGGAGCCGCTGCGGGTGGGGATGTTGAGGGTTTGAGCCGCGGCGAAGCCGGCCAGCATGGCGGAAACGAGAATCTTTGTCTGCATCTTGAAGGAGTTGAGCGTCGGAAAGGCTGAAGTTGCCAAGATCAAAGTAGCTAAGATGATTGTCTGACTGAGGGTGGTGCAGATAGTAACCGAAAAGGCCAGAGGAAGGCGGGATTTTGCAAGTCTTTATAGTCGCCCTGCCTCTGGATATCGTGATAATCTCACAGAGGCGGTATATGAGAAACTACGGCGGTAAGGGAGTTTCAAATTGATCATGAGAGTTGCGTTGCGAAGGGGACTAGCAGCAAGATTGCCTTGCTTCGCCGGACAGCAAGACAAGACTCTTGGTACGCAGTAATCTCCTTGGTGGAATTATCAAACAGAAAAGCCGACGGCCTCCAGGACATGATCAAGCAGAAGCTCTACCCGGTCCCTCGCCCGAAGGCGTGGGTGGTTGCTGTGGCTCTGCCCCTTCGTAACTGAAGGACCCTTGCTGCTCGTGTACCGATTCCCCAGGTCTTGCACCGGTAGTCGAAAGAAGGTCTGGGGACGTTTTGATAGGTGGAGAGAATGGTTGGGTGCCCAACTTCATCTGTGCCCCTGGTGTATGGGGTTCGACGCTCGCTCTCCACGTCGCCCTCGCGTGGCGGGCAGAAACTGTGAGCGTCCGCTCTCTTGACAGTCAAAAGCCTGAAGATGTTCCAATGAATACAGACCATGGCCGCATTCTCAACAGTTGGATTGCTTGGCAAACAATCTACTCAAGGCAATGGTGTTGGAGTGTATCGTTGTAGGTGGATTCGGCCGGACAAGGGCTCTCGATTCTCGAAAAGCTCGGCTCTGACATTGGGAAACTCCCAAGCGTGCTGGATAGGATTGGTGGCAGGGTGGTCACCATTCTCTAATTCGACGGGAATTTGGACCTCCGGTCGTCGCTCCGGGCCCCACGCCCCGATGAACGCCAGGATCTTCAAGACCAGGGTCGCATAATCGCTTGTCACCGTTGGATAAGTTGCCGCTTGCGGATCTCGTCACGGGAAGTACGCAAGGTAGGGAATGGGTCATCATTCAACAGCCCAATAACTGAACACGCACCCCGGCGCATCGCCCAAAAGAAACAGCAGAAGGTGGTATCAGCCGGATAGATTCTCCATGCGGAGACACCTTAATCCAAGGCGTGGTCGTCTAGCTGCAAGTCCGCAAATGGAAGGTGGCTAAGCAGGAATATCTGATATCATTCAACCAACCTACATTGTCTGGCATTTCGCGCGCGTGAGGTAGTAAAATGATATGAGCACGACTCTACTACGCTCAATCCCAGGCTGAGCTGTAAACCGTCTAGCGTCTGCAGCGGACGCAGAGGCCGTTGCACAGCAGATGCCCGCAGAAAATGACGGGCCAAGTCCGGGGCATATCTCGGTAGATCATTGGCACCTACCGGCCGATGTGCTCCGAACCCACGGTTGGTGGCTCGGTCCTGCACTCCGCATTGGGGATGAGGCCCAGAGCGGCGACTGTAAAAGCCGTCGACAGGTGAGATTGGACGAACGATGCCAAAAATTTTGAGTCAAGCACGCGAGTTGAAAATGTGCGGGCGCCCCATCTTACTGCACCCCGACCTTGCCAAGTCTCACTGAAGATGAGAGGACATTGGCCAAGACAAAAGAAACCAAAGTCCCGTGTCTTGGCACCCGCCAGCCCCCCCTTTGACGCCGTTGGTGTTGGTGGGGTCGGCAGATAATTGATGGAATTGTCCTTTTTCCACTGATCGCCGGTCTTCAAACAAGAGTGATTCGGTTGGTTTGCAAGTAGTCAGGTGAGGGCGAGAATGAGATATTGATGTTTCTCTCTGTGGCCGCTGGCGTGTAATGGGTGTATGACGTGGCTATCATCGCTTGTAAGCACCTTAGGCGACATAGATAACCGCTGGTTTTGTATGAAGACCAAAAAAAAACCCTCGACTGTTTTTTCGCCCACTTGTAAGCGTACCAAGCGGGCAGTCATAAACACATCAGCGTGATAAATGAAGCGGCGCGTCAGTGAGACGGCGTGTTCTGATATGTTTCAAATCTCTGTCCAAGTCACTTCTTGAATGAATTGAAGATACGTACTGTGTCTTGGTATTGTGATATATTCAACGTGATAGATGCGCTCATTTGAACGCTGAGATAAATGCCAATTGAAGTTAATTAGAGACCAAAAGACGGGAGCGATTGCAAGCCACGAGCCACGAGTCAGCTAATGGCTCGTGCCCACCCACTCCCAAGGTCCAGGCCATGCTTCACAGAACACGAGAAGTAGTCAACTTCATCGCAGCAACAACTACACGGAAAAGAAGCACAAGCTTGCCCTCGGAGATGCTGGTAGTTAGCAAGATATGATGGAATAATCTGTTTCAAAAAGGTGCGAAGATTGCTGAGCCTGGCTGCACGCAAAGTCACATCTCGAATAGGGCCATACTGCTCAGGGTTCTCTTACCTCGTGTGGAACATGTCTCAACATTATAGATACCTCAAAGCTTACTAAGAGACTTTTCTCTGTCTTACTTACTTAGCCATAGCGAACTAGAAGAAACACCGTAGGTTACTACCTTGAAGCCTGTAGTCACAGCTAGAATGCAAACATGATTCAATACCGCCGGCTCCAAAGTTGGAACAAAAATGAAACCCTCCAGCTGTTGAACTTTATCTTCGAGGATCGAATCGTGTCGACATCAGTTAACATGGAATCTTCACCAAGGACCAAATCGACTCACAACATCGGAAGCGGTTGCCAGTGTTGTTTACGAGAATGGCATCGAGTTCAACATTGTGGGAGTAAATGATGGACATGGTCCTGGCGGTGAACGTCAGCCCACGCAAACCTATAGCATTGGACGGCAAGCTTTGTCGAGAAGATCAATACTTACCACATTTGACTTTTTAAAAAGTTGACACCGCGCAAAACGGAGTTTGTAAGCCAGTTGAAAGTGATGGCATGCGGGCGCCCTGGACAGTTGGACGTGTTTTCCTGTTGCCGAATCCACTCACACCAGTAATCGCCGTTTCCGTCGAAAGTGCATTTTCCATGGCCGTTAGTGCGCACATTGTTGCCGCCAAGGATGAAAGCAGTCGACTGGTTTTTGTATCCCACATCCAGCGAGTTGGCAAGCCAATATGAGATGTTGGTGCTCCACTGGAAATGTGAGTAACTTTTGTTAGAACAACACCTTCTAATAAGTAGGGGGTTTAGACGGGGTTAACAGGCACCGAGAACTGCTAGGGTCCCGTCAAAGTGAAGGGACTCACCAGTAAAGTGCCTTGCAGATCAATCTCACAGGTCGCATTCATTACCGAGTTGACGTAGTAAATTGTCGGCTCAAACAAAACCTTATCCCGTCGACCACCCTTTTTGAAGGCGCCGAGAATGGAAGGAGCGTCGTCGGCGGTGTTGGTTCCGCTGGCTGAGACGGTACAGATTTTCCTGTTAGAGTCCTCGCTGGAGACCACAACCCCAGACGTCCAGGCTCTGCGCATGATAGGCTGGCTGAAACACAATCGGAGTGGAATGAAATCGAACAAGGGCTGTCGATGACTTGTCAAGCTAAAACGGAACACTTGGTCGAGAATAAGCTTAAGACGTTCAGATGGATGTGCGACGATCTGACAGCTTGCATCCCACCGGCCATTGGAGTCCTTGATCACATCAGAATATGTAACGGCGGCGCGGGTTGAAGACTCATTCGACATCGTCAAATCGGGGTTATCCCAACCGAGCCCGCCCGCCCGCCATGAGGGTCGTATTCCAGCGCGGCCGCCATAAACTGCTGCGCTGTTTTAGCCAGTTCGGGAAGTCAAAGTCGTATTGGCTTTGTGGACTTGTGGATTTTGCACGAATCATGAGTTGGGCCGTTAAAGATCTCCATTCTCATGACCAGATCGTATCTGGTAGATCGGTTGGGCGCCGGCGATGCGGAGGCGGGGCAGTGCGGGGAAGGCCGCAGTCTTTCGGGGCGACGGGGCAACAGGTTGGAGGAGGAGCACTTGTTCTCATCTCGAACTCTTTGTTTTGACTCGTCAGGTAATATTCAGAATTCCGGGGTGGACTTTGAATGCATCTGACAACTATCTAGATCCAGTAACCCCGTTGACTTGGCAATTTATTAAGTACAGCCGACTGGAAATATTTAGGGGTCCCGGCGGAGACAAGACAACGTTCAGTAAAGTTCTATTCGCAACTCTATCAATACCAAATGCATATTGTAATGCCTGATTTGCTTCTAGTCTCAATCCTTCTATACAAGCATACTATGGTGTCCACAGATGTAAATTTCTGGCTCAGCTAGTGACGGCGGCTTCACATATTAATTTGTGTGCTCTGCCTCCCTTCGAGCCACAAATTCTTTAATTGCCCCTATTCCTTCATCCTTGTTCCAGGCTGATGAAGGCCACCCGAACTTGCCGTACAGAAGTCGTACCCACTGCACGTCTCTATCTACCTTATAGTCTTGAGTCGGTTTGTCTTGAACTCTAGAGTCGGCTCTAACGAATTCCTCCTAAATACCACCCGTTATCGGATCTAGCACAAAGTAAAGTCCGTGACTCTCATAACCGTAAGTGATGGCTATTTTATGTTTGGAGATCGGCGAATCCCCGACACATAATGCTTGGAAGTTCTCTATATATTTGCTAAGATTTCATTAGTGGCCAGGCTTCCAGACCGAGCCGTTAATTACGTTGCACTTCTAGTTAATATTGTGCTAGTTATCGTGTTATTCGAGATTTTCAATGTACGGGAGGTGGCGCAACACCTCGATAGCGAGATTAGATTTTCCAAATATGCCCAGGTTCTCTTTGGTGAGGTTTGGCCAGCCTCCTTGCGGTGGGCGCTTGATAGAGGCGTCGAGAAGGTGAAGATTGAGGTGGAAATCGTAGTAGTTGATGAAAGGCGCGACTAAGCGGTCTCCGAGGTTAGCGATAATCTGCGCCTCGTTCGAAAGACACAATTCGTTAAGCTCCCGACTTCTCTGGCGAAGAGAGACGAGTGTCCAGTAATCGGGTATTTCCCGTATGATATAGTGATGAAGCTACCCTTGGAAGCTTGAGGAATGCGAAGTCACCACCTCCGTAGCAGTGGCAGTCCGACTCGCAATCACAGACTTCCTCATCCGACCTGGTCGCTTGCATAGCTGGCGCTCTCCAATGCGATGTCTGACATCTTTCTCAAAGAATAAAAAGTTGCAATGGGCTTAATGCGTGCCATTGATTAAGTAATGATGCACGGAACGAAGTTTTGTAGGCGCGAATTGATTCTTATAAGCACATTTACGTGCCTAATGCTTTCAGAATAAGGTACGGGGTCACTAGGGGCTCCACAATTCTTGTATGGAATCAAGAGACGACAACTAGTACACTAGTGTAACATCGGGCTTCTGGGATTTGTAAATTGTAGATGCCTCAAATACTCGATGCACCACATTCGGTAGTCGTACCCAAGATGGATCACTCCCCTCATCGTTATCCCAGAAACCGTCCAGATCTTGTTCAGGCTGCCAAAAGTCAAACTTTACGCAATGAAACTCAGATAAGTGGTTCTCACAGGCTTTGAAAGTCGGTAAAACCCCAAGACAACGCCAACAAATGTGCGCTTCACAACCAGGACACACGACTTGGTCCTTCTCTTCGTCATTTTCGAGTTCCCCTCGGCAATCACGGAATCCTGGAGTCTGGTGGAGAGTTCGTCAGTGCTACTCTGTAAATCTGACTGCATCCAGTGGTAGGACATTTGCGTAACTCTTCCGGTCGTCTGGAGACGTAGGCAGAAAAAGACAACGTGAGAACCTTTTCGAATCCCGAACGACGAAAGAAGCCCCTGCAACTCCGGGAGGCTAAGCACACCCGCGCAAGACTGGCGTGGGCAATGGATGCCTTTGCCGTTTGCGAAATCGATATTCAAAGACCAATCTTCTAAGAAATCATAGCAGAAGGTGTGTTCACATCTGGTGGTCACAGCAGCCTCGGCCTCGTTGTGGCATCGTCCGCAGATCCCCCACACAGGTGTGGTGTCTTTGGACTTCTGGCCTGTCCAGTAACAACTGTGCTACTTGAGCCTGTTCATCCGCAGAACCAAAGATGTCTGGCATCTTCTCAGACAAGCTAGAGTTGATCCGCACCGTTGAACCCGGAATCGATTGGTGAATGAGGTCAATGCCCGGGCCCCTTGAACAGCCCAATTAAAGGTATTATTCTCATCCATTGCAACCGAGTGCGCCAATTCCGAGGAATCCTTGCGTCTGACGCTTTGCTTGGCCTTTTCAGCAGCCCCATAAACCTAAAGGTCGGTAGTAGACGGGGGGCAGCGGAAATGCACACCAAACTGGCGTGACAGGGCCGCAAACCTCTTGTGTGCCGCTGCGCTGTTGCCGAATAGAGGAAGCTGCTCCTCTCCTCTGGTTGCGATAGGCTGCCCTCGAATCATAGGATCAAGAGCTTCTTTGACAGCAGCTAGTGCATCCAGATGATGACTGTTCAACTCCAGAACGAGAAATGCTGGAGCGGCCTCAGATCGACATGACAGGCCTAGTGAACACGGATAAACCTTGGCGTCAACGAATGTGCTACGTGATGAATATGAATCCTTCAAGGATTTGATGTCGCCGCAGAGAGCTTGAAATACGTGCAAAGGTATCCGAAACGTCGCAGAGTGCACCAACTGCGCCTTGAAATCTTTAGATCGGCTCATAAATGTCTTATCGCTGATATCGTATGGTAGTCGGGTGCTGTCAGTCACCTCGGCAGCGGATTTCGCGTCTTCTTCGTCTTCGTATTGAAGAACCCCATCCATCAGTGGTTCCGTCAGACACAAACTCAGGTTTAATATCTGGTAGAAGCCAGTAGATTCACATCCGCAACCAGCCGCCAGGAAGTCGCACTTTGAGGACGATTGCCCCGGGCCCAAATGTGACCTACGCGCCTGGAAGCTTTCGGACGCATGTTTCGACTGCATGCTATTAGCAAGACCCACGTCAATCGACTAGGCCCGGGAGACATTACCAAAGGCCTTCTCTTTGCGTCTGGATCCCACATCTGAGGGCTTGCAGCCTTGCCCTCGTGCGAAAGCACGCAACGCCTCTCGAAGGAGCACTTTCCCATCGAATAAGCAGCGCAAGGGAAATCCGGCGAACTTCTTTGGGTAGAAGATCGAACTGTAACGTGAGACTTCCCGCCTGTATCCTGGATGGGCACCGCGGACCTCTGCGCGGCAGGCTGAAAAGCCTTCGCTCCAGAGTTGAGTTAAATCGGCATTCTCAACGGGTTTGGGACGCAAAGTTCGTATATGACAGACCAAACACCGAATCCGAAAGTGGAGTAGATGTGATATCAGTTGGCCGTAACCAGACTTGTCTTTCACGCCTTGAGCGTTGGAAAATGAACAACCACATCAACTTCTGCTTGTTGTAAACGAAAGAAGAAGTTTGCGGGCACTAGAATATCAGTAGCTGCAATCTGTTGCAGTATTTATACTTGCCCGCCTAATCGGGTTTCATGATGTACGTCGCTTAGGTTGGAGGCCGACTGCCAAGACTTGGCGAACTGACGAATCAGGCGACGTCCTACAATTGTGCCAGAGCATGTGATGAAAATTGAATCTTCGGTCAGAACCAAAGAGTAGGGAGCTTTGTAGTAATTGTCAGTAGTAGAACACGATCCTAGGGGCGGACAGCCAAAGCTTGGAAGAGATCGAAGATGTGTCCATCACAATACTGCTCTGGCTTTCGGGGGATTCGAAGCAAGGGACTCGCCTATTTCGCCAACAAACGGCTACTCCGACTTCGACTCGTTATATAACTGCTAGATCCGCGGCTTCGGCAACTTGTGCAGTGTGGCATTAGAGACGAGATAGTCGACCGCCACTTAATAATCAGCTTGATGGCGAAAATGTCAGGCATTGACTTTGCCGACGCGATCACTTATGAATGGGACCAAGAAATTATTTTTGAGATGTATTGGTCTAAATGCATACTACCGAGATATCCCAAACCGAACCAAATGTTAAAAAAAAAGCAGGTATCACTAACGCCTAAAACTCACATCGCTTACTTGTTTTTTTTTAGATACCCAAAAAGTTATGACGTTCAACCCACCACGTGAGGAACGCCTCTCTTCCACTTGAGCTTCTTACCGTGCTTGCTCTCGTGGTGCCTCGAAACATTGTCTCTCCGCCCGCGGTGTTCGCATCCGGGGTGAGGGCACTCCCGGATCTCGGAGCGTACGTTGGCGCTCTGAGCCACCTCCGGGTGCCGCGCCTGCAAGTGTCGCTCGAGGTCTCGGACCTGGGCAAACTTATGCTCGGTTCGGTGCTCGGCGCGGCAGATGGTGCATACCAGGGACTTGCGGTGGACGCGTTGGTGCTGCTTCAGCTGAGCCTCCTTGCGGAAGGTCTTGGTGCAGTTGTCGGTGGTGCAGCGGAAGGGGTAGTCGACGTCCGAGCTGGTAGGAGAGTTTGTGCCCACGAAAGGAGACGCGGATGCGCTACCATTTGGAGGGAAGAGGGGCATGGCGGCGTCCGAAAGGAAATCGAGAGACGCCTCGTAGGGGGATGTGTTTGCGCTGCCGAAGTACGAGGAGCCCGACAGGTAGTCCGACGTCGACAGGTCTGGAAGGGGAGCATTGAAAGAAAAGAGACTCTGCTCGACATCGAACTGAACAGCCGGGTCGTTGAAGACATCCTCGGGATAGTGAGTGGCTGCGGCGTAGTCGACCTCTGTGGGGTAGGAGAAGTTGATGTCGGTGAAGTCGCCGGTCGCGAGCATATCTTGATTAATGAGCATGGCCCAATCGTCCATCTCATCCGGGCCCTCATAGAGGTCGGAGAGAGGCGAGGCCTGTGTGAACATGTTCTCCATAAGGTCGTCTGGTGCAGCGCATACCGGCTGACCCCCGACGGGCCAGCCTTTGGTAGGAGCCGCCATAGTAGTAGTGGGGGTGATGTCAAACCCGGCCTGGGTAGTGGTATCGCTTTCGAGTCTGCCAACGTTCATGGTTGCAGCAGACACTTCGCTCAACTCCATCCCAGAAGTTGAAGGTTGCTGATAAAAGTGGTTGTAGAGGTAGTCGTAAATGGTGGTAGACTCGGCTATTTGCTGAGCGTAGTGGTTTACAAGTGGCGTTAGTTGCGTGTGAGCTTGGAAACTGGGTTCATCAAGTTTAGATGGCCGCTCGAGAAGTTTTACGACGTACTCAGGTCCTTGGCCAACCTAGGGGTGAACGTTAGCCGCATGTCGCTGATTGATATGGATGTCGTCTGTCAAGCCAAAGCCTTACCTGCGCGTTAAACCAGCATTATCTTCACCACATTAGACAGCAACCGACGAGGTCTGGAAAGTACTGCTGAGATCCTCATCACAAGGAGCACTCAGAAACAAAGGAAAGTTCAGCATGTTGTCGACATGATCATGTATCTCCTTCGTCGAGTCGTGACGCAGAAGAATCCGAGGCCATGGCATGGCCGAGTCGAGAACCATGTTTGTGAGAGAATCTCTCGCGACATCTTGTCCTCCAAAGACGGAGGTGGCAGCATCAGGATTGCAGCACATCGACATCCATCCAAAAGGACAGGCCGTTGAAAGCATTCGAGACTAATGTGATTGTTAGCCTCTACATTTTTGTAGAGAAATGTTGTCTGTATTGTCAACCTACCTGCTGCGTAACTAGCAGATAATCGGAGAGTGGGGAAAGCTCTGCATCAATAGATGCTTCCCATGTCGGCGCAACTTGACGCTGGCCGTATTCGGAGTCCAAGTATTCTCCGTTGGCAGGATGGAACAGCCTTTGGTATCGGTGCATCTTCCCAGGCTTAATTGGCGAGTTGTTCGTCCAGATAGACAAGCCACCGACGCAAGCGCATGAAGAGCCAAAATCAATGGGGCCAGAGGGGCACAGTGACGTCCTGTCCGGTCGTGGCACGAGTCGGCCAGGATCGCCGTCGTAATCGTGCTGGTCCAGACGGTCGTAGACCGGTGAATCATGAGGCATGGCCATTTTGGTGGTTGGCGAAGCGGTTTCTACAACCAGCGCATCGGTACTGTCAAGATGGGGGAGAGCGGAAAGCTTTGAGAGGGTGTTTCGATGATCCAAATCGATCTCAGGCTTGTTGCGATGAGTTCAAGGTGAAGTTAGGTATGAGAAGATGGTTTGGTAAGTCGGATGAGGAAAGGAAGAGTCGAATTCCAGATGCGCGAGGGATGCCTGGGGATTTGAATAACCCAGTGACTCAGGCAGCCGCTTTCCTACTGGCTGCGACCGGCTGCCCTGTGCCGTTGTCTTGGGGCGCAGCGATTTGGCCTCAGTGGCCCGTGCACCTTCCGCACTTGGATAGCCTCCGGATCGCAACCTTTAAAGAGAATTAAATGTTAGGTACAGCACGATGGCAGAAGATTTTCTAAAGATGCACCGAGCTAAGACAAGTTTTAGAAGCACTGCTTACTACTTTATTATCCCTAAAGTCACTCTGGTTTGAGTTTATCTTTTTTAACCCTGATGATGCTGCAATTTATTGCAAATATAGTCTCTCGAGATATCTCATCGGCTATCTCCAAAGTATCGAACCAAGCCTCGCGCGCTAGCGAGGGCTGAACGGTGGGCAGATTCCTGCGGGGAAGATCCACTGGCTGGCGAAGCTTACTAGCGCTCCACTTTGACGCACGAGAAAGATACAAGATACTTGAGGCCGCCGCGATTTTCTCCATTTTGTTTCAATCCCTCGCGCTATCTATTGCGCATCTCCATCGACGTTTTTCGCGGTAAATGATGCAATTTTCGTTCGAAACACCGATCGACGACCAATTCTTGGCTGCCTTACGTCGAGCCAGTTCGGACAGGGTCTGTTCACCACTACATAGCTGCTACGTCCCAAAGGCATGCTTCGCCGGAGGACTTCCTTCTGCTCGAGGTGTCGGCCGACGATCATCACTCACGACTAAAGCCAGGCTTCTTCCGATACATTCCAAGGTCGCCTCTCAGGAGTTTCTCTCATCGTTTTTGAAGTTCCTCTGATGGAACAAGACTTGTTCTTGCCAATTGTCTATGAGAACCGGTTACTTCGGCGTGCTCCTGCTTATACGTGCCGTGTGAAAACCGTCCATCACGTCCCGACGTCGCGAGCTTATCGATCACGTTAGTTACTTGGCTCAACCGAAGAGACAAGCATGGCAAGCTTCAATGGGTTTCACCTGCAGCCAATTCGGTGAATACCGCAGCTTGCTAGCGATATAAATAAACTTCACCCACTGATCTGGAGACCATCTAACGTTACTCCCTCCCAGGAGGTTAGTGGAGTGGGCAGGCAGAGTTAGTTCTTCTATCTATCTCACAGTGAAAGACGCCTCCTTTGCCAGCAAAAAGCGCAACGCCGCCCGACCAGTGTCCGGGACAACAAAAGAATGCGCCGAGGGGGAATCGAACCCCCGGCTCCCCGACGCTGCTTGATGGCAACGGAGAATTTTACCACTAAACCATCGGCGCGAAGCCAGCTGACTCAGCTGATGGAAGAATGTGCGGTCCCGAGGCTCTTGAAGCGTGTGGATTTTTCGTCTGGCGATTCCGTCTCCATTTGCCATCGAACCCCCGAAATGGAAATCCTCGAGCGCAAAACGGACAATTGCAAAAAAGGCGATACTAGATAATAACTGTGGAGGTGCCCACGAGCAGAAATGGACGGCGTTGCAAAAAAGCTTGCGAGATGCGAATCTACGAAAACGCTGATACCTTCTAGTGCCTTTTGCCACCCACTTGGGTAATTACACTTTCTCACACAAATTTAACCCATGATACCTTAGTGAGGGGGAAAGGCAGGGAGGTTGAACGTTTGCACGTCCCATCTCAGGGTCTTTGCTCCCGGCTGGGCACCCAAACTCGATCCGTAAAGCCGGTGGATATGCGGGACGCATCTCGGACTGAGGTCCACTTTCCTCCGGGTTAGTTCTGGACCTGGCCGAGTAAAGCGTCTTGTAATAGCCCGAGCACGCTCTCTTTCCGCTCCTTGGAATCGGATCGTTACAAGCCCTCCGCTGGTAGCTGAGGGCCTCCGTCATCCAATGGTGACTACTGAGCTCCTCTAAAGGAGTCTTGAAACTCCAAAGACTGCATCTTGAGATAGGCTTCTGGAAGACCGCATCACCGCAGAAACGTATATCTCGCGTCTGCAAGCATGTCGAAGCCAAAGCCTGCAAAACTGGTCCACCGGCTCTCACTTTGAAATTGCCTCGATCATACTTCCTCTCACAACCTTCAGCGGGACAACGAAATCCCCTCCATTCCAGTCTTCTGCCTTCATCTTATCCTCCTCGCACCTCCAATCCAGGCATGTCATCTCCCCAGCACCAAGGTCCCGATTCGGGCTCCAAGTGCGTGGGTTTGAGCAAGATACTTGCATCAAGACACCGCGCTAGCGCCGCCGCCGCCGCCGCCGCGCCGCCCTCCGATTCGTCGCCCAGTCGTCGTCCCGCCTCGAACCTCCCTTTCTTTCTTCCCAACATCAAGCATCCCATGTCCCTCGTGGTTGTTTAAACATCCAAACTGTCCACTTACCGCAGTATCTCACGATTGGCAGTGACAAAGATCGTTTGCGCTCCGTGTTGTCAAGCTCGGGCAGCTGTTCCTCGCTAGGCTTGATTCGACCTCGGACCAACCTAGAGAATAAACTTGCTCAATTGGCGCCCTCCATTGGTTTACCTTCCCGTTAGAGTGGCTTCGTTTCCTTCCACCATGCTCCCTCCACCTCCTGCCCACCTCCTCGTGGTGAAGCTGCGGTCAACAATACCGTGTAAGCTCCTGGGATTGGATATGACTGAAGCAAGCCAGCCATCTCACACACAAGTCCCTCTCCGGCACCTCGCTTCCCACAGTGGCGTTCTTGCGCAGGTTTTCCCGCCGTAGTAAGTGACTACCTGCAACCGCGCCTACAGCTACCGTCCTTGCCCGCATGCCTCATTCTCGCATCCCAAAGATGAGGATAAGCTAACGATTTATAACACGGCTGCATGCGCGTCTGCGGGGACAGCACATGTGCGAAGAGGCCAAGCTGGAGGCATATATATAACCGCTCGATCATACCCGCAGCTCATCTTTTGTGGACAATCCCAATTTGTCTATCTACTGTTGTATCCTGCTGCGTCTTGGAAAACCGTCCTACAAATCCTATCACCGAGAACAACAACCCGCCGCCCCGCTGTACAAAGTTGGTTGCAAAAAGCCCAAGATCAGAAAAAGCCATGGCCCCCAAGACCCTCCTCCTCTTCGCCATCAGCGCCGCAAGGCTCGCCGCAGCCCACTTCGGCCTTGCGTACCCCGAGTGGCGCGCGGATACCCTCTCCAACACCAACCAGACGGGCTACTCGCAGTGGCAATACCCATGTACGTCCAACCTCGCTGGTATTCTTCCAAGATGGCTAAACTTTGACACAAACAAACAGGCGCCGGTGTACCCTACGGCGCGGGCAACACCACCGACTGGCCCCTCGACGGCGGCTCCCTCGAGCTCGACCTGCACCACGACTGGACCTACGTATTCGTCAACCTCGGCATCGAGTCCGGCGGCAACGTCACGACGCACAACATCACCCTCACCCCGCAGTTCTGGAACGCCACCGGCTCCGGCGTGCTGTGCGTCGAGAAGCTGAACCTGACCACGCCGGCGACCGAGGGACAGAAGGGTAGCATCCAGGTCGTCACCGTCGGCCACTCGGGCGCTGGTCTGTACAACGTGAGTCCTCCTCCCGATGCTCAAAAAAAAAAAAAAAAAAAAAAAAAAAACCCTCTTGAGTGGCGTGTGTTTTTCTTCCTGCAAAGGGTTTTGGCTGAACGCGAAAAAACAAAATCGTAGTGTGCCGACATCCGCTTCACCGCCAACGCAACCACCCTCCCCTCCGACAAGTGCAAGACGGAGGGCGTCCAGGTCTACACCATCAAGGAGCAAAGCGCCAACGGAACCATGGAGGAAGGCGGCGGCGGAAACGGCAATGGAAGCAACTCTAACTCTGGCGGCGGCGGCGGCGGCACCAGCGACGCTTCTAGCCGTGGAGCGCACATGGCTGCCTTGACCTCCGCCGTGGGTCTAAGCATGGCTTTCGTCTTTGGCTTGAGCTTGTAAGGGCTACCTACCCACAGCGGGTGACAGGCAATGGAAGGGCAGGTGCATGTGAAGATGAGAGGGTAAGGGGGGAGGGAAAACATCACCAAGACGAAGTGAGAAATGTGTTTGTGCGCGTGTGTGTATGCTTGTAATGTACATGAGTGCCTTGATACCAATCCATCTCTCCCGTGGATGCCAAACAAATTCTCAATGCAAATGCTGGATGTGTATGGTATAATGTGCGCGGCTTATAAGAAAAGCCAAAATGCAATAGCGAGATGAAAATCAACCAAACCATGCAGAGTAAGGGGGGAAAAGAAAATGCTCTTCAACATCAATGGTATCTCTCGCGCAAATACATCCAACTCGTGAGTCTCTATCTTTAAGTCAAAGAAAATCCAAAATTAATCCAAAGCCTCAATCATCAATCAGTCTTATCTCTTGACGGCAGATTGCTCGACGGCGAATAACTCCCTCATCACCCTCGCCATGGTGATACGCTGGTTGGGCACGGGGATCAACATATCGGATACTAGACGCTCGAGCTTGTCGCGCGGGTACAGCTTTTCTCTCGCTTGCGCGACCTCGCTGAGCCAGATGTACATCATGTCCACGGCCCCGCACGGCGGGCGCTGGTTCGGCTGCGGAGGAGCCATGGGCCGGTTGACGTCTGCGATCATCCAGTAAAGCGGCCGTGGCCCCTTTCTAGACCTGGCGTCGGGGAAGGGGATCTTGCCGAGGACATAGAGCATCGTCACGCCCAGCGCCCACACATCTGATGGGGGCCCGCGGGATTTCTTGCCAATAAACTCGGGCGGAATGTAATACGGCGTCCCACCAGTCGTCACGGGACCGCTTGTGTGGGTTGAGAGGCCAAAGTCGCAGAGCACGGCGCCCCGCGTGGGGGAGTAAAGAATGTTGGCTGGCTTGATATCGTTGTGGACCAGAGACTTGCTGTGCAGGTAGTGCAGGGCGCCGGAGATGTCGCGGAGGATGGTGAATGCGTCAGCGCGGGTGCCGGTGAAGCTGTTGTCGATGTGATTCCGCCATACGCCCCTAGCAGACAGATCTTTGGCATCGACATGCTCCATATATAGACTCAAGTACCGTGCATCGCCCCCGTAGAGCTTGACAATGGACTCGTGGCGCAGGTCGTCTTGGGACTGGTACTCGCGCAGCCACATGTCGGCTTGGCGGATGACGTTGCGCTCGTTGTTGTCCTGGGCCTTGGTGCTCTGGTTCGCGGTGCGGGTCTTGAGGACTTTTACGGTGACGATGCCGTCGGGAACGTTGGAGTGCTCTGCGGTGAAGACGGATGATAGTGTCGTGGAGGCGATTTGGTCGCGCTTGGAGACCGTGTACTCGTCTATCTCGCAACCACCGGGGATCACAACGGTTTCTTGGGCCTGCATGTCGAGCAGAGCATGGCCGTCCGCGGCGACGATCTCGCGGCCTTTGGCTTCGGTCGGTAGAGGAAATACGAGGGGCTTAGCCGCGGGGCGGAGGAACATGATGACGCCGTCTTCCTTCTCCTCCTTCTTGACCGCGACTTCGTCGTCGGTGCGGAGTTTCTTGTCTGTCTTAAGCTTACTGTCGTCTGGGGCGAAGGAGCGCTTGCCCGAGGCGTTGAGCGCATCTGAGCCCGAGCCAGACTCGATTTCCTCCTTGATGCCTGAGTCTTGCCTGAAGAATGCAGGCCGTTTCTCTAATACTCTAAAGTCGAGAACTTCGGCATCTCGAACATTGATCCGCCATGTCCCTGGGGTGAGGGCCTTGGGGTTTCCGGGGTTAACGGTCCAACTAGCACTGGAGGCAGGGCCGTCAGACAGTCTTGTGAGAGACAGAGGTACGTCAGATCTGTTTAGTAGGATCTGGTTGTCGCTCGTTGGATCGTAGTAGAGCTCGCACCAAAGCGGGGGTCGCGGGGTATCATCGTCCAGACGTTCCGGCGGTATGCGCACCGAGAACTTGATGTCCTTGGACGTCTGCGTCACCGCGAGGACCTTGTGCTGCGGCTCTTGTTCGGATGCGACCTCGGCGCGGAGGGCAAGCCACTGGCAGTTGTTGTTGCCCGGGCTCACGGAGCGGCTCCGGGTGAGGGGCCGAACGAGGATGCGAATGCCCTGCTGGTGGTGATGGTCCTCGACGCGCAGCAGATCAAGCGGTACAACATCGGCGCGGGAGAGTTCGACCGGCTCATCTACGCGGATGCTTCCCAGGCGCCGGTCGATCTCGGTCTGGGAGAAGGGTTCTGTCTTTTCCTCCGAGGGCACCTCCGAAGGGGGAACCCGGCGGTGGTCGCCCATGAGAGGGGCGAGAGGTGGTTTGAACGACGAAGGTGCCTAGCCGTCGTCGAGGTCCATGCGCGGCGCGATGGCGTATGCGGTTACAATGGATTCGGAAAGTCAATCACTCGGATGGTGAACGGTTGGAGTGAAGAGTCGTGCAGTTGGTGGCAAGTGGGTAAGAACTGGTCAGGATAGGACTGGACTGAGTAAGATGCTGTCTGTTCGGGCAACAGTCAGCCAGGCAGACAGGCTGAGAGTAAGCAGTTGGCAAGCAGGATGAGCGTGGTGAGGTTCGTTTCGCCGAGGCAGACCGGGGATCAGAGCTTCGACTTGAGGCGCAAATGGATGGAATGAGGAAAGGGGAAAGAAGGAAGAAAAAGACGAGACAGGCAGTATATGAGAGGCACAAATGGAATGCAGGAACAGCACGGAATTAAGAGCCGCCAGAGCGAACGAAGCCTACAGCTGAGGGCGTGAGGAGGGCAGTCGGAGAGACTGGACGTCAGATGAACAGATGGACAGATGAGCCCAAAGTCAACTGGAAAAGCGACCGACAGTCAGTGACCTGACGGGGGTTATGGGGCCTGGGACGGTAGAAACGGAGAACAGAGAGAACGGGATTGAACGGGGAGGGACCTTGGGACCTTATGGAGGGCCTGCTGATGGAGTCTCAGCCTCAAGTAGTTTATCGGCCAATACCCAGCAAAGAGTGACTGACAGAGAGTCCTGACCAGCAGAGAGCTACTACAGCCAGACACGGTGAGATTGTAGTAAGTTGCGGGTAAGTCAGTCGGACCGCACAGCAGTTGATGTGTTTCCAAAGGGCGGGAAACCAAGACAAAAGATGCTCAGGGACCGAGATATGAATGAAACGATTTTAGAGCGACAGAGCTGCAGCATTCAGGGCTGAATTCGAGTTGAATAAAAAGAGTCATCGAACCCTGTGGAAGGACACGGGTGCCTGGGCCTGGCAAGTCTGGGGGTTCTTTGCGAAGAGAGGGGAAGGGCAAGAATTCAACTGGAAGAGATGGGTTGAACGGGCTGCAAGGTGGCCGGAGAGGAATAGCGCTGGGGGAGATCGCTTTCTCATTCGAGATCTCACAGCTGCGCATTCAGCCCCGGCGACTGGGACTGGAGGTACCCTGACGCAAATCCTATGTGTGGAGTTACATGATTGAGGGCTGTCAGATATGTCAGCGGAGTACTTAGTAGCCAAAACGGCGCTCTGCTTACTAGGCCCAGCCACAACGCCTCAGCCAACGGCCTCAATTCGAATAGACGATGAGAGGTAACCGACCAGTGAGCGCCATCCATTGGGATCCCAGACTGGCTGGAGTCATGGTCTGCAGGTCTTTGCAGTGCTAGACAGTCCTCAGGTTGGGTGGCAGTCGATTCTACCTTGACGCGAATTGCTGATTTGCACAGCAGCATCACTTGACCTTGCTGTTCTCCCGTCTTCACGGGTGGACTTCCGTGCGGTAAAGGTTGGAAACACCGAGACATCGGGCCGTCGTGATCCACATAGCAGCGGAAACAGACGTGTTTATGAAGAAGCCCGTTCTGTCAGGGGGTTCAACTTTGAGAGCAGGGCAAATACATGAATGCGTAAGAATGAGTGACAGACTGAAGGCTAAGAAAGGAGTCATGCGGTGATTGGCCCTCGAAGCGAGGATGATGACTGAGCCATTCCTCCGGGCTTCTTCCTTGTCGCTGGCTCTCCACCCATTCCTCTCCATCTTTCCCTCCAGGATTCTTCCAGGTCCCTCCTTCTGCCACTTATCGCACTTCTAGGCTCCTAGTGCATTTTGCCACCCACCATGTCTAGCTGCTTGTTACTATGTACGTGTAGCGGCAGGCAGGAGGTAGACTGTCAATCACTGCCTTGCTGTGAGCCATTCTGACGAAGGCAACTTCCACGCTGTGAGCCCGAAAAAGCCTACTGCGGTACGGTCGTCTCGTGGCTTCCGTGGGTGGACACACTTTGACACTTGCAGCAATTTCCAGCCTTCTCATTGGATTAGTCTCAAACAACATGCCACCCTGCATGCGCTGCTGCCCTATCATTGGCTCGTTAAAGTGGCGGAGCCCGAAATCGCAGGGCCAGCCCGGACCTCGTGTTCCGATTTCGTCAAGGACGACAGGGCTATTGTAGGCGCTAGCAAGGGCTAACATCACGCTAGTGCTCACCCCCCCTGCCCGTACCCGTCATTTTTGGCACTTTGGCTGACTGCACGTGACTTTTGGCGATGTTTTGGAATCGGCCTGAAGTTTGTCCGACTCTGGCTTCACCACATTGCGTTCCAGCACCCCCCAGACCACCTCGTTCCCGCACTCCTCGGTGTCTCCACGCGCTGAAACTATCCATTGCCATCACCATCGAGCCCGTCCAGCCCAGCATTTGCGCCTTCGCTCTCTCCGAATACTCAAAAAACCGTCAAAATGATTTCCCTCCAGGGTACCATGATCTAGATGCCTCTCATGTCGTCAAAAGCAGCCTACAATAGTTACAATCCAGCAAAGCGAAGCCAACGGCCTCCCCCCAAACACCCCTCTCCTCACTCGCCCTCCTGAACCCTCTCCTACCGACTCTCTATCTCGACCCTCGACTCGTCCTCTCCCAGCGAATCGATCTTCACAAACAACCACTATTCCGCCATAAGAACATGGACGACCCGGCCCTAGCATGGCCTTTCTGGAAATTTGGGATGAAGAGAGATGACCTCTCCACCAAACTGCAAGATCAATACAACACCATCCCTTCCAGCATTCAAGACCCGGACGCTTTCCATCATGATGTCTACGAAATTTCCCGCCTCGCCGACACCGTCGACGAATTCCACCGTCTCATGGCTGACCGAAAGGAACAACGTCTAAAGGAACTGAACGCGTCTCTTGATCTCGCTGCTGTCGAGATCATCGCGAACCCAAAATTGGTCGGTACCGCCCAGTGGTCGCACGCGCTGCAGCTGTTCCGGACGCGTTCGCTCGACTCCCTGGTACGGCTCTTCTCAAGTTACCTTCCCGACGACTACCACTGCGGCGGACAAGGATACTACACGGCCTCGTCGACTAGATCCTCCTTCAGTGACCGCTGTAGCACCCGCACGGCAAGCACCAATCTCAGCAGCCTAGACGACGTTGACGGACCTATTCTCTTTCACGATGATGACGAAAAGCCTGTTATGACGCACGAACCTCTCCATATCTCCAAATCTATCTCCTCGTCCGCCGTCGCATCGGACCTTCCTCCTTCCCCTCGATCTATGACCATGCATTCAGAAACGTCTGCATCATCACCTATCGACTCTGACCACGAAGACTACGTCCTCCGCAATCTCACACCAGCACGAACCCTGTCGTTTTCAGGGTCGGAATCCGGCAGATTCGTAGGGAGAGTTCTCCAGTGTCTTGACGATGATGAGGAAGAAACTTCGCAGTCCGAAGATCCTGACTCCCTAGCCACGTCGGTATCCGATCTTGAGGACCGCTCAACACGTGAATCCTCTGTTGAGGAGGAACAGGTTGACTACACGTTTTATCCCGACAATGCAATCGACGACGACAACGGCAGCGACGAATTTCAAACAACCCAACTACCCTTCGACCTCTTCGACGACGACGTGATGGAGTCTTCAGAGACCCCCACGCCCAAGCCGGAGAACAAATATTTGTCCACCACAGCGGCTGTGTCCTATCTTGACAGCAAAACATACACTTCGCTTCGCTCGATACCCACATCTTCTTTTCGCAGTTCCTCCCCCAAGATACCCAACCGCCGTCGTGATACTAGTCCAGCAAAGGCCAGCATCAGTAGTAGTATGATGAGTAGCAGGAGGAGTCCAGAAGAGGCGTCGTGTCGCATACAGAAGCCGCAGCCCGACGCGCTACGCGGGGCGCGGAATCTGGCGGCTAAGGAGCGCAGGAGGGGACTGGACTAGCATGCAGGGCGGCCGGTGCACGGCAGGCGGCGTCGCTGTATATATGTCCATCAAGTGTACATACCAAACTGTATCATGAGTTCTGAATTCCGTTTCCCGTTTCATGACTTGTTTTTCTGCTCATGCTTCTGGTTTCCAAGCGATCACTTGGCATTTTCCGCAAACATGACTCTACGGCGTTTTCGCATCTGACTTGGTGAGCGATGGATTCAGTATTAATATCGATGATAGGCATGGGTCGCGTCCATCCGCGTGCGCGACATGATTACGTCGATTCCTTACCGTTTGCTAGATCCGTTTGTCGCGTGCCCGCAACATGATCTCGGTGTCATGAAGGTCGGTTTCCCGGTAAGTCGCCCCGTATGACCGAGTCAGGTGGCTGTCTTGTACACTGCCTTGCTTCAAAGGTGCCCAGTGACCTACCCGTTACCTTAGTGCTACTTTCTCTTACTACCTATTCTTGCTACACCTTAAAATATGACGTCAGAGGGAAAAGGAGGCATGTCGTCTCTTCTGGACGGTTCTCTGTTGATTGTCCTTGTTTGTGGGTTGTAATGTATTTAGTGCTGGTAGTTCACAGGCTTTCCATCTTGTTGAGAAGCATTCGGATAATCTATCATGATGTAGTACATAGCATTTGTTGTCGTAAGTCAATCGATACTAATCCGGGGACACTCGTTTTCTCTTCCGTTTCCATGTTGTAGGAAAGGCTTCGAAAGTAATAGCGAGACTTCTTTGCCTTTTCTTGGCTTCTTAATCGACGGTTCTGCATCGTGTCCTAAGGAGGAATAAGCAGTTTCACCGAGTATTTGACTCTTGAAGGTACCTTTATTTAACCTTGGAATACAGCCATGCTTTTACATCAGTAGCGCAAATAGAGCATAGTACAGGACTGTTCCGCCCTATCCATCATGAACTGCCTTCTCACTTTCCTGCAGCCAAGTTGCAGACTTCACGCAGGATTTACGTCTGAACCGTCCACCAGACACCATCTTGATCAACACTGAAGTAGGCAACTCATGGCTGAAAATGGTCTCCAATTAGAAAGCTTTCAAGAGATAGTACGTGCCTACTTCGTGGCCTACACCATCGAACCCGGCTACGATGCCAATTTGACGACATTTCGTCGATGGAAAACGACAATACCTGTGTCTAACCAACTAATACCGCTTATCGCTGGACACGATGGCCACTGTCCCCGCGCGGGAGCTACCCGGGTCGGGGAGAAGGAGTAGTCCGAAGAGCATAACAGGCATTGGACGGGATTGCCTTACGTCCCAACTTCAGATCCTAACGAAACTCCAGACGCTGATCTGGCTCCCTTGGCCCCAAGAGTCCCAGCACCTGACCAGGATCTGGTCCCCGGGGGCTTGGGAGGACGAGTAGGGTTAGAGTCATGGAGATAGCTCTTCCCATCCGTGGTGCAGACCTTGGGTGTTACGACCGCAGGCGGCGTCTCACCGCAATAAGCGGGCCGCGCGCGGCGCAATATTGAGCCGCATACGGGTTAGAGGTGTAAGTGGTGATTTAAGGGTATAAGCAATAACCCAGGGGCTTAATAACATATAAGAGGAGCACTGGGCACACTATAATTTAGTATAAGGATAGCTTTGCTTATATAACTTTAATTAATATGCTTATTAGATCCTTATTTCTAACCCCTAACTATATATAGGATCCTTATTATTATATAGTAGTATAACCTATATAATATTATAAATCAGATCTACCTTATAGCAGTTACTAGAATAGTAAAACAAAGTTATATAACTATCTAATATAATATATATGTTATAAGCTTATTAATATGCTTCTAAGAAGTTATATAGTTACCTATAGTTATAGTAAGTATACTATAAGGCTTAGAGATAGTAAGACCTTAAAATAAAGCTATTATAGATCTTTAATAGAAGATTACTAAGCTATAGTTAGCTTACTAATAGGTGTGTGAAGAGTGTAATGCTTTTTAAATATAGTTATAGAGTATATAAGAAACTACTCTAGCACTACCTATAGTTTATAATAGTAGCAGAGATATATTCTCTCTAATAGTGCTACTACTATTAAGAACCCTAGCAAGCCTGGTCTACTCCTGCTTTAGTATATAGGAGGAGACTAGCTATTTAGATATTATAATAATAGATACTCTGCTAATAACATAAATACCTAGTAAAACCCCTAAACTAGATTTAGATTAGTTTAAGAGCTTTAAGATAAAGTTCTCTAAGGATCTATATTTAAAGAGATCTGTAAATTAGATTATATAGTTAATATAAGTATAAATCTTAATAGCAGTTTATAGAGTAGCTCTTAGAGATATATTAACCCTAGTAGAGGATCTCCAGATTATAATTAAGATATATAATAACCTTATAAAAGAGCCTTTATTTCTTATAGTATATATATAGAGTAGTTCTAAGATTTAGAACACTCTTATATAGATATATACTAGTACTAGTATTATCCTGAGAGGATAAATATAAGATCAGATATATACTCTTAAGCTTATAAAGAGTAATCCTATATTATATATCTTAAAGTTTAATAAGCTATAATATAGATACTAATAAGTAGGTAGTATTATCTCTTTTAAAGATACTATTTAAGCGTTTATTTAAGAAGCTAAAGAGTAGTACTATAACTAGGCTGTTTGCTAGAGGTTAAAGTATTATAATAGGTCTATAATAATAGTTAAAGGACTTATAGCAGACCTCTAGGATAAGGCTTATATAACTAGTAAGGTGAAGTCTGTACTTATTATATAAATAACAGATAAAGCATCTAAGAGAGATACTAAAAAGGAGTCTAAGAAGAGGGATTATATATGCTATAATTATTATAACTATAGCTATACTAATACTATATAGTAAGTATATCCTATCTATAAAGCTAATAATAAAAGTCTATTAATACTATAAAAGAGTAATAATAAGATAAATATATCTAAGAAGGAGTTTATAAAGGAGAGTTAGAAGATAATAGAATAAGTTTACTATACCTTTATAGACTTAAATAACTTTTAGGCAGTATAGAGCAATCTTAGAATATATTTAGCATATAAAACTATATCTGAGAATACTAGAAGAGAAGAGACTATTCTAAGAATAGTTAAGCAAAGTAATAGTACTTAGCTATAAGATATAGGTATAAATATATATATAATAAATAATATATTATAGTATAATAATAATAAGTATACCCTATTAATAACCCTGCATATAATATATATAGGAGGAGGATTTATCTACTCTAAGTATATAGGAATAGTTATACTATACTTTAATAACAGGAAGTTAATATAATTATAAGATATATTATATATACTAAGCTTCCCTATTAATATATTTAGTAGAGAGAGACTTTACCTTAGTAGAGGCTATCTTAATAAGAATAAGCTTATTAGAGCTAATAGGTAAGTATTTATAATACTTAATATATATTAAAGAGGTTTTAACCTTAATATAATATATAAGAGAGATTTAGATATATAGG